>OZ014519.1:632391380-632953880 GCA_963966055.1 Lathyrus aphaca
GAGCTGGAAAAGAATGTACAGGTGTCAGTGTAAAGAAGTGAAGTGTAATATATACAGTGTCAGTGTAAGGACAAGAGTGAAATGCTCATGATAATGAGGCTAAAAGAATGATGCTGGAAAGAGGGGGAATATACAGAGACTTTTGTTCGATAACTGTTAAGTTATGCCTACGTATCCTCACGTGCAATGAGGAAGTCAGAACACCGTAGTTCGACTCAAAGAGACTGAAAGATGAATTGACTTGTGAACTGCTTACTGTCTATGCTCAAGTGTATGACCTGTCTGGCTCAGGTGCAAACTGTCTTGCATTAGACGGAAGAAGCGAGTTCTCGTTTGTGAGTGAATGAGATGAGAAAAGAATCCCGGAGGAGACGATTATTGTTTGTTTTGAGGTTTCAGTGTTTTATCGCTTTTTTGAAAGTTTGTCATAAGTTAATGAGCTTAAGCCTAAACCAATGGATTAGCAAACTCATCACATCTTCCCTCTGATCAAGGGTAATGAGAATACCTTAAGTGTGAAGTCAGCTTCTCACACTTAATCACCTTTGATGTAGGATTAAGATCATTAACCTACTTGTGATTATTTAGATGTTTTTTGTGTTTTTTGTTTAGTGTTGAGTAATGAGATTAAGCCATGATCAGGGATTAAACAGACTCATTACACCATCCTAATAGAAGGATAATAGATGAGAATGTTTAAGCTGAGGAAAGCTCCTCAACTTAATCCATGATTAGGGTTTAACCTCATGACAAAACAAAGCCTTTATTAAGTGGATTTTAAATAATGGTAAGATGATGAAGTGATTTTTAGGGTTTTGTAAAACAACTTGAGGGGGACTTGTCCATTAACACTAGGGTTAGTCCTTCTTAACCAATTAAGGAAGAATTAGAACCCTAATGCAAGGCCCAAGTTACAAGCTTGATGTCTTGATGATTATTAGATGAATTGATTAAAGGATTTAAACACATTAAGGGTTTAACACTTAGGATTAAAGTTATACACTCCATCCTAATAGAAGGATGCAGGCATGAGCTTAATCACAAAGCCTTAAAGCCTTTAGGGTTTAGTCCCTGATTATGAGGTGAGAAGAGAAGACTCAAAGAGACACAAAGGTAAAAAACTAAGTGGGGAAGACTAATCAAAACCTTAATCATTTCCATGCTTGGTTGTTCCTAAGGTTAGTGAGGTTTACAAGAGAAATCTTCAATGGAACCACCAGGAAGCAGATGAAAGGATCAGGAGAAGCAAAGCAACTTGCTTCATTTAAGAAGACAAGTCACTTGAGGAAAGAAAGTAAGAAGAAAAAGAATGAGCAAGCTCAATCTCAAACACATAACAAAATGCAACATGGATGCATAAGAGAGATGAAAAGAAAATGTGAGAAGTGAAGGCAAATTCACTTCTCAAAGTTACTTACCACCTGAAAAGTTAGTAAAGGAATGCAATGCAAATGCAAAATGAGATGAAATGACATGGTGTGAATCAAAACCAGAAGCACATTCATGATGTTAATGATGCTATGAGATGATGCAAACATGAAACAAAGCATGGGGATGATCATACAAGCTTATGGATGCAAATGAAACAAGTTAAGAACCATGAACATACATGAAAAGTTATGAGATGCAAATGACATACAACATGGCAAATGCAAGATGCAATGATCAAACATGCTTCTAACATGTCCTAAGATGTCTAATGGATCAAATGGATGCACAAAATGCTATGGCAAGTCAAGGTATGAATGCAAATGCAAGATGGATGCAAGAAGAAGCCCAAATTAGGGTTTATGATCAATGCATTAAACAAAAACCAAAATCAGAAGCAAACATCAAGATAAAAAATTGAAAATGCACTCAAAGGAACCCTAAAACTATACTAACTCACTGCCCAAAGGAGAGGTTCCAACTCTTAACCTAATGTAAGTTATGAATTTCCTAAGTTTTCTAGGGTTTTAGGGTGCCTTAACAAGAAAAATGCCAAACAAATGGAAAATGAAAGATCAAATCATGCCAATTTAACCTCACAAACTACATGCTAAACAAAATGCAATGCAAAAAGAATCAAAGTCCAACTCTCAATGGTTAGGCAGAAATGATTTTTTGAAGTTTGGATCAAAATAATGCCTTGAAATGATTTTAATTCCATGAAAAATTCTCAAAAGACATCAAGATCAAAAAAGAAATTTGGTTTGAGGGTTGGACAATGTTTCTAAATGATTATGAAGGTTTCATGAATTTTTTTGGTGATTTTTAAATACCTAAAAGTATTTTTAATTAATTAATTCTCATTAATTAATTAAAAATAAACTTTTAAATGATTTAAAAATATTTTTTAATGCAAAAAATAAAAATAAAAATATTTTTGGTTTCTGAAAATTAGTAAAACTTTATGCAAAAAATTTCAGAATTTTTAAAATGATTTTGCTATTTTTAATAAAATGGAGAAAAGAAATGAATTAATATGAAAAAGAAAATGAATTTAATCTGAAAAATGGAAAAGTAATCAGATCCAAAGGCCCAAGTTTGAACTGGCTGCGCGCGCGTTTGACCTGGCGCCATATCCAACGGCTGACATTCAAACTCTCATAATTGTGATTAGCCCTAATTAATTATGCCCTAATGACTTTCAGGCGACCGGAACACTGTTCCGGTCGTCTTCTCCGGCAAGCTCAAACTTCTAACTCTCTCTACACGCAATGAAAACAAAATCTAACTGCCCAGAACTCATCCCCACTCAAAAACGAATCAAACCCCTCAATCAAACAACATTTATCATTCAAAATCAGAGAGAATCGAATCAAACATTTTTTAGGGCAAAAGTTTCAGACATTGCATACATCCTGGTTTCTCAACCATTTTCAAAAGTAAGCACATATTCATGATCAGGGAAGCATGTAGATTCATTTAGAAACTTAAAATACACGTTCTGGAAAAAAAGTTCATGAAGCTACCTGAGTTTGAAGCTTTTCAGTTTGGAGCTTTCTGGCCTCCTCTCTTGTGCAAAACCACTCCTATGACTTCCATTGTGCTTCTGAAAGGCTTGGAGCAAGTTTATTTTGGCTGGTTTGAGAGTTTGCAGAAGTTCTATTCAAGGTGGTATGGTGATCGTGTTTTTGATTCAGTGGGTTTCAGGCCAGGATGATGGGTGCTTTGTGACCAGGAAGGTGTGTTGAGTTGATCTATGAAGTTAGTTTGTGTGTTTGTGACTTGTGTGATGAGTTTGAAAAGTTCTTGCACAAGAGGGTGAAAATGAGGATGCTGTCTTGTGGGGTGCTTCAGGCTTGCTTCTTGTTATGTTTGGCTTGCATTTGATTAGTATAAACAATTGCCATTGGTCAGATGAAGTGACATGTGCTTTATTGATTGGTATGGGTGCTTTTGCCAAAATGTCAAAGTTGGTGTAAGAAGGCATGGGCCACTTGCTAGCCAAGTACAACAAGTGTGTCCTGCGCAGCATGATGAGGGAAAAGACCTAGGATGGATCAGCAAGCTAGCAAGCAAGTGGATGAGAAGCTATGATGAGTTTTGCAACTTGGTTCACTTTTGCCTCTTATGAAAAATCTTGTTCCATAAACCATAAAAATGTGTAATTCTTTGGTCCATTCTGAACTTTAGATGTCACATGATCATGTTGTGTGGTTTAGAAGCCCATTTGATAGCTTTAGAACACTTGATCAAGTCATTTTGCAAAATGCCTCTTTGGTAGAAACTTTGAAATTTTGTGATTTTTGCCAACTTTGTTGAGCCATAACTTTTGATCCAAAATGAATTAGGTCATGTTCTTGTACTTTTTGAAAAGGGAAAGATCTATTCTATAACTTTCATGACCAAAGTTTTTCCATTTGAAGCTTTTTTGAATCAAAAAGTAAAGGTTGAAAAAGTTGCCTAAAATGACAATTTCATTAAAAGTCAAACTTGCCCAAAAAGTCAACTTTGCAAAAGACTTGAAATTCTTCAATTTTGTGAACTTCCAATGTCTTCCATGATAAAATAAAGATCATATACAATCAAAATGATGAAGAACACCCTTTGGTTGGGTCATTGGGGGCCTCAGATGCCCTGATTTTGCACTGACTTGCTTGAAAAGTCAACTCTTGATCAGATGACTTCCCCATGGAATTTCTTCATGAAAATTGATATGCATACTCCCTATACCATATAGAGACCAATAGAAACAAGAATGACCAAAAATTTGGAGTTATGGCCTCTGAAACCAAAACCCTAATTCTAGGTCATCTGTGCAGTCAAGCCTGGCTCTGCTTCCATACCATTCTCAGTTCTTGTGATTTTTTGACATTCTTGACTTTGAGAGGATGTAATATGATACTTGAACACACATGGACCCCTTTGAGGTGATTGATGGCCTTTGGAGTGGCTTAAGAAGCCCTCAGATTGCTCAGATCACAAACCCTAGATGCAGATGACTTTGAATCTATGCAGTGAATTAAAAAGGTGATATGAGATGGTATGATTGAGATTATGCATATGAGAAGATCACAAGCCATGATGTGAATGGGTGAGGGCAAATTTGGGGTGTTTACACCAGCTTCTCACAGAGCTTCTCTCTAGCTACATATAACATTCCAAGGATCCTTCGGAGAGACTATCCTGGAAGTATTACATCCAGAGCTTTTCGTCCCTAGTATGGGCAACAATCTTCCGGTAGAACGCCTACAAGTGAGTTTTGGGGCAAGAACTACAACTATATTTGTCAAAAGTAGGTGGCCTAAATTTGTGAGGAATAACCACCCCGGGGACTAGACCCATGTCAGACACATCTATCCCTAAAGTATCTCTACACTCGAGGGCTTTGACTTTCTCCGCAAGCATAAAAAAGTCTTGAAGCTTTCTTTCTCCGCCGAACCCCATGTCATTGTTGAAAGAAGGGAACTGATCCTCCTGCCTGTCTTGTACTGGAATGAAAGTTGTTGCACCCTGTTCTGGAACTTGAGATCCACCTGGGCCATTGTTGGTGTTAGGAGGAGTCACTTGGATGTCAGGAGTAGTTACATGGATATTAATCTGAGGAGGGTTGAGCCCCTGAATTGCATTTCTTAACTCTTGTTGTTCCTGAGCCATCCCTTGCATCATGACCATGAACTCTCCTATTCTGGTGCGAAATTCATTAAGCTCAGTTTGCATAGCATCCATGACTGTCCTCTGGTTGTTGCGAGTTGCGTAACGATACGGGATATTCTGTCGAGGATGACGGGTCTTGGCGGCCCTCGCAATCTTTGCCTGTAACACAAATAAGTTAAGCAACTTGTAGAAGACCTGCAAAACAAAGAAAAATGTGAATGATGTGTATGCAATGCAATGTGTTCCTTTTATTCCCAAGGCTTCCATTACTTTCCCATTCTGGTGCTGAGAAAAATATCCCTTGCAAGAAATTCTTGTGTGACATTCAAACTTGAAGTGGTGGAATTTATTTTGTTTCTATGCAACATATATAACCAGAGACTTCAGGTAAATCGGAAGACAATTGAAATAACAAAGATCCTTACAAGGTACAAATTCAATATGTCAAGAAAGAAAAAGTACATCAAGAAAGAGGGGATTCCCACAACAAGTCTATGGGTAATCCAAGTCATATGCATATACAACTAAAGCTTAGGAAAGTCTACATCATGTAATCTCCAACTGAGGCGCTTGACATTTTGCAACATCTGAGCTATATCCGGATGCGTAGGCTCCTGTGCAAGCTTCTGAATTAGCTTCTCTCTCTTTAAAATCTTGCTTCTTGAGCCTAACCATCTCTTCAGCTTTGTGAGCTCTTTCCTCCAACTTTTGATTTTGCATCTTCAGTTTCTGGCATGAATTATAAGCTTCTTGATTCTCCAACAAGAGTTGTTGAACCAAGGCTTCCAACTTTTGATAATCTTGAAGAGGAACTGAAGTTGTGGGTGCTACCTCCTTAGGGTAGAGAGGTGTTTCTCTAGAAAATGGGAGTAACAGGGTTTTCACACGGTCCTCCAACCAGCTGGCAAAAGGGTCATAACTGTTGGGATCTGTCGCTCCCAGGATTTCCATCCTGGTACAAACGCGAAAGTGGCGCGGAAAAGAATAGAGTCGCCAGCCAAGCATTTTTATCCCGAAAGAACGGGAATGGTAATGCTGCACAAACTAGAAGAAAAGAAAAAGAAGGACACGGGTCCTGCGAACCAAAGAGATTGAGTTTGGGAGTCGGTTACGACCTGGGAAGGTATTAGCACCCGAGATCGTCCGTCGTACCCGACGGGATCCACGCTTGCAAAGGAACTGGTTTCAAAGGGTGAGGGGATGAAAGCTGCTGCAAAACGAAAAAAAAGAACTGGAATGAGAAAAGAACTAAAATGAAACCAAGAGGATAAATGTAGGGAAAATAAAGATTGTGCTTGAACGGGCCCTACCCCGCAGCCTACGTACCTCATCTGGACATGAGGATCAGAGACGCTGTAGTTCCCCTAACTAGGGGTGGAAAAGATTGCATGTGAATTAAGGCTTGAACTGCCTATGTCAATGTTCAGGTGTTGCAGGCTCAGACGACGAGTGTGTAACCTTCTTGCATAATGACAAGAAGAAGCAAGTTCGCGGACGGAGCGAAGGAGATGAGAAAAGAATTCCCGAAGGAAAGACGATTATTGTTTGTTTGTGTCTTTTAGAGCTTTTATTGGGGTGGCACAAGAGAATGAACTCAAGCTCTTTTCTATGGAATGTGTACTTGCTACTACATTCCAAGATGGAATAATAGAACAAGCACACCAAGCAAAGAGAACTTATCAAAGACTTTTTTCCAAAGGCAAAGGGCTAGTTTCATTGACTTGTTGAATTTATTAGGTGTTTTAGTGATTAAAATGAAGAAGTGTTTTTAGGGTTTTTCTTGATGAAGATGACTTCATGATCCGACTTGTGCATCATGCTAGACAAATGCACTATTCCAAGATGGAATGAATACATATGCCCCATGGAATAAGGCTATTACACAATAAGTCACTTTTTTCTTTATTAATGTTTTTTTAAGATTTTGTTTTGAGATGAGAAGAGAAAGAAACCAAAGGAGCAAAAAGGTAAAAGTCTAAAATGGGGGAAGATTAAACCTGATATTAGCATGCAAAAAGAGGTCCTAAGGTTAGTGAGGTTTCAACTATCCTAAGAGAAAAGAAGAACCAAAAAGGAGCAAGAAGAAGAGGAAGCAAGAGCTAGCAAGAAACTTACTCCTCTAAAGGAGATAAGTTGCTCCTAAAGGGGAAGAAAAGAGTTGCAACACATGATGGCATATGGCACATCGAAAAGCACAAGGAGAAAGCAATTACAAAAGAGAGAAGGATAAAGAGTTGAAATGTGGATGAACATCCACACTTCTCTTACCATAAGCCCCTGCAAGTGTTAGCAAAATCCAGCACTTGTCCATCAATAGAATCATGGAAATGACATGCTTAAAGTTAACACCAACCAAGATCAAACAATCATGCCAAACATAGAAAACACAAACATTTACGTGTCGAGAACACGGAAGCATGCATCAATCGGCAAGAAAATCACCCAAACAATCATATTCAATGATCATATAACTATCCATGGCATTTAGAACAAGTATGGAGATCAAACATGCTAAAAATAACTCAAAAGTGGCTCACTGCATCAGTGTTAACCGGTTAACCAAAGCGTTAACCGGTTAACCAGTCAAAAACCTGCATAAAAACAACACAATTCAGGTGCGTTAACCGGTTAACCAATCCATTAACCGGTTAACGATGTTAAGACAACAACAAATTCTGCAACAAAAATCAGTTCAAACCAGCTTTTCCGATTAATCTCGCACCAGACCAGCAAGCAATTGAGCATGAAAATAGTGTATCAATTCACATTAAATGGCATCATCAAGCTTATGAACATTAATACATAGATCCGGTCACAAATCAACCAATCAAATCAAGCAACACAAGCAAATATGCAAATACATGGTGGATCTAAAGCACAAGCATGCAAATAATCTAAAACAGAGCTAAATCTGAAATTAACCGACCTACAAAGCTGAGGTATGCTTTGGTAGTTGTTGATTGAGCTGAAAACGGTAGATCTTGCAGCAAACTTTGAAGATCCGATGCTAAGCTTCACACTCCGTGCAAAATAAATACAAGAATAAGATCTTGATGTAGAATTTTGGATCCAAAAGCACTTCTAGATCCCAAACCAGATCTGAATCACCAACTAAACCAGCAAAAAGATGCAATGAAGATATGGATGGAGGTCTAGTTCCAAGATCTACACACCTCAAGGCAAGGTTATGTGATCTTCAAAAAGGAACTTTGAGTGATTTGGAAAATTGGGAGAGAAAAGTGAGAGAATTATGAGTGAGAAGAATGAAAATTCAGAATGGGAGTGAAAAAAATGAGTCAGATTTTTCTTTGGTTTGGAGAGAAATGATTAAATATGGTTTAGGTTTGGGGCCCAAAAATTAGGCTTGGGATCCAAAATTATGGTTTGGTAGTGAAATTAAGACTTTGCAATGGGATTAGGCTTGGACAAGTTCTCTAGATCCTTCTTTTTAATTTCCAATAAACTCAAAATGAATAAAAATCAGAATATTAGAAATTGGAGCCAAATCACACATGCTGAATTTGCTGCAGGAAATTCAAAATTCGTGGTCGTTAACCGGTTAACCAATCCGTTAACTGGTTAACGCCAGTGAATTTTGAATTTCCCTCCTTTTGGTGGGAACCTTCAAGAATAAGCCGGTGCCAACCGTTTTGATCTGATTTTGATCCTCAATCCTTTCTTTAGGCTTTGACCCTGACATCAACCTTGTAACCTGCCTTGTGAGCTTTGAATTTCCCTGATGATTGATCATATGCCTTATGTTGGAACATGAAAATGTTGTGCTTCATTTTTCTATGCAATATGCTAAGGATATGATATGCTTATGATGATTATGATATGCTGATGATGCTAAACAGGAGAGGGAAAATTTGGGGTGTTATAGCTGCCCCTATTCAAGCAACTGTTAATCTGAAAAGGACGGTAGCACGGCTATCGACCGTTCAAGATGAACTGTGGTTGAATACCAAGAAGACCTGAAATTTGCACTCTGCTAGAGAATGCAAGCGATGGGAAATAAACCCAACCAAATTACGCTTTGGCGACTGAAGTGGGGAGAAAGAAGACGAGTTCCTTCCAAGTTGAATTGTTACTTCGGATAGAAAAACATATACAAATGAGTCTCCCTCGAGCAAACCTGTTATGCCAAGTGAAAAGTAAACATTTTGATGTTTAATTCCACCGTCAGGACTTAAAACTTCTTCAATACGGCCGAGTGTTGGATAAGATCAAGCGATCTGCTCAGGAAATGGTATCGAGTGATCCATAACCAGGAAACGAGAACGTAACATCAAGCGATTTACGACTCAAACCATGAGGAGTAATATCAAGCGATTTACAACTCGAACAGGATCAAGCGATTTGCTAAGGAAATAGTATCGAGCGATCCATAACCAGGAAAACGAGAACGTAATATCAAGCGATTTACGACTCAAATAACGAGGAGTAATATCAAGCGATTTATAACTCGGATAAGATCAAGCGATCTGCTAAGGAAATGGTATCGAGCGATCCATAACCAGGAAAACGAGAAAGTAATATCAAGCGATTTATGACTCAAACAACGAGGAGTAATATCAGGCGATTTACAACTCAAACAACGAGGAGTAATATCAAGCGATTTACAACTCAAACAACGAGGAGTAATATCAAGCGATATACAACTCGGACAAGATCAAGCGATCTGCTAAGGAAATGGTATCGAGCGATCCATAACCAAGAACATGAGCACGACTCAAACATGTCTTTTGGTACAACACCAGGCGACTGCTGGCTTGCCACAACGACGATGGACTTTAATGGCGTTGCAATATCGAGCGATTTGCAACCCAAACAAGATCGAGCGATCTGATAGGAGAATGGTATCAAGCGATCCATCCACAATAGGCCCGTTGACACGGGACAACGCGATCCAAACAAGATTAGTTAATTTTAGAAGAGAGTAACAACTCTGCAAGGGAGAATACCATTTGTAACTCCGCTGGGTATGAGAACATTCTGACTAACATTTTGCTGAGGAGACCAAGATATCCTGGAAATACTTGGTTGAGGAATGAAATGTAAACAAATGTCTGTATTACTTTGTCACACTGGCCAAAAATAAATTGGCTATCTCACTGGGGATATTTCAATGATGGTTGCGTCCCAATCATGAAACTCTACGGGGAAATGATGATCTTCCAACACGGCTGGGGAGATGAATGATCAAATAACCTTTGTTAGGGAAATAGTTCTGACAATTATAGCTCTATGGGGAATTAGGAATTCGGTTGCTTGCTGGGAATAGCCCATTCTAACATAAAGTCCGCTCAGAGATGAGAACTGTTTGACTGGCTTTGAAGTTCTGCTGGGGATACCACCCTACTCTGACTCAACTGGGGCAAAGTCCATCTTAGACTTTACTGGGGATGCTGGGGATCACCCTCCGTTGGAGATAGGAATTGTAAAGCATCTCTCGCTGGGGAGAAGAAACTGCTTGGGGAATATGTTCTAGTAACATCATCCTCCATGTACTAGATGACTGTTCAAGTATCAACTTAAGAGGATTTTACAGAAGACTTGGCGCCCGAACTGCCCTGGTGTCTTCAAAATCTTGGAGGGATTCGTTGAATCTTAAAATGATTTCCCCAGACCTCCTGGTCTACAAAGGGATTTGATTGAAGGGGACTCATGCACAATCCTACATTATCATGAAATAATCTGCCCCAGTATCCTGTGCCAAGGCTAAGTTGAATAATGGCATGCAGAGACTGACTTCATCTGCTCTTGAGAGTGACCTGCCCCAGCATGGGCCCTAAAATGATTTCTTCTGACTATCCAACTGGTTAAAAGAATCCTTATCTCATAGGAGTTTCTCGGAAAAAGTGCAGTTTTCCATGATTGTCCTTCAGAAGTTTTAGACTCCTCCACCTGGCGAGATTCAAGTTTCTGGACCGAAATTCTTCATGCGGACTCTTGTGGTTGCTGATCTAATGTATGCAAGCATAAAACGTTTTATTCTGAGAATGAAAATTCTAGTGCAACAAACATGTTAATCTTTAAGTTTTTATTGAAAAGATGTCGTTTGTGAATGAATCACTGGTTAAGATATGACAAGATTTTTTATGAAAGAAACATGCATATGCAATACCAACAAGGGTCTTTTTAGTATAACTCGTAGGAGTCAGGAACGCTATCTCATGGTGGCACACTCTCGAATTAACCCTGTTTCAATTAGGACTTTTGAGGGTTGTATCGTGGCTTGGTTCACGGTTATAGAAATAAAGGCTATAAGCTCGAAGTATATTTATGCCCACCCCTTTTCGTGATGTCCTTCAATCCTATGTTCAACTAGCTTTCACAAGCGCTCACCTTTCCTAAGGATTTCGTGATGGTTGAGGAACCATTGCTACTAACAGTTTAAGCACCACTGAGGTTGTTGTTGGTATAACAGTCACCCTTATTGTCTTTTGTGCCGGTATCAAACGACTTGTTCTTGTTTAAGGATCTTTCTTGTGTAATCCTTTTCGTCTTTTCGCTTTCATTTTTCATTTTTCATTCTTTTTTTTTGTTTATCCCTAACTTTTGCATGGACTGATCCTTTTGAATCTTTTGCAATTGGAGTCCAGCGGGATGCCCTAATATTTGCCTAAGTCGCTTGTTTTCAAGTTTCGACTTAGCGGGCTATTTATTTCTTTTTCTCTTTTTTGTCCGAACAAATCGTGTGACACAGGTTTGTCCTGATTGTTTTGTAAAGGTTGTGACTGTCTCACTTTTTGGTCGTTGATGGATAACCGTTGTGGTTTCCGGTCTTTGGACCTCTTGATGTGCTGGAAGGAAAGGTAACGGATCCTCAAATACACTCCTTTGTAAAAATCTGAATGCTCGGTCCAACTAGCTGACACCTACCCTGCCCTGGGTTAAATGTGAGGGTTTTTTCCATGTGAAAAGAAACTCCTACTTCAAGGCTCAAAGGGGTTAACGAAGGTTTATCTCCCTTATATCTCCGGTGTTTGGGAATTTGAAATAAAGCCTGTACATCGTCAACAGGGTCTTATTCAAGAGCACACAAATGATGATTTTTGCGTTTTCATTTCGTCATCCTCCATCACAGAGTTTAAGAACAATAGTTGGTTTTGCAATGCACATTCACAAAATTATAAGCAAAACGAATGACTTACTTCAAGAAAAACATGTGCATTTCATTAATTAACATTCAAAAAGCAAACAAGTTTCATGCAAGCATACAAATGTTCAAACAAACATATAAAAGAGATACATGAAAATGCAGTAAAGAAACTGAGCAATGCCATTGTGCAGGAGGCTTGACTCCGTATGGACCTGTTGATCTTGAATACTTGCAGTAGTCAGCATATCTTCATGATGAGATTTGCAGTCTTCAATCAAATGGCCACGTGCCCAGAACCATACTTCATTCTCAATGTTTATGACCTTAAGCTTTCGACGTTCAAACATTCACACGAGACGTCTAAAGAAAAGAGTGATACTGAAATGAATTTGACACATAAGTTTGCTCGGAAAGACCTGACGATCTTCTTCCTACGTATCTCCATTGATCAAAGACCAATGAAGAATCAGAGCGACGTAGTTCGTCTGAATAGGGAGGAAATACAATAACGAAAACAACTGACTGCCACTACTGATACTTCTGGCTTTATTGCTTTAATTCTTCTCTGCCACACTTTGACCAAGACAAAACCTTCTGCTTCATCTGTACGGAGCGAAATTAACAGCTTTCGAATCAATCAAATCTTGTACCTTGTGGTGAAAAGCTTTACATCCATCAATATGGTGTCCTGGTGCCCCATAATGGAAGTCACAATGGGCATTGGCATCCCATCCCTCTGGCAATGGATAAGGAGGTGGGGATAGCCTGCGAAGCTCAACCAACTTCAACTGAAGCAGATGCTGAAGTACATCAGTATAAGACATTGGTAGAGGGTCAAGAACTAAATCTCTCCTTTGCTGACGTTGACCCTGCTGAGGGTTCCTTTGTCTTGTCTGACGCCTCGGATGATTATTCGGGGTTGTAGCCACATAAGCTACTTGCCGACGACGTGGATGATATCCTCTACCTTTTCCACATTGATGAGATGTTGCCCCAACTTCCCCTTCATTCCTACTCTGACCATTGGCGAAGGGCTTCTTGGTATCTGAACCTGACGCACTATTGTCTTGAATCTTCCCAAGCTTTAGCAAACTCTCAACCCGCTCGCCGGCGATCACAATATCAGCAAATCCAGTAGATGGACAAGCAGCTAGACGATCCAGAAATACACCCTGTAAAGTGCTCATGAATATGTCAGCCAATTCCCTCTCAAATAGTGGAGGTTGCACTTGGTCAACCATCTCTCGCCATCTCTGAGCATACTCTTTAAAACTTTCAGACTTCTTCTGAGACAGACTCTGGAGATGAATACGGTTAGGCACCATGTCAAGATTAAACTGGTATTGTTTCACAAAAGCTTCAGCCAAGTCCTTCCAGCTTCGGACAACATTCTTGTTCAGACCCATATACTAGTCCAAAGATGCCCCGGATAGGCTATCTTGGAAGTAAAACATCCATAACTTCTCATCATATGTGTGAGCAGAAATCTTCCCGAAGTAAGACTGGATGTGAGTTTTCGGACAAGAGTTTCCGTTGTACTTTTCAAAAGTAGGGGGCTTGAATTTGTGAGGAACTTTCACTCCAGGAACTAACCCCAAATCTGCAACATCAAAACATAAAGAGTTCTGAGATTTAATGGTCCTTATCTTATCAGCAAGCTCGTCGAAATGACGATCCATAGCAACATTAGGTTGATTCATCTCATCATCGATCAAAGTAAACTGATCTTCCTGTCCGTCCATGTAGCTAACATTACGATCATTGCCTCCGTATGGAGCTCCATTATGGTTTCTCTGATTTCCATCTTCCGGAATCTCATTTTCTGGTCGCTCAACCATCAACCTTAGTTGTTCTTGCCTCTGGGCCATCCCCGTTATCAGGGTCATGAACTGCTCCATACGAGCCTTTAATTCTACGAGCTCAGCTTGTACCTGATCTGCCATTCCGGTTCTGCTTTACTAACACTGTTGCCTGAAATGGAATAAAGATAAGAAACTGCCAGGGTACCTGAAAAACAAAGATAGAATGATATGATATGCAAGATGTTATGCTATGCAAATGCCCAGAAACAAAGCCAATGAGAGAACACTATCAAAAGAAACCCTGCACGC
This sequence comes from Lathyrus aphaca, assembly GCA_963966055.1. Lineage (NCBI taxonomy): Eukaryota > Viridiplantae > Streptophyta > Magnoliopsida > Fabales > Fabaceae > Lathyrus > Lathyrus aphaca. The sequence continues at coordinate 632,405,679 of OZ014519.1, forward strand.
AAGATCCAGTATAAGAACCATCCTGTTACCAAGTGTCATTGCATGAATAGGAAAGTCACTGCTTCAGAAATCCAAACACATAACATAGAAAAACCCGCAAGAGCAAAGTCATACAAGGTACTGAAAACCAACACGAATAAGTACAACAACAAATATTCCCTCAACAAGCCTGAGGGTAACCAATGAAAGAGCTAAAGCCTACAAGCATCCATTCTAGTCCAGAAGTCTCTGCCTCCCTAGCTGACCATCTGGTGTGATGACTTTCAAGTCGATCAGATCTTGAACATTCCATTGTAAAGCCCTACATTCTTCAGTTGCATGCCCCGGGTAACCTGAATGGAACTCGCAACATGCATTTTCATCGTATCCCTTTGGAAGATTTCCTACTGGTGGTGCCAAAGTCCGCAACTTGATTAAATCAAACCTCAGCAGTTTACCCAACATGGCAGTGTAGGATATGGAGATGGGATCAAGAACATGATCAGCTTGTGAAACTCTCTGTGGATAAGGCCTTCGTTGTGGTTGAGCAGTCTGTTGTTGATGCTGCTTTGAACGCCTAGCAGGACACTGTACTTTCTTACCCAGATTTGGACGAGGAACCAAATAAGATCGTTGTCGTAGCCTTTTAGAAGATTCACCCTGAGTGATAACTTCGGAAGAATGAAACTTGTCCACCTCTGCAGTGCTTACCTGTGACACTTTCAAGTCAGTTGGCTTAAAGTTAATTACTTTGTCATCAACCAAGTCTTGCACCTGATGCATGAATGCCCTGCAATCATTGATATCACGTCCTTGAGCTCCAGAGTGAAATACACAGTAGGCATATGGATTCCAACCTTGGGGGAGTTCACCAGTAGGAGAAGATAATTCACGACATTCAATCAATCCCATTTGGAGCAACTGTGGGCACAACTCAGCATAAGACATGGGCACCTGATCAATAACTCTCTCTTGCTTCTGTCGGGAACGGGTTGCCACCACTGGAGGAGATACACCGGATTTCTGCTGAAATTCTTCTTTGGGAAACCAAGGTGTAGGAGCTGAGGAAGTTCCTTGATACAGGAAGAAAGTACTCACTTCTTTGGCCATAACTGGCATAGTACCATTCACCTCATTTGAATTAGGCAAGGGAAGATTGATCTCTGTTCTGGGATCTTCTGGACGACCATGCGGTGACTCTTGGTGAGGAAGCTCAAACTGTGGAGAGAGTCCACCTGACAACTCTTGGTTAAGTCGAAATCCCAAAGAGAAGGGAGAAATGAGACCTTCTGGTGGAGAAGTGGACGCCTGACCATTTTCCTTCTTTAGCAAGGCATTCATGATCTCCGTCAACAGCTTCATTTGAGTTTTCATCATGTCAAACTCTTCCTTCAAGAATCTCTGGCCCTGCGACAAAGCTTGTACCTCTGCCCTGAATTTCCCCATCTGGGCCTTCATCTCAGCTACCTCCACCCGGAGTTGTTCAAAGTTCATGTTCTGGGAATCCTGACTCAAGTTGGCCATTCTGTCAAGAAATCTGATTAAGATAATAACCTGTCATTGAGTGCCTGAAACAGAAACGACATTAGGAACCTATGGTTATACCTGCAAAAGAAGCAGAATGGTGATATGTATGCAATGCAATTGTTTATGCTTTCAATCTCAAGGTCATGCATGCCCCGGTTCCGGTATTTAGCAAAGAAATCCAAACGGCTTTTAACTCCCGACCTTAAGAAAAACTTGAAATGAATATTCTGCTTCCGAGGTTCTTGGTCACTTGGATCCAGTGATCATATCCCGAAGGGTACGATACTATCGTCATACGACCAGATGCTTTGACTGAGTTCCTATAAAAGAACCAGGCCATCCTATGCGAGTCCCAAGTGGGCCCTCGGGTGCGAATGGGTTTGCCACAAAATATGGTCTGCCACTGTAACCACTGGAGAGGGATGTTTCCACAAAGGTCCTCAATGATCGGTCCCCAGACGCACATAACTATCGAGGTCGTGTATGAACCTAGAAATATTCTGGCATCATAAATTTCCAAGACGGTCGCAAGTCTGGGTGTGGAACTCACTACTACCAACATAGCAAAATGCCATGAAGCCAAAGTGACTGTCCACTCTAAGTCCTATGGTGCACTCGAGCCCCAGTTACGAGCTCATCTCTCAGTAACAATTCTCAATCCCATAGAAAAAAACAAACCAGCACAGCCAGACAGTCCAGTAATATATGATGCATGAATATAAATACTGAAAACTGTAAATAAAGCTGTAAATAAAACTATAAATAGACAACAGTAAAATAAACACGCAACAGCAAACAACCAACACTCAATGGAACAGAAACACGCAAGCGCTAGGTATGACTCTTAGGGGCACCAGAGATAACTCTGTTTAGGAGGTCCCCAACAGAGCCGCCAGCTGTCGCTCCCCGGATTTCAATCCTGGTACAAACGCGAAAGTGGCGCGGAAAAGAATATAGTCGCCATCCAGGCATTTTTATCCCGAAGGAACGGGAATGGTAATGCTGCACAAACCAGAAGAAAAGAAAAGGAAGGGCACGGGTCCTGCGAACCAAAGAGAATGAGTTCGGGAGTCAGTTACAACCTGGGAAGGTATTAGCACCCCAAATCGTCCGTCGTACCCGACGGGATCCACGCTTGCAAAGAAACTGGTTTCAAAGGGTGAGGAGATGAAATCTGCTACAAAACAAAAAAAGAACTGGAATGAGAAAAGAAGTAAAAAGAAACCAAGAGGAAAAATGTAGGGAAAATAAAGATTGTGCTCGAACGGGCCCTACCCCGCTGCATACGTACCTCATCTGGACATAAAGATCAGAGACACCGTAGTTCCCCTAACTAGGGGTGGAAAAGATTGCTTGTGAATTATGGCTTGAACTGCCTATGTCAATGCTCAGGTGTTGCAGGCTCGGACAACGAGTGTGTAACCGTCTTGCATAATGACAAGAAGAAGCAAGTTCGCGGACGGAGCGAAGGAGATGAGAAAAGAATTCCCGAAGGAAAGACAATTATTGTTTGTTTGTGTCTTTTAGAGCTTTTATTGGGGTGGCACAAGAGAATGAACTCAAGCTCTTTTCTATGGAATGTGTACTTGCTACTACATTCCAAGATGGAATAATAGAACAAGCACACCAACCAAGGAGAACTTATCCAAGACTTGTTTCCAAAGGCAAGGGCCTAGTTTCATTGACTTGTTGAATTTATTAGGTGTTTTAGTGATTAAAATGAAGAAGTGTTTTTTAGGGTTTTTCTTGATGAATATGACTTCATGATCCGACTTGTGCATCATGCTAGACAAATGCACTATTCCAAGATGGAATGAATAAATATGCCCCATGGAATAAGGCTATTACACAAGAAGTCACTTCTTTCTTTATTAATGTTTTTTTTAGATTTTGTTTTGAGATGAGATGAGAAAGAAACCAAAGGAGCAAAAAGGTAAAAGTCTAAAATGGGGGAAGATTAAACCTAATATTAGCATGCAAAAAGAGGTCCTAAGGTTAGTGAGGTTTCAACTATCCTAAGAGAAAAGAAGAACCAAAAAGGAGAAAGAAGAAGAGGAAGCAAGAGCTAGCAAGAAACTTACTCCTCTAAAGGAGATAAGTTGCTTCTAAAGGGGAAGAAAAGAGTTGCAACACATGATGGCATAAGGCACATCAAAAAGCACAAGGAGAAAGCACTTAAAAAAGAGAGAAGGATGAAGAGTTAAAATGTGGATGAACATCCACACTTCTCTTACCATAAGCCCCTGCAAGTGTTAGCAAAATCCAGCACATGTCCATCAATAGAATCATGGAAATGACATGCTTTAAGCTCACACCAACCAAGATCAAACAATCATGCCAAACATAGCAAACACAAACATTTACGTGTTGAGAACACGGAAGCATGCATCAATCGGCAAGAAAATCACCCAAACAATCATATTCAATGATCATATAATGATCCATGGCATTTAGAACAAGTATGGAGATCAAACATGCTAAAAATAACTCAAAAGTGGCTCACTGCATCAGTGTTAACCGGTTAACCAAAGCTTTAACCGTTAAACAGTCAAAAACCTGCATAAAAACAGCACAATTCAGGTCCGTTAACAGGTTAACCAATCAGTTAACCGGTTAACGCTGTTAAGACAACAACAAATCCTGTAGCAAAAATCAGTTCAAACCAGCTTTTCCGATTAATCTTGCACCAGACCAACAAGTAATTGAGCATGAAAATAGTGTATCAATTCACATTAAATGGCATCATCAAGCTTATGAACATTAATACATAGATCTGGTCACAAATCAACCAATCAAATCAAGCAACACAAGCAAATATGCAAACACATGGTGGATCTAAAGCACAAGCATGCAAATAAGCTAAAACAGAGCTAGATCTGAAATTAACCGGCCTACAAGGCTGAGGTATGCTTTGGTAGTTGTTGATTGAGCTGAAAACGGTAGATCTTGCGGCAAACTTTGAAGATTCGATGTTAAGCTTCACACTCCTTGCAAAATAAATGCAAGAACAAGATCTTGATGCAGAATTTTGGATCCAAAAGCACTTCTAGATCCCAAACCAAATCTGAATCACCAACTATACCAGCAAAAAGATGCAATGAAGCTATGGATGGAGGTTTAGTTCCAAGATCTACACATCTCAAGGCAAGGTTATGTGATCTTCAAAGAGGAACTTTGAGTGATTTGGAAAATTGGGAGAGAAAAGTGAGAGAATTGTGAGTGAGAAGAATGAAAATTCAGAATGGGAGTGAAAAAAATGAGTCAGATTTTTCTTTGGTTTGGAGAGAAATGATTAAATATGTTTTAGGTTTGGGGCCCAAACATTAGGCTTGGGATCCAAAATTATGGTTTGGTAGTGAAATTAAGACTTTGCAATGGGATTAGGCTTGGACAAGTGCTCTAGATCCTTCTTTTTAATTTCCAATTAATTCAAAATGAATAAAAATCAGAAAATTAGAAATTGGAGCCAAATCACACATGCTGAATTTGCTGCTGGAAATTCAATATTCGTGGCCGTTAACCGGTTAACGCCAGTGAATTTTGAATTTCCCTCCTTTTGGTGGGAACCTTCAAGAATAAGCCGGTGCCAACCGTTTTGATCTAATTTTGATCCTCAATCCTTTCTTTAGGCTTTGACCCTGACATCAACCTTGTAACCTGCCTTGTGAGCTTTGAATTTCCCTGATGATGATTATGATATGCTGATGATGCTAAATAGGAGAGGGAAAATTTGGGGTATTACAGGATCCACTCTCCCAAAGTCTTTCTTCCCTTTCATTACTTTAACCTCCCAAGCTTGGGATACTAGTATGCTCTTCTTGAGATTTCCTTTTGCTGGAAAGTATAAAGATTCATCTGCCTCTTCAATCAAAGGCACATCTCTTAATGGATAACCAAACTGCTTCTTAGAAGATAGGATTGTAACTGATCCCACCTTTCCTTCCTATCAAAGGAACACTTGGGAAACTACCACAACTGACTAATTTTTCTTTTCCTATAAGGTCCCTGTTGCACCCCCGTGAAATGTCGGCTGAGGTTAAACCCATTATTCTTTTGGACCACTTCCAAGATTGTTTCAAATCCTGAAAGGGCCTGGATTTAGGGAGTTGCCTTACAAACCAATCAACAAATAGGGGAGCACAACAATTTACATGTCCCTTCCTCTCTTCATTTCTATGGTGAACCCCGTAGTAAAAGTCACCTAGAAAAGTAGGTACTGGATTTCATCTGGAAAATATAGTGATAGCTTCCATGTTAATTAAACCCTTCTCTCTTGGAAACAAACTAGTCCCATACACTATCAAAGCAAGCAAGGTTTTGAACTTAGCCCATTTGTTCTCAGAGGCCAGGTCTTGAGCTTCCTTGATAAGAAAAGACTCAGCTATATCTTTGGATGAAGGCATCTTCTCTAAGCCATAGTAAGGAGCACAATTTTTTATGGGGATTTTGAGGATGCTGTATATCTCTTCTAATGTGGGAGCCAAGATGTAGTCAGGAAAAATAAAAACCCTCAGTTGTGGATCGTAGAACTGCAGTAGAGAATGCAAGCTATCCCTCTGATCAGTGTTGGATTATTCACATAGTCTAGAATCTTTCCAAACTCTTTTCTGAAATCATCAAGCATTTTGTCACCCATCAAGCCAATTAACTTCTAAATATCATCTGTCTCTGGATGTGGGAAAGTATAATGGACATTTATCTTCCTTGGAATCTCCATGTTGAAGCAGCAAATATGACCAGAATAGAAGGTAATGAACCCTGAGAGTAAAAAGAACACAAAATGATTAATGATGTTATGATGTTATGCAAGGCAAGGCATGTGATCAGTGATGTGTCTGTGTAGTGAATCAAGTAATCAAGTGTATGTGCAAGGCCATATCTTTCTGATAAGGAGCTCATGATTTCAGACTCCATAATTAACAGAACAAGATCATATCACTGAAGTGTACTGGCATACATGGGTATGTTGAATTTTTGGGCTCCTGCAAACCTGTAAACCCCTCCCAATCTCACGGGTGTGCTACTCGGGTAAAACATCACGGGCTCTCAAAGTCGAATAGCAATAATACGTTCACCATTTCCGAAAAATGGCCCATGACCAAATAAGGGAATCAGTTTGGAATTATGTACTACTCCGGGAGGTCTCAGTCGAGTCCAAGGAAACAAGCATCCCTCATAAGTCCTCAGCTTCAAGCACTGAATTGAGAAACAATAGTACATTCATCCCGAAGGGTACAATACTATCGTCATACGAACAATTTGCCTTAAATGGATTCCTATGAGAGAACCAGACCATCCTATGCGAGTTCCTAGTGGGCCCTCAGATGCGAGTGAGTTTGCCAACAAATGTGGTGTGCCACTTTCATCACTGGAGAGGGATGTTTCCACAAAGGTTCTCAATGATCAGTCCCCTGACTGCACATAACTATCAAGGTAGTGTATTGCCCCAGAAAGATTCTGGCGTCAATACATTTTCGAGAAGGTCGGAAGTCAAGGCCTGGAACTCACTAATACCAACATAGCAAGATGCCATGAAGCCAAAGTGGAACCACTCTAAATCCTAGGCGCACTCAAGTCGGGTATTTAGCTTATCTCACAATAACAAAACCCAACCCACAGAAAAAATGAAACCAACACAGTCCAGTATGATGCATATGAAATAAATACTGAAAGCAGTAATTGAAGCTATAAAGTAAACCGTAAATGAAAACAGTAAATAAACACAACATCACACAACACACATATAAACACCCAAAGAAAACAAAAAACAACAGGTGCTAGGATTGACTCTACGAGGAAAACCATAGATCCTGGGTTCGATCCCCAGCAGAGTCACCAGCTATCGCTCCTGGGATTTCCATCCTAGTACAAACGTGAAAGTGGCGCGGAAAAGGTAGAGTCGCCAGCCAGGCATTTTTATTCCGAATGAATGGGAAAGGTGATGCTGCACAAACCTAAGGAAAAAGGAAAGGACAAGGTCCTGCGAACCAAAGATCTGGGTTCGGGAGTAGGTTACGACCTGGGAAGATATTAGCACCCCAGACCGTCCGCCGTACCCGACGGGATCCACGCTTGTTTATTTGCTTCAAAGGGTGAGAAAATAAAGTGCTGCTGAATAAAACTGCTACTGGAACTAGAATGGGAATAGAAAAGGAGAAAGGGAATTGGAATGGAAAGAAAGGATGGGGAAAATGTAGGGAAAATAAATAATGTGCTCAAACGGGCCCTACCCCGCTGCCTACGTACCTCATCGGGAAAATGAGGATCAGAGTCGACGTAGTTCGCCTAACTAAGGCGGGAACTATTTGCTTGTGTTTTTTATGGCTTAGAATGCTTATGTCTATGCTCAGGTGTTTCAGGCTCGTTTGGTACGAGTGCGTTTATCGTCTTGCATGCGAGACAAGTCGTCGCAAGTTTGTGTTGTGAATGAATGAGATGAGAAGAGACGTTCCCGCAGGATAATCGCTTATTGTTTGTTGTTTGCTTTTTTAAGAGTTTTGTATGAATTTGGCACAATGAAGTGAATTCAAACTCTTTTCCATGGAATGTGTACTTTCCACTACATTCCAAGATGGAATAATAGAACAAGCACACCAAGCAAGGAGAATTTATCCAAGACTTGTTTCCATGAATTACGGTTTAAGTTCACTAGCTTGTTGAACTTATTACATGTTTTTGTAGCTTTTGTGAAGAAGTGTCTTTTAAATTTTCTTTGTGAAACAACCCCTTGATGAGACTTGTACATCATGTTAGACAAGCTTACACCACTCCAAGATGGAATGAGTGCAAGTGCCTCATGGAATAAGGCTATACACAAGGGATCCTTTCATGCATTTGTTAAGTCTTTTTGGATTTGTTTGAAGATGAGGAGAGAAGACTCAAAAGGAAAAGGTCAAAGCTAATGGGGGAATAAGACATAACCCTAAGTCATCTTATTATGTACAACTGTGATCCTATGGTTAATGAGGTTTACTAACCTAATGAGAAGAAAGAACAAGTTAGAATTCAACTTACTTCCTAAGGAAGTTAAGTTGAATCTAAAGAGAGAAAGAGGGAGCCTATGAACAAGGCACAAAGTGCCAAGGCAAAATAAATGCATAAGAGATAAAGAATGAAGTGATTACCTCATCTTCCCCCCTATAAAACAAGAGTTAGCATGACAATTTATATTGAAAGCATAAACAAATGGCAAACTTCACACAAGAACTCACACTAACCTAGGAAAGATGTTAATGAACTCCTATGGTCAATACCTAAGCCTAAAGCATATTATAAGGTAACATACCTAAAAAGTCAGTAGCTAAACCAATTCAAAGGTTTCTAAAGGAATTAAGTAAATTAAAGTCAAAATATGTCCTAAAGCACCAATGAACCCTAAGGATGAGATTAGAAAGATAACCTAAGTGATTACTATTGCTAAAATCCCTTAAACTCAAAGGTAATTGCAAAAGTCAGAACTTAACACTATAGGGAAGTGAAGGAAATGAAAGGATAAAATGGGAAAAAAGGGATTCAAGATTAAGGATAATCAAATAGGAGATTGAGAGGTGAGAAGAAAACACATAGAAACATGGTTATGAAGATGAAACAAAATGACTTAGAAAAATACTCTAAAATAACCAAAGGGACTTGACTTCCTTATACAAAAACCAGGGGCTTGACAACAAAATAAAATGGAGATTATACTTGGAAAATGTTCACAAATGGTGGGTTAAGAAGTATCATAGGACTAGGTGTTCAAATTAGGGTTTCTAAGATCCTCTAACTGGCAAGTGAAGTTCAAAAAGATGCAAAAGGTTCTACAATTGAGATGAACATGTGAGAATGACCAAAAAACACTTATAATAAACAAAACAAAGATAAAATGAAGTTGGTTTATGTACAAATTGAAATTGAAATGTTTAAGATGGAAGGAAGAGAAGGATTAGGTTAAAAATGCGACAAGTGTGACTTAGAACTCAAGTAAACCCTAAAAATAAAAAGTAAGGACCCAAGGATGGCTTTCAATGTTATAAGTCCTATAATATGACTCACACGTACTAGAAACAAGACCTTAGACCAATGGCATGAGTGCCTTATGCTAATGGGACCAAAGGAAGGGAATGGAAGGACCAAAAACATGACTTGTGAACCAAGCAAACTAAAACAATAACAAATGATCATGACAAATTATGAAACTTGACACTTGAATACAAAATCCAGATGGTGAATTGCATACAAAAAACCTCACAAAAATTCCCATTTTTTAGGGTTTAAATGGTGTATGGAAGTAGATTAGGGTTTATGAACATGCAAGTGAAGGGATGGAACCAAAACATGGCATAAAAGGACCTAAAAATCAAAACAAAAATATGATGAAGTAGTTTAATGAGTCTACTGGTTAATTCAAGAAGAATGGCCCATTTATGTTTTATGGTTTGAGATAAAGAAATTGCACAAGGTGATTGGTCAAAATATGAGAAAAATGGAATTAATTCAAATGAGAAATTAATTCTGACTAAATTATAAAAGAAAAATGAAAAAAAAAATTACGGAAAATTAGGGAAAAATATGAGGATCCCTCATGAATTAATTGGGAATTTTTTGTGGAGTTTTTCTATTTTAAATAATAAAAAACGAAACTGAAATAAAATGGGAATAAAAGAAAGAAAAAGAAATTAAAAGAATTACTGGATTGGGCCTAGGGGGTGAGAATAGCAAAGAAATACACTGAAACGGGCTCATGTCAAACGCGTGTGCGGTGTGAATATGAATTGATTGAATGTGTTGACTTGGTCATGTGAATGGCACACATTTCATTTATGTGCTGGCACGTTGTGGATTCTTGGATCCAATTAATATAACAGTCACATTATAATTCATCTCCGGCCTAGGGTTACTGTTCAGGTGACCGGAAGTGACCTCCGGTTATCTTCTCCGGTCACCCCTGACCTAGGGTTTCTCTAATCCTCCATGAAAATGAATTCCAAGACCATCATTGCAATCGGCTCTCATCACTGATCAAGAATATACCCTCATAATCCATTTAGGGTTCCTAGAATAGCCAAATCGAAGACAAACAACTTGACCTATGAAACTGAAACTACACACCTAGGGTGTTTATCCACTAGCCAGATATCCAATAACCTCTATCAGGCCTTAATTCACATAAAAACAGTTGGAAATATGCAATTCGAGCAAGTGGAGTTTCATGACATACCTGAGTTGCAGAGATGGCAATGTGTTGCTAGAAGACCAGAGATGAGGTTCCTTAGCTTACTTGATCTTGATCTTGATCAACAAGAGTGAAATAAACACTTTGTGATGCGTGGATCTTGAGAGATTGATGGAAATGCAGTGAAACTCTTCAATTGTGCAGTATTGAATCCTTGATGATTTGAGGTGATCAAACCATGGAGATGAAGCTATGCCTGATGCTGATGATGAATAAATGTAAATCAGAGCAAGATTATGGCAATTTCAGGAACTTCAATCCAAGTTGTAGTGAAGATCAACAATGGTGTAGTATTGAATCCTTTGTGAATCAAGTTGTGCCATGCTTGTATATTGATCTTGAGATGATGAAGATGATAGCTTGATGAAGAATGAGGATGAATTGGAGATGATGATGCTTGCTCGAGGCAAAATGCAGAGAGAATGCAGAGAGGATTTGTTTGAACTTCTATGGTGAATTGAGCAAAAAATGATGAGATAGCTTCAAACTACACTGAGCTCTTGCCTTTATAGGGTCCTTGACCTCTGATTAACAGTTAGAACCAGGGTTACAACCCTGGTTAACTGAGTTGAGTTTGTTAGAGGTGAGTCAAGATGGTTATGCAACTGAAACTCTCTAGAAACTTCCACATTTAGCTGGATTCTCCATGATGGTTGTGATCTCATGCAATGATGAACATGGCACTTATGATGAGCTGAAGTGAAGGAAAGTGAAACTATTCTGATCATACTTGCAACAAGTTCCCTCTTATTCAGTTGGCTTGAACTCCATCAAGGGTGTACAACAAGTGTACAATAATGATCTGGCTTGGCTCAAAACTGATTGAATGTGGTGAGGTTCATGCCTTATGATGTGGTTTCAATAAGGTGTGATGAAGCTGAGAACAATGCAGCTGGTATATGCAGGGAACATCTCATTCACTTGAACCATCCCCATAGTACATGGCAGCTATGATGTATGTGCATACATGGAATAATTTGATCCTTCAATTGGATACTTTGTGATCATGGCAGAGTGAATGATGTCTACCAATTAAACTGACCTGGATTCAAGCCTTGATACAATGCCTTAGCATACAAGTAACCAACTTGCTCATGGTGATCTTCTAAAGGATGTTTCTTCCTCCTCAAGGCATTAAAGAACTGACTTCTTGTGATCAAATTGAAGAAAATGATGCAATGGACATGTTTGGTGTTTGGTTCAAGATGAAACATGACCTCTAAACATCTCAAACATACCAATGAATATCATGTCATGAAGCTGCAAAATGGGCCTGCATGGCCAGCCCTTGGCCTGGCCAGATGCCCTGCTCACTTTCAGTTTGAACACCCTCTCTTTGCCTTCCCATAACTCTCAATCCTTTGATCTGATGAAAAATCTTTGAACATCAAAGTTGTTGGAAACATGGCAATAAACAACTTCATAGTTCAAAGAAAATTAATTTGAGGCCTCTAACATTGACAAAAATGGATTGCCTTGTGACCCATCACCTGTTTGATGAATTGTCAGGCAGGGCACGCGCGCTGGCCTGCAAGCTGCCTCGCCCATGACCTAGTTTTGCCTTGATTTTCCTCAACTTTACATGATCATAACTTTCTCATTTTTTATGCTATGGAAGAGTTTCACCTATGGATTTGAAACTCAAGATTCCCTCTTTAATTGGCTCCAAGTAGAATTTTCATAGCCCTCATTCAAAGTATCTGCAAAAATAGCCAAAACATGGCATTTTTGGAAACCCTAATTTTCCAAAAATGGTAAGTTTTGGTTTTCTTGATTTCTCTTGATTCCTCCATCATGTCTTGATAAAATTTGAAACATAGGACCCTTGTAACCCTAATTTCATGATTTTGATCTCAAAAAGTCAGGAGTTGACTTTTTCTTCAACATGATTGACGTTTCCCCAAATTCCTGATTTTCAATCATCTGACCAATTAAACCTCTTCCAAAATGAATTTGTGGGTGAAATTTGAACCTTATACACTTGTTGTCATATAGAACACAATGGAATCCACTTTTGCTCAAAAATTCATGGAGAATCCCTTCACAATTGAAACCCTAATTTGGACCATTTCCTCAGGAGAGGTTGCACTGTTTGCCTTCTTTGATCAAACCAAAACCTTCCATGACTTGTGGCTTCAAATAAGAATTTGTGGGATGTTGTGGACCCTTAGCATGATGTTGAGAAGCTTTGTGACCCTTTGATTGCCTTTGTATAGCCTTCAGTTGCTCCATCCATTAACCACATGCCTATGCCTCAGTTATGTTACACATGATGCAATGTTGTTGGTTATTTGCGAACTTATGTATGTTAAATGATATGAAAAATTTTGAGGATATGAGAGGGAAAATTTTGAGGTATTACAATATGGAACTGGTCCATGCATTGTGATAGTAACCGGATTGATTGTTGTAGAAGAAGGATTTGAGACAGTTTGAGGTTCATAATAAATTGTGACAGGAGGCCTGACCGGAGATGGTGCTGGTGATGAAGGTTGTTGATGTTGATGGAGATGTTGTTGTGAGTTGTTGAAAGAAACTGGAACGTGGATTGTTGTCGGATCATAGTTAATGGTAACTGTGGAAATGTCTTCATTGATGGTTGCTGTTGTTGTAGAAGGATGTGTTGAACTGATGTTTGTTGAAGTTGAAGAAGGGATGGTTGTTGATGTTGTAGAAGAATCCGTTGGAATGATTGTTGTTGAAGTTGCAGGAGTGATACTTGTTACATCTGATGGAATGACATGTGTTGGAGTTGTAGGAGTAATGGTTGTTGATGTTGTAGGAGCTAGAACTGTTGAAGTGATCTGTAAAGTGCCTTCCTTGATAAGATTGTTGATACCGGTCTTCAAATTTGCACAACCGTTGATAGAAATCTTACAAGCTTCGCAATGGGCCTCACAACCCGGGAACACATGGCACTTCAAAAGCCGGGCTTTAACCTCGGCCAGAGGTGTTTGAATACTTGCAACACTGTCAATTTGGTTCATTGGTTGATCCTCCTCAATGGAATTTATCCTTGGCCTACCATGGCTAGGCATAGGATTCTTGGTAACACTTGGAGGCGGTGCAAAGTTGACTGCCTTAGAATCAATCAAATCTTGAACCTTCATGTGTAAGGCTCTACACTTTTCTGTTGTATGGCCAGGTGCATTTGAGTGGAAGGCACACCTAGCGTTGATATCATAGTTTCTTGGAAGATTCTGGGGATCTGGTGGGGCTAGAGTCCTCAATTCGATCAGGTTGAGCTTTAATAACTTTGGAAGTAAGGAAACATAGGGCATCGGAATGAGATCGATAACTCTGTTGATTTGTGAAGTTCTCTATTGAAACAGACGTTGTTGTTGATTGTAATTATTGTAAGATCACTGTTGAGGAAATTGTTGTTGCGGTGGGAAGTGTTGTGGTTGTGGAGGATACTGTTGTTGAGGTGCTGGAGCTGGAATGGTGACAGCAGCTACTGATCTTGGCATGTATTGAGCCCTACCTCTGCCCATATGCACTGAGTTGGTCTCACCTGTCCTACGAGGTCCTGCGAAAGGTTTCCTTGTATTGCTGGAACTAACACTGTTGTCTGAAATTTTGCCCATCTTCAAAAATTCTCAATTCTCTCACCAGCTATAACTATATCCGCAAAGCTGGTGGACGAGAAAGTAGCAAGTTTGTCAATGTAAGTTCCCTGTAGGGTGTTCATAAACATGTCGACCATTTCTCTCTCAGACATCGGAGGCTGGACAGTAGTAGCAAGCTGTCTCCATCTTTGGGCATACTCCCTAAAGCTTTCTCTTGAAGACTGTGACATACCCATCAGGAGGGTCCTGTTGGAAGCCATGTCCAAATTATACTGATACTGGCGTATGAAAGCTTCAGCCAAATCATTCTAGTTTCTGACTGTTGCTCTGGACAGGTGAGAATACCATTCACTGGATGCCCTGGTCAGACTGTCTTTGAAGTAGAACATCCATAACTTTTCGTCCATGGTATAAGCTTTCAGTCTCCCCAGAAAGGACTGCAGGTGAGTACGTGGACAAGAGGTACAATTATATCTCTCAAAGCAAGGAGTTTTGAATTTGTGAGGAATCCTGACTCCCTCAACTAAACCCATGTCCATAACATCAAATCCTAAAGAGTTTTGGGACTCCAAAGATCTCATCTTCTCCGCTATTTCGTCCATACGAAGATCATAGGCTTCATCCCCAGCACCAATTACTGTAAATTGTTCCTCTTGAGGGTTATCTTGCAAGGCACGACCTCCAGTGTTTCCTTGAGTATTTCTGATAGCATTAACTTCAGGATTGAGGTGAGGCCCAAACTCCGGCGCATCTGTTTGTGGCTGCCCGTGATCATTGTTACTAGTACCTCCTGTACCTGGATGATTCTCTTATGGAGTTTGCCGCTCGACTAACTCTATTAATCTTTCTTGGATCTGAGCCAACCCAGTCATTACTGCCATGAACTGGCTCATTTGAGCCCTCATCTCAGTTCTCTCATTAACCATCTGAGTTCTTACGTCAGTCAAATCTTGTTGAACTTGGTCCATCTGTAGGCTCGGAAGGTTGTTTCTTGTAGGATACTGGTGAACTCTGTTGATGGGGAAAACCCTCCTACAAGCAATGTTTCCTGAAACAAAAGCAAAGTGAGAAAACAACAACAAAAACACCTACAAAACAAAGAATGAGGTTAGTATGCAATGCAGTATGCCTATTTTTCCTCCAAGGGTATCCAGTTTGGTTCTTTGGTTTTGACCTTCCAGACCACTGGGAATGAAGAAGATGTTGAAGAGAAATGAATCCCAAGAGAAAGTCCAAGTAATACATAAACCATATATTACAAATGCAAAAGATACATAGTTTATGATTACAACAAGTTCCCATGGTGGGTCAAAATAAAATCAATCCAAGAAATACAACAGAATCACCATGAGAAATAAAGTACAACCAAAATAGAATGCAAGTGCAAAGAAATAAAACATCCAATCCAAAGTCATCCTCTTTGACTTCCTTCAAGAGAGCATCAGTCACTGGTCCAACTGGATGCTCTGTGATGGTCCTGATAAGAAGGTTCCTGATGGCAATGGCATTTGTCAACTTCTGGTTCTTGTCTTGGTCTTTTGATCTCTTCAACCCCGCCCGAAGTTTCAACTTGGAGATTTCCTTCCGTGCTGCTAACAAGGATTCCTTACTCTTCTTCTCATTAGCTTCCCGCTGCTCTATCCTAGCCTGGGTCTTCTGATCTTCTTGCAAACGAGCCTCAGTGATCCTGATCCATCTAGCCTGACTCTCCTCTAGGTAATGCTCAGCTCTGGCCCTCTGAATCTTAGCTTCTTTACAAGCATTCTTCAATACCAACTCCCCTTCTCGGGCTTTTTTGATGTAATCGTCAGTCTTCTCAATCTTATTCACATGCTCGATACGGAGCTTCTCTAACCTGTCATTGTCTAGAAGACTATCATTCCTCTCCCATAAGGTCTTCTTTAGAGCTTCAAAAAGCTGAGCATTCCTCTCTTTCAGCTTCTCAAACTCCTCTAAACTGACTGTAGCTACAGGCTCTACTGCTGATGGCCCTGGCACATCTTCATGGGTGAATGGCATGCGGGTGACCTGTCCTCTGCTGCGAGACCAATCAATGTACTAAGCTGAAGCTATGTTGTTACACTTACCAAGAATAGCAGTCCCTTTTGTCTGTATGTTATCCCAAGCACAGGCTGCTTGTCGGATGATGGCATGATTATTTTGAACATCACAGTAAAGGGTCTCTGCTAAATCCTGCTCTCTTGGTGGATGTACTAAGGTATACCCTAGCTGCCTTTTGAAAAGCAAAGGATTGTAGCTGATGCAACCCTTTACACCAATAAGAGGTACAATGGGATACTGCCCACAACTTGTAATCATGTCCCTGCCCTTGGTGCTCTGAGTACACCACCTGATGTCTTCTCAAGTGAGAGAAATCATTCTCTTAGCCCAATTTCTTGACTGATGAGGATTCAGGAAAGCTTCTATCTTTGGCAGTTGTCTCAGTAACCAACAGTAGAAGAGAGGTGCACAACATCTGACTATTCTTCCCTTCTGCTTCTCATTTCTCTTATGCACTGAGTAGTAGAAATCCCCTAGGAAGGTAGGAACTGGATTCTTCAGCAGGAAGATATGAATAAAATTATTTCTTACAAACTTAGGCCCGTCTGCAAACAAGATGATTCCATATATACTAAGAACCAGGAGAGCACAAACAGTTTCCCACTTCCCAACTGCAGCATGACTGGTGGCCTGAGTGATTAAGAAGTCCAAATGGAGGCATGGGATTCCAGCCTTGGTGGTCATATGCTGATAAATGATGGTGACTTCCAAATGCAAAACCTTAGCTATGTCTTCATTCCTAGGAGCAGTTATCTCAGGGTTGAAAGGGATTCCCCTCCTGATAGGGACACCCAACAACATGGAAAACTCTTCCAACAAAGGACCCATATGAAAGTCTGGGAAAGTGAAACATCTGAGAGGAGGGTCATAGAACTTAAGGCAAGTGTGAATCATGCTCCTCTGCGATGCATCCAAGTCCATGATCATGTCCATAATACCACCATAATGTTCCCTGAATAAAGGGACATGATCAGGAGTGATGAGTGTCTGAATCTGCCTGATGCCTGCTAGGGAGGGCTCAAAGAAATGATAAGTGATGTTACTCTTCCTGGATGAATCCATACTAACAATGGATGCTGATGAAAATAACTAAGGAGAAATACCGATGAAGACAACTGGAGAAGATATCAGCTGAAGAAGATCTCTGAGGAAGATAACTGATGAAGATGGATGAGCAGAAGAACAGTCAAAACCAAACCAAAGATGATGTGGATACATTGTAAAACAAATAGACAAATGTTAAAATGATGAAAAATGATGTATACAAAATGATATGCAAGGGTTTGTGATCAGGTGCTGGATTTTCCATTTGCTTTGATAGGGTCCATGAGTGTTCATAAATCCAGATGAATGCTAGAGAACCAGTGACCTGGTGGGGGACTCAAATAAAGAGTCTCAAGTCCAGGGTTTCATAGAATTAGTCCAAAATAGTGTAACCTTAAAAACAATATTCGGTAACAAGGTATGTTGAGGCTAAGGGTTCCTGCAAACCTGTAAACATCTGAACCCACTCACAGGTATTGTTCTAGAACAAGGATCCTCATACTTGGATCTATTATGAGAAGTGTAAACACTTCTAACCTGGAGGTACAGTGTTTACAATAATCATAAAGGGTCCTCCTCTAATTCACCTCAGATGTTGAAGGTCATCTAAAAAGGTCATCCAGACTTAGCAGGCTTCCTAGATAGCCCTAGAACTATAGGAAATCCGTAGCACAGAGTTCCCAAGAAGAAACCCATGGCTGAACCGTGTTTCATATTCCCGCACAAGACCGAAATGGAAGGGGAAAGAATATGAAGCCACTCTAATCCTATGTGTCACTCAGGCTCCCGGTGTGGAACCTTGCTCACTGAAATATCCCTCCCACCAAGGTAAGCCAACAAATCCAGCACATGATATGATGACAATAATATGAAATGCATAAAACAGTAAATGAAAGCAATAAATAAAGTTGTACAGAAAGCAATAAATAAAGCAATAACAAAAAGAACACATAACACCCCCATAAACACAAATCAAACAAGCGCTAGGAGAAACCCACAAAAAGAACCAGAAGCCCTGGTTGCAAAGGATAAATCCCCAGCAGAGTTGCCAAGTTGTCGCTCCCGTAAAAGACACCAGGGTCCCACGGTGTAGACGTGAACCGTCGGTGAAAGGGAAAGGGGTTGAATTGAATAGAGTCGCTAGATATGCATTTTTATCTCGAAGGAAAAGTAATGCTGCATAAACCTAGAAAGAGATGGATAAGACGGTTGCAAACCAAAGAAACTGAGAAAGGGGGTTGGTTACGACCTGGGAAGGTATTAGCACCCAAATCGTCCATCGTACTCGACGGGATCCACGCTTACAAGATTGTGTTTAAAAGGGGTAGGTGTGTGTGTTATCTGTGTGCAAAAGCTAGGGAAAGAAAGTACATGTGTCAGTGCAAAAGGGTGAATTGCTCAGGAACTGAGGCTTGAAAATAAGAATGCTGAAACAAGGGGATGACGAAGAGACTTTTGTTTGATAACTGTTAAGTTATGCCTACGTATCCTCTCGTGCAATGAGGAAGTCAGAACACTGTAGTTCGACTCAGGGAGACTGAAAATAAATTAACTGTGAACTGCTAGCTTGTCTATGCTCAAGTGTATGACTCGTCTGGCTCGAGTGCTAACTGTCTTGCATTAGACGGAAGAAGCGAGTTCTCGTTTGTGAATGAGTGTGATGAGAAAAGAATCCCGGAGGAGACGATTATTGTTTGTTTTTGTGTTTTCAGTTTTTTATTGTTTTTGGTGTTTTGCATAGGATTATGAGCTTAAGCCTTAATCAATGGTTATAAACTCATTATATCCTCCCTAATTAGGGATAATGAGCTTACTTAAGTATGAGATAAGCATCTCAACCTAATTACCATGATGATGTTGGATTAAGATCATTAACCTACTTGTGATTATTAAAATGTTTTTGGTTTTTTTTTGTGTGTTAAGTAATGAGTTTAATCTCTAATTACATATTAGTGAACTCATTACACCATCCTAATAGAAGGATGATAGATGAGAACACTTAAGCTGAGGAAGATACCTCAACTTAATCCATGGTTAGGGATTAAATTCATTATATAACAAGCCTTTATTAAATTGATTTTATTTTAAAGGGTGAGATTAAGAAGTGGATTTTATGGTTTGTAAGACAAGGGGACTTGTCCATTAAACACTAGGATTAGTCCCTCTTAACCATAAGGAGGAGATAGAACCCTAATGTAAGGTCCAAGTTACAAGATAAAGTCTTAGTGATTATTAATGTGTTTTGATTAAGAGGTATAAACAAATTAAAGGTTTAACACTAAGGATTAAAGTTATACACTCCATCCTAAGATAAGGATGCATGCATAACCCTAATTCAAAGTCCTAAAACTTTAAGAGTTTAGCCTTTGATTAAGAGATGAGAAGAGAGACTCAAGGAGACTCAAAGGTAAAAAGCTAAGGAGGACTATATACAATCCAAAAAGTTATCATACTTTGATATCCCATGCTTTGTGAGGCTTAAGAGAAAGTATCTTCAAGAAGGCCACCAAGGAAGAAGCAGATGAAAAGAGAAGGATGAAGAATAAGTTACTTACTTCCTGGAGGAGATAAGTAACTTAAAAGAAAGAAAGTAAGAAGTAGGGAGCACAAGTGAAGCAAATTCACTTCAAAGACAAATAAGAATGAATATGAAGAGAAAGAAGAGGTGGGAAGTGAAGGCAAATCCACCTCCCAGATAACTTACCAAAAGCTCCTGAAATGTTAGTATGAATGCATAAGACATGAAATGAAAAGAAATAAAACAAATGAAGGTACAAAGACCAAAGTCAGAAATGAACATGCAATGTAAATGACATATGAGATGATGCAAAGTCATACAATATGCATATGAATGATCATACAAGGATGAGATGCAATGGAAGCATGTTTAGAAGCATGAAAACACATGGATGTCCATGAAATGTAATGGATGAAAAGCATATCAAAATGATGCAACAATGATAAAGAAATGTGTCAAACATGTCCTAAGATGTCTAATATGACATACAAAAAAATGGAATGGCATGGCAAGTTCACAAGTTCATGAAATGCAAAGAAAAATGCAAATGAAGATGCAAAATTAGGGTTTTAAGGCAACATGAGATGTATATGACCAAAACAGAAGCATACACTATGATAAAAAATTTAAATTGACCTCAAACAAACCCTAAACCTATACAAGATCACACCCCAAAGGAGAAGGTCAGAAGCCAAACCTAGTGAAAGTTATGAAATTTCTAAGTTAACTAGGGTTTTTGGGTGCTTCTAAAGGGAAAATGAAAATCAAATTGAAAATGCAAGATACAAATATGAGATAAATAATCTAGAAACTAGGTGCAATATGAGAAACAATTCAAAAAGAATCAAGTTCAAACTCATCATGGTTAGGCAGAAATGAATGTTTCAAGTTAGGGTTAAAAAATGTGGAATTTATGAACCCTAATTCAAAGAAAATTTTGAAAATGTGATCAAAACTAAAAATAAATTTGTATGGTGAGTTTGAAAATGTTTCTAAATGTTTTGGAATGCTTCATGAATATTTTGGTGATTTTTAGAAACCTAAATGCATATTTAATTAATTAAATAAAACATTTAAATATTTTAAAAATACTTTTTTAATGTAAAAATTAAAATAAAAAATGTTTTTAGTTTAAGAAAAATATTTGAAACATAAATGCAAAGTTTGAGATTTTTTTGATGATTTTTGCTATTTGAAATAAATTGAACAAAAGAAAAGAAATAAAATGAAATTAAAATGAATAAAATGGAAAGTCAAAGGATCCAGTGGTCCAGATTCAAACTAAGGGGGGAGGGGTTGACTGCGCGCATGATCTAAGAGCTAAGATTCAATCTAGAATTTTATTTAATTAATCCTAATTAATTTAATTAATTAAAAGATTGGGGTTTAAGTGAAATAATCCTAGCCATTCAAAAATGCGCTAAGCAAGATCCAAGGGCCTGAATTAAAACTAGGGAGATTAACCCTAATTAGAACCCTAATTATTTTCAGGTGACTGGAGCAAGCTCCGGTCATCTTCTCCGGCGAGCCCTTCATGCTAACTTCTTCCCTAGGCTATCCCAAACTCTCCAAAATCAACCCCCAAACCATCCTAAACAAGAATCAGGCCCCAAACAACATTTATTTTGCATCAAACTCATGAATCGAACAAAAACATTTTCAGATCAAAAAGTTTCAGAATATCAATACATCCTGGTTTCTCAACCATTTTAAAAAATAATCATATCAGCGTGATCAGGGAGACACATAGAATCATTCTAGAACTTAAAACAAGAGTTCTGGAAAAAAGTTTGAAGGTGACTACCTGAGATGAAGCTTTCTCAATATGAGCTTTCTGGACCTCTCCTTGATGCAAAACCACTCCAATGGTCCCCCTTGAGCTTCTGAAAGGCTTGAATGAAGCTTGTATGGCTTGGTTTGTGAGTTTCAGTTCTGAATATGCAGAAATCGTGTTTGTGTTTGGGCTTGTTTCAGGCCATGGCAAGGGGTGGGAAATAATCCTTATGATGTGTGGAGATGATTGGTGGTGAAAGTTTTGAGTTTGAGTGGCTGAGGAGTGAGTTTCGAAAGCTTGAAGGTTTTGGGGATTTTTGAGCAATCTGAGTTGTGTGTGGTTTTTGACTTGTGTGTGTTATGAAATGAGCTGCATAAGGTTAGTATAGGCCAATGAGAGTGATCAGAAAGTGGGTGGTGGCATAGTGTGATTGGTATGGGCCAAGTTGCAAAAATGTCAACATTGTGTACTTGAGGTATGAGCATGGTTCAGAGCTGGCTTTAGGGGTGTCTTGGCCTCAGCTTAATTCATGGATGGCCCTAGGATGAAGTTTATGCAGCTGGAACACTTGGATCAAGAGATGTCATAGGTTTTGCAAAATTTATGCATTTTGACAACTTTGAACATTTTGTGAAAATGAGGCATGGTTTCTTGTGATCCAAGGCACAATTCTGGTCCAAATGTGTTGCACTATGTTTGTATGATGTTTAGAGGTCAATTAGAGGTCATGGAATGGCTTAGAACTTGAATTTGCAAAATTCCCTCTTTGGTGCACACTTGAAAATTATAGGATTTTTGCCAACTTTGAAAGGCCATATCTTGAGTTCTAGGATGAATCAAGGCATGTTCTTGTAATTTTTGAAAATGGGAAGACATAATATACAATTTTCATGTCCAAGAATTTTTCATTTGAAGCATTTTTGGTCATGAAAGAATTGGTTGAATATCTTTCCCAAAATGGAAAGTTTCCATTACAAGTCATTTCCAAAAATAGCAAGTTTGCATTTGGCTTAAAATTCTTCAACTTTGTGAACTTATAACCACTTCAATGATCAAATAAAGATCATAGAGACTCAAAATGATGATGATGACCCTTTGGTACCCTTGATGGGGCCTCAGATGCCCTGATTTTGACTTTACTTGCTCAAGAAATTACCCAATTATCAGATGACCTCCACGGTGAATTTCTTCATACAATTTTCTATACATGATCCTTATAACATATTAAGACCATTAGAAACAAGAATGAACAAAAAAAATGGGATTAAGGCCTCTGAAACCAAAACCCTAATTTTAGGTCATCTGTGTAGGAAATCTTCAGTCTGCCTCCATGTCTTTGCCATGCTTTGTGATCCCTTGACTTTTATGAACTTTGGGGAGCATATTATGACCATGGAACACACATGAACCCTCTTGGTAAGCTTCAAGACCTTTGGGATGGGTCAGATCACTTCTTGGATTGCTCATATCACAAACCTAAGATGTAGATGAAATGAACTATGTATTGGGATATGTTATGCTTATGCTAATGCAAAAATGAAAGATCACAAGCCATGGTGTGAGAAAAAAGTGAGGGAAAATTTGGGGTGTTTACAATGGGTATGCAAGAAACAAGAATGTGTCGCACTTAGTACGGACGAAGCAAAGTATATTGCAGCAGGTAGTTGTTGTGCACAAATTATGTGGCTTAAACAACAACTTCTTGATTATGGTTTAGATCTCGGATGTATTCATCTACGATGCAACAACACAAGTTCCATAAACATCACAAAAAACACGGTCATGCACTCAAGAACAAAGCACATAGATATTCGACACCATTTCCTTCGTGATCATGTACTTAACGGAGATGTAGATGTCACCTTTGTGGATACTCATTATCAACTTGTCGACATCTTCACAAAACCATTGGCTAAAGATCAATTCTTCAAAATTCGGCGAGAACTTGGTATTTTTGATGAAGATGACATCTAAACTTGTCTAAAATTACTTTGTATATAGTAAAATATCATGAAAGTTCATTTATTTTACTTTATTTGCATAAAATGCTATGACTTGTTTTTTGTCAGTTTTTCCTTTTTCTCACTTTTGCACACTCAAAATTTATCGGTTTCAGATAATATTTTATCCAAAGTTGCATTATGTTATGTGCTAACATATTCTTTAAGTTTTAGATCAATATCGCTCATAATTTCAAAGTTATGGACTTGTTGGATTTTTTATATTTTTCAAAAATTCAAGTCCATTAACTGGATAACGCCTAGGGTTAACCGATTAACACTGTTCCTTTTTGAAATCCCAAGTTTGATAAAAATTATGATTTTTTGTTTAGTATGAGTGTTCTTGATTATTTACATATTGCTTGATTGTTTTGTCATGATCCTATTAGCTTTCATTTTCAGTTTTTATGTAGTCCTCTTCCTTTTTTTCTAATGCCAAAGGGGGAGAAGGATTGTTCTCTAATGTATCTCTGTGCAGAATTTTCATGCCTCTTGAATTAAGGGGGAGTTCTTGAACTTAGGCGGAGAAACAAGATTAGAGAAACAACTATCAAAGCAAACGTTTCAATATTGGTTGTCATCATCAAAAAGAGGGAGATTGTAGAAGCATGCTTCAATCATATAAGTATTTTGATGAAGACAACAAGTCTCTATGCAACACATGAAAGCAAAACGGAAAGAGAATCAAATGGCATCAAGCAACAAAGATAATCAAAGCTTCATATGACAAGCCAACAACATTGCAATTATTGAACAACTTCAAAGGTATATCAACATTCACTTAAAATATTTGTATAAGTGTTCAAAACTTCTATCTTATATGACATATTGCATTTAAACTTTTTCCAAACTTTTACTTGTGGCACACACACTTTAAAATAAACATTTTCTGAATTTTCTACAGTGTTAACCGGTTAACACCTGGGGTTAACCGGTTAACGGGCCTAATTTTTCAAAATCAGTGTTAAAGTTGGAATGTGTTAACCGGTTAACCATGTAGCAAAATGTGAAATTTGGCAACTTTCATGAAAATGTGTTTTAAGTTCTTGTGTCTTTTGAATGCTTTTGCTGCATAAAAATTATACCCCTTTGAAAAGGTGTTTTACACAATAAAAATTCTGACATTTTCAAATTACAAATCACCTCCAAGAATTTCATACAAATCATAATCATTCATTATCTTCATAACTTTTCAAAATTGTTAAGTGTTCATATAACCTTTTTGAGAAGAAACCTTCATAATTTTCATACACCTTCATTATTTCATATCATTCATTTTAAAGAACACTTGTATACTTATATTGAGTGATATTTTGATTCAAGGAGAAGATCAATCAAGAAGATTGATAGCACCATATCAAATCATTAAACTTTATCAAGAAGTCATTTCTTTGTATGGTCTTGTTATCTAGGATTGTTGGGTACAAGTAAAGTGTTTGAAGAGGATTGTTCTTCTACACTTTGTCATATAGCTTTAGATAGTATGCTTCACCAGTTTGGTGTGAATAAGCTAGTACGATAATTCTAAAACTATAGTGAAAATCTCTTACGTGTTGTAAGGGGACTGGAGTACTCTCGGTCTGTGAGGGGAACCAGTATAAATCTTTGGTGTTCTTTATATTCTACTTTTACCGCTTTCATCAATTAGAAACCTTAGGCAAATAAATTTCAACTCCGTTAAAAATACCAAAAAATTTCTAAGTCCTAATTCACCCCCCCCCCTCTTAGGCACTCTTTTTACTTACAATATTTGTATGTTAGGTTACATAATTTGCCATTCATTTCAAGTATGAAACATTTTTGCATTATGTGACTTTCTTTTACATGTTTAGATAACTTGTTTGGACTTGTTTTCTAGGTGAACTTGACATGAATGTATGTGCATATTTAATATGTCATTCTCATCATAAGCCACTGACCTTCATCATCTTATGATCATTCTCCCTCATTTAACTTTCATCTTAACTTGTGTCCATTCTTATATGTAACATGCTTGATCCTTCTTACTTCTTCTCCATCTTAATCCTTCAATTACTTGAATGCTTCTTCACATGACTTGTATGCTTATTAATAAGCATTATAGGACACTAATAGGTGATGTATGCTACTGATGTATATCATATCATGTCATCCATTCATATTTGACTTTCACCTTTGCCTTAATTTTTTCTTCTTATGTGCATGTGTGAATGCCTTCATCTCTTCACCTCTCACTCTATCATGAACTAATCCATGAAATTTGGTATGATCATTTAAGGTAACATTAGACATTATAAATTGATATAACATTATGACTTTGGTGTCTCTCATGTACTTTTATCCATGTTGGTACTATTTTGCATCTTTACTTCTTCATGTGTGGTTCCTTTGAACTTCTTTGCCACTTTAGTGCTTCTTTGCACTTGTTTAATTTAGTTTGGGTTCCTTGAGCTTCTTAGAGTTAATTTAGGGTTAGTTTATGACTTGTGAGGTTCATAGGCTTTTAGACTCATTTCATTTGATTCTTATGTGTGCTTAGCTTGTATTTCATGTCTTATGAACTATTGTGTTTCATTTGCTAACCTTGTAGGGGATTTTGTAAGTTTTAGGAGTGTGGAAATGCTTCTACATTCCAACCTCTCCATATCCTTTTACATTTCAATCTTGTTTTTTGTTTAAGTATCCAAGCTGCTTTGATTTTCATAATTGCTCGCTTCCCCCCTTAGAATTAACTTACCCACCACCATGGAAGTAAGTTGTCTTCTAATTCTTTTCTTATTCTTTCTTCTTCTTTTCTCTCATTCTTCTTCATTAGGATAGAGATATTCAAACCTCACTAACCTAGGTCATCCAAGCATGACAACTTACTTAGGTTTTGTCTTCCATAGACTTTTTACCTTTTGAGATCCTTTTGGTCTTTTTCTTTTTCTCATACCTAAACAACAACTCAAGACACCTAATAAAGGACAAGCTTTCTCATGTGCCAAGGGACTTTTCCATGGGATACTTGCACACATTCCATATGGGGATGAAGTGTAGGGTATCTATCATGATTAATAAGTCTTAGCATGAAGATGCTTCACAAACCTAAATCTAAAAAACAATTCTTAATCCAAAAACAACAAAAATACCTAACAAGTAAAATAGGCTAGTGTGCTTGAGCCTTAGTCTTTGGAACTAGGTTTGGAAGTCTTCTCCTTACCTAGGTGTGCTTATTATCCATTCCATTTTGGGGTGATGTAAGAAGTACTTACTCCCTTGAATGAGACTTAGATACACTCTCCTATGCAAACTTTTCAAATAAAAAGCTTTTAAAAAGCTCCAAACCAACAACAATCGTCTTTCCTGCGGTAATTCTCTTTTCATCTCCTTCAATCCAAACGAAAGAACTTGCTTCGACTTGTCTTTTGCAAGACGATAAATGCACTCGTTCCAAATGAGCCTACAACACATAAGGATAGGCATATGCAGTTCAATCATTAAAAAGACAAACAAACAAATTTCATCCTTAGTTAGGGGAACTACGTCGACTCTGATTTTCATTCCCTTGAGATACGTAGGCAGTGGGGTAGGGCCCATTCAAGCACATTATTTCTTTTCCCTACATGTTTCGGCTCTTTCTTCCCAATTCAGCAGCTGATGAAGCAAATGTTTATACCCTTTGAAATAGTACAAGAAAGCGTGGATCGACTCCCGAACCCATTCTCTTTTTCTTAAAATACCTCGTTCTTTCCTTTCCATTAGGTTTGTGCAACATTACCTTTCCCTTTCCTTGGGATTGGATGATGTGCAAATACGGGATAATCTCACGGTGGAGACTATGCCAGTACGAAGTGAGGATCGTGAAATGAAGACTTTAAGAGGCAAAGAGATTGCTTTAGTCAATGTTGTTTGGTTGGGAGCGGCTGGAGAAAGTATAACTTTGGAGTTAGAAAGCAAGATGCAGGAATCATATCCTGAGTTGGTTGAGCGAGGTAAGATTTTCGAGGACGAAAATGTTCTAAGTGGGGGAGAGTTGTAACACCCGTATTTAATTAATTAATTAAATTAAATATTATTGCGTGTGTTTCCCGATTTTAGGTTGTTAAGTGTTGTTTTTTCGTTTGTGTCGTTAAGTTGTTTAAGTTGATTTTATGTTGCTGGTTAAGTTGTGTCTGGGTGGTTTAATTAATTAAATTAAGTCGAATAAATAAAATAGGTGTTAATGAGATAATATTAAGTTGGGCCTAGTTTTGTGGTGTAAGAGTAGTAAGTTGGGGGGTACTAAGTTAGAACCATTTGTAATTAGGCTAATTAGTGAGGGTTTAGTAAAAACAAGCTGAAAACCTAATTAGAGAGAGATAATCAGAATTTGTAAGAGAAGGAAGAACAAGTATTAGGGGGAGATCAAGAAGAGGCTAGATTGAAGATTTTTGCGGGAATTTTTGCGGTGAATTCGAGCTGCCTTCAATCTAAGGTAAGGGTGGGGTTCGAATTCCATAACCGGGACTAGATGATCATATGTAGGTTGGGATTTTCGTATAATTTCTTTGTTATGATTTGTATGAATCTTGTGGTCGATTTCTTGTTGATATTTCATGATGAATTATGTTGTTTTTGTTGTGATAATTACTGTTGTTTCTGTGTTGTGAGACTGTCTGTGATGTTGTTGAACTGTTTTATGTTGCAGAATCTGTTTAGAAGGAGTTAGGGTTCGTAAAATCGAACATAGAATTTGATAGATGAATAGATACATGAGTTTTGAGGGTAAAATCAATGTAGAACCCAATTAAGCTTGAATAGAATGAAGAAAGTGTGAGAAATCGTAGCAGAGTTGGAATCTGAGGCATTCGGGTCATTTGCGTAACAAGTCTGGTGTTACACGTAACAGACAAGGCCATACGCGTAACAATCCCTATTACACAGGCCATATGTGTATCACTCAGGGTCAATAGGCGTACTAAGGAGGTTATACGCGCATGGGCAGGGCAAGTGCGGAAAATGCGGTTTTGGCGATTCGACCTGTTTTCGCATCCGTTTCAAGTTGGATTGACTTTAGACTTATCGTAAAGATAAAATCAGTTTTTTATAGTAGATTTGAGAGTTTAAAATAATTAAATTAGTAATCTAGTTGATTTAACCGTAAATTTTGTCGTTTTCGCGTGGAAGTTGTTATAAGTTGTGTTGTCCCTATTTTTTGGAAGATTCATATGTTGTATGTCCTGTGAACAATGTTGATTCATGTTGTTGAGTTGTTCAAGTTGTTACATTGTTAAGTTGATGATTATGTTGTTTTTATATTCCATTCATAGTTGCATACATGTGCATATTTCAAATTGGGGCGTATGCTCGATTAAAGTTGGCCTAGATTGGCAAATATGTTGATAATGCCTCGATAACCTGGAAATGTTTTAAGTTGGGAATTTACTCCAAATGGTTCCACATGCATATAAGTTGAGTCGCATCGAGTTGCATAATAATTATGTTGTTTGTTGGTTGTAAGTTGCAATGTTGATGTTGTTGTTGTTGTTGTTGTTGTGTGAAGTGGTGTGATTATATGATTATCTTGTGTACATATTGATTATAGTATCATGTTTATGTTATTCGATATCTCACCCCTTCTGTTTGAGTGTTGACATCTGTTGGTATCGTGCAGGTAATGAAGAGTCCAGTACTTAGTAATTTCGAGTTTGTGTTTGTCGCTCTGATACGTAGTACTTTGGGGGGGATGAACGCGTGTCTTATCTTTGTGATTTTGTTTAAGTTTATGAACTAGTTTTAAGTTGTTTTATGTTGGAGATCCAAGTTGAAGTATTTTGATGTTTGATTATTTGAAGTAATTTAGAAGTTGAAACTTGTTGATCCGCTGCATTGTTTTTCAAAGTTATTATATTAAGAAGTTGTTATTTGATTTTAAAGTTGGAAAATGTGATATCCAATGTTTGTTGATGAAATATGTTAACTCTGATTTAATAGTTAAAAGTCGGGTAGAAATGGGGTGTTACATTTACCACCTCATGCCTACGTATCCATAATGTGTAATGTAAGATCAAAACCCCGTAGTTCGTGGTAAAAAGAACAAAGTTTTGTTGGTTTTGATTGATTTAAAGAAGTAAAGACAATTTGTTATTTTTCAAGTGGATAGCCTCACAAATCTACCATGAGAATAAGGGCATGGACTCATACATCATTATGGGGAAGGTAACTCAGATAAAATCGATGAGTATGCCACTAAACCCCCACAAAGGACAATAGACTCAATTACATCAAACTACAACCATGGAGATTGGGAGACTTACACCCGACTAAAAAAATTACTCATAGCCTAAACTTGAAAAGAAAACAAAAAGATTGCACAAAGGCACAGAACAACTTGAATGAGTTTGATTCTTTTTATTTTTGAATTAAAGTCAACATGATTAAGTTCATTCACATTTATTAAAAGAAAAGAAGAAGTAAAAGTCACTTGACAAGAGTCAAGGTTTGAATTATGAAAAATGGTGAAGGTTTAAAAAAAGAAGAAGAATCCAATAAAAAAGGGAGAATGTTTTGAAAATTAAAGAATGGGAGGAGATGAAGAGACTACCCTAAAAATAAAAGAAACGAAATAAGGGAGGAAAGATCTAACCACTTGGAGACACTTCAAAGCAAAAGTAACTTAGAATTCCATCCTCTTGAGAAAATGATGAGCCAAATAAAGGCTAGCATAACCATTCCATAATCAAGCAAGGGGATAAGATCATAGTACTAAGACCATAGGTCCAAGATGTAGAAATACTCCAAAGCAAGTGATAGTAACCATAGTCCACAATTATGAATAAGTTTTTTAAAGTTTTTAGGCCTTTATTAATGTTTTTGGTGTCCAAATGGACAAGAAGGAAAGAAAA
The DNA here is from genome assembly GCA_963966055.1 of Lathyrus aphaca. Classification (NCBI taxonomy): domain Eukaryota; kingdom Viridiplantae; phylum Streptophyta; class Magnoliopsida; order Fabales; family Fabaceae; genus Lathyrus; species Lathyrus aphaca. The sequence continues at coordinate 632,436,210 of OZ014519.1, forward strand.
GCACAAGAAATAATGATATAAACATAAACATGATAATGGATGATATAAAGCATAATAAAATAAAAGAGAGAAGGGAGCAATAGGTAAAATAAAAGGATAGGGAGCCAAAAGGAAATAAAAGCAATATAATAATATACATAATAATACTGTGAACTTAATCATCCGCAAAAGTAACAAAGCCAAAAGCTCAAAGCGACAACCGAATTTCGTCTCACGTTTTGCACTGTATGGTTGACCCATGTACTCAAGCCATTAGTTAACAAAACTTGTCAAATTATTGAAAGAATCAAAGCCTCAATAACAATAATTTTGAGAATTATGCACTTAGCACAAAGATCAATCATGCTTGGGCTTGCGCAACCAATCATGGCTCGGACCACGAAAATATAAATGTCGATAAGGATATGGGGGGACAAATGTAGTGCTATGTTAAAAAATCACCAAGTAACTTATATAGAAGTCACCCTACTACGAGGTCAGTCAATACCAATTAAGGTAACTATTATATGCGTTAATGCATGTTAGATGAACGACAAATAGGTTGTCATCCAAAAATAATGTCGCACGAAAAGAAAATAGGTAGCTGTAAACACCCCAAATTTGCCCTCACTCATATCACACCATGGCTTGTGATCTTTCATATTTGCATAAGCATAAGCATACCACATCACATTGCATATTTGTTTCATCTGCATAGTTCAAATTCCTCTGCATCTAGGGTTTGTGATCTGAGCAATCCAAGATTCCATCTAAGCCACCCCAAAGACCTCAAAGTGTTCCAAGAGGGTCCATGTGTGTTCTATCATCATATTGTGCCTCTCAAAGTTCAAGGAAGTCAAGAAATCACAAGAACTGGGAAAGCATGGAAGCGGAGCTAGGGTTTTCACTACACAGATGATCAAAATTAGGGTTTTGGTTTCAGAGGCCTCAACACCAAATTTTTGGATCATTCTTGTTTCTAATGTTCTTAAGATGTTATAAGGATCATGTGTACCAAGTTTGATGAATAAATTCATTGTGGAAGTCATTTGTTCACTGGGTAACTTCTTGAGCAAGTTAAGTCAAAATCAGGGCATCTGAGGCCCCCAACAATGGAACCAAAGGGGTATTTTCATCAAATTGAAGTTATATGATCTTTATTTGATCATTTAAGTGCTTGGAAGTTCACAAAATTGAAGAAATTTGAGCTAAACCAAAAGTTGCCAAAAATGGAAATGACTTGTAATGGAAACTTTCCATTTTGGGAAAGTTATTCAACCTCCTCTTTCTCATCAAAAAATGCTTCAAATGAAACATTCTTGGTAATGAAAGTTGTAGATTAGGTCTTTCCCTTTTCAAAAAGTACAAGAACATGTTCTAATTCATTATGGAACTCAAGTTATGGTCCTTCAAAGTTGGCAAAAATCCTATAATTTTCACATTCATGCCAAAGAGGGAATTTTGCAATTTCTCATGCCAAGCCATTTATTGACCTATAATGCATCTCTAAACATCATACCATCATAGTACAACTCATTTTGATCATAATTGGCCCAAGAATTATGCATTTTCATGCCTTGAACTTCAAGAAATTTCAAAAGGGCCAAAACTTCTCAAATTTGAAAAATGGTATAGATCTTTCCATACACTTGTGCCTGCATGCCAAATCTGTTTCCATGGTCCTCCTTAAACTCAGCTGAGGCCAGACACCCCTTGCAACCAGGCCTTCCATGACCCATACCTCAAGTACAACCAAACTTGACTTTTTGCATTTCACACCATACCAATCAGCATAGCCCACAACAACTCTTCTGACCTATCACAGCTTCACATACATGCCCTAAGGATCACATTGCATAACATCTTGGAGCTTGAATCATCCCACACATTCAGATTGCCAAAATCCTCAAGAAACTTCACCTCTTCGAAATTCTCAAACCACTCAGCCAAACTTAAAAATTCTTTCACCAATCATCTCCATACATCCTCTAGATCATTTCCCACCCCTTACACAAGCCTGAAACCCCCTAAAACAAAAACACGATTTCACCCCCCTCTGAACTGAAATCTCAAAAACAGTCCAAATAAACTTGTCTCAAGCTTACTAGAAGCACAAAGGGGTTCATTGGAGTGGAAAAGCATCAAAGAAGTGGCCAGAAAGCTCCAGTTTCGAAAGCTTCAACTCAGGTAACTTCAAGAACATTTTTTCCAGAAATGTGTTTTTAAGTTTCTAAATGAATCTATGAACTCCCCTGATCATCATGATATGTTTACTTTTGAAAATGAATGAGAAATAAGGATGTATCGTGCTTCTGAATGTTTTATGAAATTTTCCGTTTTGCTTTGATTCGTGTTCTTGATGTAAAATAAATGAGTTTTAGGGCTGGATTCATGTTTAGGGTTGTTAGATGTTTGATTCTGGAGAGTTTGAGAGCTTGGGGTTACTTTTTGAGGGAGATAGCATGAATGGGCTGCTGGAGAAGATGACCGGAGGTCTTCTCCGGCCACCTGAAAATGATTAGGGCTTAATTAGGGGTTTAATTGCCAGATGCGTTCTAGGCCCTTGGATCTGGATTAAATTAGGAACGAGTGGCTAGGATCATTTCACTTAGGGTAAATTCAGTTTAATTAAATTAATCAAATAATTAAGGCTAGTTTGAATGTGGACCTTTGGATCTGGCGCGCAGTCAATTCCCTCCCTTTTCCCTTTGAATCTCATCCATCAGATGCGTTGACTTCCTCTTTTATTCATTTTTATTTCATTTTTATTCATTTTTCTTGCATATTTATTTTAAAATACTTAGAAAAATCGCAAAAATATTTCCTTTTGTATTTTTGTTTCAAATATATTTCTTAATCAGAAAATGATTTTTATTTTATTTTTTGCACATAAAAAGTATATTTAAAATATTTAAATGTTTATTTTAATTAATTAATGGAAATTAATTAATTAAAATAGCATTTAGGTTTCTAAAAATCACCCGAAAAATTCATGTTGTATATTAACACATTTAGAAACATTTTCAAACCCCTCATACAAATTACTTTTTGGTTTTGATCATCATTTGACAATTTTCTTTGAATTTAGGGTTCATAAAATCACATTTTTAAACCCTAACATTTGAAAAATCTTTTCTGCCTAACCATGAAGGGTTTGAAGTTGGTTCTTTTTGCATTGTTTTACACATATCATGTAGTATCTAGGATATTTTTGGCATGAATTTAACTTGCATTTTCAATTTGTTTGGCGTTTTACATTGAGGATCACCCAAAAAACCCTAGAAACTTAGGAAATTCATAACTCCTTCTAGGTTTAGCTTCTGACCTCCCCCTTTGGATGGTAACCTATTATAGGTTTAGGGTTCCTTTGAGTGCATTTTCAATTTTTATCATATCATTTGCTTCTGTCTTTGCCATTTGCATCTCATCCTTCCATGTAACCCTAATTTTGCATCTTTACTTGCATCTTACATTGCATTGCATGAACATGTGAACTTGCCATGCCATTCTAAGCATTTGTATGCCATCATAGACATCTTAAGACATTGCTTGAACATTTATTGATCATTTATTCATACATTTGCTATGCTTTGCATCCATTTCATTCCATAAACATCCATGTGTTTACATGCTTCCTTCATGCTTCATTTGCATTCATTCTCTTGTATGATCCCACATATGCATCTTGTATGCCTTTGCATCATATCATAGCATCATTTGCATCATGTACATGCTTCTGGTTTTGGTCTTTACCCTTGCATAAGCATTGTTTCATTTCATTTCTTTCCTTATGCATCTTGTGCTAACTTTTCAGGTTAATGGTAAGTTTGTTTGGGAGGTGGATTTGCCTTCACCTCCCACCAATTCCCATCATTCCATATTGCATCCTTGCTGCATTTTGTTTGTCTTTGATTGGGCTTGCTCACTTGTGTTTCTCTTCCTTTTTTTCTTCAAGTTATTTATCTTCTTCAATGAAGTAAGTAACTTGTTCTTCTTTTCTCATCTTTCTTTCATCTGCTTCTTCCTTGGTGGTTTCCTTGAAGATCTTTCTCAAGCCTTACAAACCATAGGAAAATCCAAGCATGATAACAATTAGGGTTGTGATTAGTCCCCCTTAGCTTTTACCTTTGAGTCTCCTTGAGTCTCTCTTCTCATCTTCATAATCAGAGACTAAACTCTTAAAGTTTTAGGACTTTGGAGTTAGGGTTATGCCTGCATCCTTCTCTTAGGATGGAGTGAATAACTTTAATCCTAAGTGATAAACCTTTAATTTTTTTAAACCTCTTAATAAATCCATCTAATAATCACTAAGACATTAACTTGTAACTTGGGCCTTACATTAGGGTTCTAATTCTTCCTTTATTGGTTAAGAAGGACTAACCCTAGTGCTTAATAGACAAGTCCCCCTCAAGTTGTCTTACAAATCATAAAACTCACTTCTTAATTTCATCTTTAATTAAAATCCATTTAATAAAGGCTTGTTTTGTCATGAATTTAATCCCTAACCATGGATTAAGTTGAGGTATCTTCCTCAGCTTAAGTGTTCTCATCTATCATCCTTCTATTAGGATGGTGTAATGAGTTCACTAACCCTTAATTATGGCTTAAACTCATTACTTAACACTAAACAAAACCCAAAAACATCTAAATAATCACAAGTAGGTTAATGATCTTAATCTTACATCATCATGGTAATTAAGTTGAGATATTTATCTAATACTTAAGTATTTTCATTATCCCTAATCAGGGAGGATATAATGAGTTTACAAACCTTTTATTTAGGCTTAAACTCATTAACTTATGACAAACTCAAAAAAACAATAAAAAATTCAAAACATAAAAACAAACAATAATTGTCTCCTTCGGGATTCGTTTCTCATCAAACTCACTCATAAACGAGGACTCGCTTCTTCCGTCTAATGCAAGACAGTTAGAACTCGAGCCAGACGAGTCATACACTTGAGCATAGATAAGTAAGCAGTTCACAGTCAATTTATCTTTCAGTCTCTTTGAGTCGAACTACGGTGTTCTGACTTCCTCATTACACGCGAGGATACGTAGGCATAACTTAACAGTTATCGAACAAAATTCTCTGTGTCTTCCCCCCCCCCCTCTTTCAGCATTCTTTTCTAAGCCTCAGTTCCTTAGCAATTCACCTTCTGCACTGACACTTGTATTTTCTTTTCTAGCTTTTGCACACAGATAGCACACACACCTACCCCTTTAAACACAATCTTTTAAGCATGGATCCCGTCGAGTACGACGGACAATCTGGGTGCTAATACCTTCCCAGGTTGTAACCAACCCCCTTTCTCAGTTTCTCTGGTTCGCAACCGTCTTATCCATATCTTTCTAGGTTTATGTAGCATTACCTTTCCTTCGGGATAAAAATGCCTAGTTGGTGACTCTTTTCAGTTCATTTCATTTTCATCCTTTCGCCGATCGTTCGCGTCTATACCCTATCTGACCAGGTGTCTTTTCGGGGGAACGACAGTAGCGATCTAGTCTTGATTATGAATTCAACAAAGGAATCTCACAATCTATAAGACTTCCATCGATCAAAAATAAAAAGTAGAATTAGAGGGAGGGGATGGAGAAGAACCAAATTAAAATACACTTTGGAGGTCCTTCCATATTTAAGATCAATCACCTCTAATTGATAGATTCAAGTTTGAAAAATATATCACTAATCCAAAGCACCTCTTATGAATTTAACAATTCACTTGAAGATAGATTTGAAGTAATGAATGTTAATATACTGTAATCGATATCTGAAGTCCATTGATATACACTCCAAGTTAAAAATAAGAAAGGAGGGGAAGAAAAAGCAAAAGAAACCAAAACAACCCCAATAATCATTAAAAATGTCATTTTTCCTCAAAGGAAATTGGTTACCATCTATGTGTTAACCAGTTACCTAGTTAAAAAAACTTAGGATTTTTCAAAATTAACACTGAGTAACCGGTTACTCTACACGCAAAATAAAAAATAAGTGCAAAATTCAACATGATCCTCTTTCAAAACATTTTTCAAACACCGTGTGATCATAGATCTGAACTTGCACAAATTTTAGAGTAAAATCACAATAAAAATCAAAATTAAAATATAAAATGAGATCAAAAAGGATCAAGCACAAGAATCATCAAAAATCTACATTGTGGATGATGAAGATGAAGGTGTAACAATGGTGTGAGATGAATTACCAATTTAAGGATTAGAACAACTCCAAATTACTCCACAAGCAAGCATGATCTATTGAAATTAATGAAGAAAAATGAAAAGGATGAAGGTTTAGCTCAAAGTTAATCAAGATTTCAATGTGAATTCTTGATAACTTTCAAAAGAAAAAATTGAGCTTCAGTGAATTTTGGTGGTTGGGGATATAATTTGCAAGAGGTTTTTTGGCTCTCAAAAGCTTGTGAAATGAATGAAATGAGGGCTCTATTTAAACGTTTAGGCTTGAGAATTTGGTGGAATGGAGCTTGCTTTGGGAGATCAAAATCAGGCTTGGAATTCAAATTTGGAGGGAAATTATTAAAAGAGTGGTGCCAAAAATGAAAATGGTGCCAAAAATCACAAAATTTGAATTGCTGCCAAAATTTTCAAATTTTTGCGTGTGTAACCAATTATCAGCTGGGTGTTAACCGATTACACAGTACAAATTTTGAAAAATTGTTGCTTTTCTTGTTCTATTGTGGCTCCGACTCGATTTTCTTGCTTGTCAAAGAAGGCATGGAAATTAACACGTGTACTTTGGAATTCCTTGAATAATAATCAATAAAACTTGGGAAATCCTTCATCAAAAGAATTTGAATTTGAAGAGGTTACCACAAGATGATTTGAACCACCAGCATTACCCTAAAATATTAGTTGGAGCAAGTCAAGTCGAGACGCAGGATGAAGTAAATAATTGCATAGATTGTAAAATAAAAATTTCCTTAAGGCCTTCATCATCAAGGCTAGAATTGTCACTTTTGACATGGCCATCAACCAGTTGAGGTACTACCATAGGAGAAACTTCTTTTGTGCTACTTGCAGTAATAGCAGTCTTCTTGGCCTTGGTTGCATTTGGATGTTGTCCAACAACATTTGTGGTTAAAATTGTTGGTTTCCTCTTTCTTGTTTGCAAAGCCTTATGAGAGGATAAATCTTCCTCCTCTGGGTCACTAACTGTCCAAAGTGTGTTTAGTCAGAACCACTTGTAAAGCCTTTAACCTTCGTTAATGCTGATGGAGTTTTATGTGGCTCCCACAAAAGAACCTATCCGAAAATTGAGGAGCAAGAGCCACTCCAAAGTTAGCAGTGGGCAGTCGAGGGGTTTTTGGTGGTAAAATATTAAAAGCCACCTCATAACGTTTCTTAGCAGGAACATGTGGATGGATTTTTAAACTCTCTAATTTCTTTGAAAGTTTTTCCCTTAAACTGAATGCAGCTTCAATGGTGGTTCGACTAACATCATATGGTTGATAGACAGTTTCAAAGTACTTTTGGAACTTTTGGATTTATTTGATATGAGTGGAAGTACCTTTCTTGGCTTTGTCTTGCACATCAACAAACACTTGTTTAATTAATTGGGGAAAATGGTAACATCAAGAAATTCAACGGAATAATACTTTGACCGCCAATCATGGAAATCCTAGGTATAAAAGTAACTAGGTTCAAAGTGAATAGGTGTCAGGAAAGATCTATGGGCACATCAAGCTATATGCGTCGAAGCATCTGGAGTATTGAGCCAAGTGAAAGGTAAGATAACCTGGCCTTTTTTTCCATAGACACACTTAGGAAGGGTTCATACCAAATCAAACTGTCAAGAGACAAGGTTTTGATGGTAAGTTATCAAGGCGATTTGGCTTGCCTTCGACTTATTAAGTTTGTGGGTAATAAAATGTGGGATCAAAAATGCTCCCCAGACTAGTATGGACTTCGCTTCATATTTTTCGTATGACGGAGGGAAATCCCTTGTGAACCATTATGGTCCACGCTCTCTTGTAGAAAAAGGAGTCCGGTATGCTATAAAATCATAGCATTTTGCAAACATTTGGACAAATCCAGCAAATAAGATTCTGAGGCCATCCGGTCATGGGGTCAATTTCACTTGTCGAGGCCATCCGACTTCCCTCTCTTTGATCTCTTTGGATTCTTCGCTCACAATTCCCTTTTGGGGTAAGTTGGCTTCAAAAGTTGCATTAAGCCAAAGTTGAAGCAGCCAAAAGGGCCTTGATAATGAAAGATCCTCATGGTTCTTAAAATCTTTGAGTTTTGTGACACCTTCACTCAAATCTTCATACAAGTTGGCCAGGTTGATTTCACTTCGGAATATGCCCCTGTTCTCGTGTAATTGGTTGGCCAAAATGACATACTTCTTGGCCACCTGAAAGGATTTGGTGCAGAAAACGCAACGAGAGAGCCACATGGCCAGAAATGTTATATGCTCTACATCCGTCACTATGGTAGTTTCCTTGTTATGATAGCGGGTGATAAAGTGTGTATAGGTGTGCTTACCACCTTTAAAGCCTATGGGATTAGAAGCGTATATCTCTAGATTATAGGGTAATCCATTTCGTATAAGCCATGTGACAACGGCTATGTCGAAGAGTGTGGGAGTCATCATCCCATAAGCAAGATGAAAGGTATAATGTGTTTTATCCCAGAAGTACATAGATGAGATCAAAAGGGTTGGACAATAATTTGGGCCAATTTTTGACACCATAATTAGGTCATAAATCCCAATTTCTTTCCAAAAATTGCCTTTAACTTTCTCTACCTTCTCTAGCTAGTATACATAAAATTTAGAATCTTTGAAGTAAGGGGTTGCCCTAAATAACCAGAGCCATCACTAAAGAACTTCAAATCTAGGTTACTTAATATAACCACATCATGTGAGTCAGACTTGAATGTTAACTTATCCTTTTGCCCTATGGGTTTGTTTATATAGTAAGAGGGAAGGGAATCTCTAATTGTGTCATAATTTAAACCTACGGGAGATAACGGACCATACAAAATCATGAGTGGTTCCAACTATAGAGACATGGATGAGTACCTAGTATTCATAGATATGTCTCTTCACCTCCACATTTGGTTCAGGAACGAATTAACGGTTCCTCATGAGTGTGGGTGCTGCCAGGTTGGCAAATGACGCTAAAAGGGGAGAAGTGTTATTCTTCTTCTTTTTGATATCTCTTAAAGCTTAGGACACCATTGTTGAAAATGGATTTCTTGGTTTTTTGGAAGTTGAAAGACTGAAGAAGAAAGAGAGAAATGTGAAAGAAAATATATTTGAAAGCGTAAAAGTTTAAAATGGCCTTTGAGGAGGCTATTTATAAAATTTCCTTAGGAATACTGTTGATGTACAAATAGAGTAAGAGTTTTGTAATCGATCCACAAAGATTGTTTTATGATATTTATGTCGTTCTACAATTGCTTTAGCTTGAGAACTTAAGGTAACAAAAGGGTTTTGGTTTTTGTATCGAAAATAAGACTTTTGCATTCAAATAAATTCCAACGGTTAAAAGTATTGGTTGATAAAAGATTTAAAAGGCATATGCCAAAATTAGGGTTTGATAGGTTTATTTGCACATATAGTCTTGATCAAGTGACAAACTCTTTACAATGATAAATACATTCACAATATCCTCTCAAAATGCTTATTTCTAACACATAATGTGGGACTTACCATTTTGATCCATTGATGATCTCTCACCAAAACATCTCTTGCCTTGTGATTAGTAAAATCGGCAAACCAGGGCCTAACTTGTACCATAAACAGTTTTTCATCCGAAAATTCTTCTCGGATCTCAATTTCCTTTTTAGTTATGTCTACATTTACCAACCGCGACAAGTGATCCGCCACCAAATTTTCAGATCCCTTCTTATCTTTTATTTCTAAATCAAATTCTTGAAGAAGGAGGATCCATCGGATAAGCCTTTGCTTAGAATCTGGTTTGGTTTGCAAATATTTTATCGCAGCATGGTCGGTGTAGATAACAACTTTTGAATCGATCAAATAGGACTGAAACTTTTAAAGCGCATACACTATCGCAGGTAATTCTTTTTCGGTTGTTGCATAATTCATTTGTGCTTGGATAAGCACTTTTCTAGTGTAGTGTATTGCATGAAAAAAAATTTCTTTTATCTGACCAAGTACCGCTCCAACGGCATAATCACTCGCATCACAAATTAGTTTGAAATCACAAGTCTAGTTTGGTGCAATGATAATTGGAGCGGTAACAAGGTGTTCTTTAAGAGCTTGAAAAGATAAAAGGCAAGATTCGTCAAAGAGGAATACATGATCCTTGTTTAGAAAATTACTAAGTGGCCTAGCCACTTTGGTAAAATCTTGGATGAACCTCCGATAAAAACCCGCGTGCCCCAGAAAGCTTTGGATTCCTTTGACGTTGGCCGGAGGAGGAAACTTTGAAATAACTTCCACTTTGACCTTGTCTACCTCTAAACCCCTTGAAGACACCTTGTGGCCAAGCACAATTCCTTCCTTTACCATAAAATGGCATTTTTTCCAATTTAGGACCAAATTCGTTTTCACACACCTCTCTAGCATTTCTTCTAAGTTTCTCAAACACAAATTGAATGATACTCCAAACACCGAAAAGTCATCCATGAAAACTTCCATTGTCTTCTCAATTAGATCTGAAAAGATTTCTTGTACACATCGTTGGAAAGTTATCACCGCATTGCACAAGCCAAAAGGCATTTTTCTATATGCAAAAATTCCAAACGGACATGTAAACACCGTCTCTCATGGTCCGCCGGGTCAACCGCAATTTGGCTGTACCCCGAATACCCATCCAAAAAACAATAGTACTCTTGCCCGGATAAACTTTCTAGAATTTGATCCATGAACGGTAGTGGGAAATGATCGTTTCTAGTAGTCGTGTTCAAACTCCTATAGTCTATACACATTCTCCATCCTGTCACAACTTTTGTTGGTATGAGCTCATTTTTTTCATTTTTGACAACGGTCATTCCACCCTTTTTTGGTACCACATGAACGGGACTCACCCAAGGACTATCGGAAATTGGGTAGATCATTCTCACATCAAGTAGCTTTACTACCTCTTTTCGAACCACCTCTTTCATTGTTGGATTCAAACGGCGTTGTAGTTGTGCTACCGCCTTGAACTCATCTTCCATTAGGATTTTGTGCATGCAATAATATGGGCTTATTCCTTTGAGATCGGAAAGAACCCAACCTAAAGCCTCTTGATTTTTCTTGAGCATTTCAACTAAACGAAACTCTTCATCGGAAGACAATTCATTGCTTATAATCACCGGTTTTCTTCCACTATCATCCAAAAAGGCATACTTGAGGTTCGAAGGTAGCACCTTCAATTCGACTTCAACTTTCTCATCATTTGTTTCTCTTGTCAATTATCTTATGGCAACTTCCCATGGTTGTAACTCTTTCAAAACTTCTAATTCTTTCAAACATTCTTCAAGTTCTCTTTCTTCTTCACTAGTGAGTGTGTCAATTTCCTCACCTAGTGCTAATTCTAACGGAGTTTCCACATGAATATGCTTTGCAACTTCCATAATAGCCAAATCGGAGGCGTCAATGCGGAAACTATCATGTTTTTATTTTGAATGCTTCATTGCTTCAAACAAATTAAAAGTGACCTCTTCATTTAGCACCCTCACTTTCATGAGACCATCATCAACATCTATCATCATTCGGGCCGTCTTCATGAAAGGGCGACCAAGAATCAAAGGAACGTCATCATCTTCCTCCATGTCAATAACAATAAAATATACCGGAAAGAAGAATTTGTCCACCTTTACCAAAACATCTCTTGCCACGACCAAGAATTTGTCCACCTTTACCAAAACATCTCTTGTTTGAAAATATCCATGAACCGAGCATATTGCCTTTCATTGTCCTTCTTTGATGGTACATGCGGATAAGGCATGTTTGTAGGAATTTGGTTCATCACTTCTTTCCCATTCCATACTATTTTGTTCACCTCTTTTCTCTTTTCATCTTCCACTTGTATATTTTCAACTTTATCCAAATTATCAAAATTCTTTTCAACTTCTTCCTCTATTTTTTTCTTTTCCACAACCTCCTCCTCATCACTACATTCTTCTACTACACCATCATTCTTTTCTTTCACCACAAGTTTCTCTTTTGGTTGAGCCATCTCCTTCCCACTCCTAGTAACAATGACTTAACAGTGCTCTTTAGGATTCACTTGAGTGATGGTGGAAAAAGATCGTCCCGATTGGTTCTCGGCTATTTGTTTTGCAAGTTGCCCAACTTGATTTTCAAGGTTCTTTATTGCCGCATCATTTGAATTTTGGTTGGCCATAGACATTTGAATAAATTGATTCAATGTGTCCTCCAACTTAGTGTTTGCAACCGGAGGTGTTGGTGGAGCAACATAAGGATTTTGTCGATTAGATGAACTACCGGCATAACCTTGGTTATTTTGGTAGTTGCTCCGAGGTTGATATCCTTGATGTTGTTGTTGTTGGTAATGGTGTTGTTGTGAAAGTTGTTGTTGATGTTGATAAGGTTGTTGTTGATGTTGATAAGGTTGTTGTTGTTTTCTTTGAATTCCTTGATTATTGTGCATGTAGTTTACTTCTTCATTTCCCGGTGGTGGACAATAACCGGTATCATGATCTCCCTTTCATAATTCACATCTAGCAACTTGCTTGTTCTTTCCCGGATAATCTTGCATCTCCTTAAATTGTTGTGGTAGCTTTGACATTTGTTGCGTCAAAAGCTCCACTTGATGAGAAAGAAGCTTGTTTTGTGCAAGGATCACATCATTTTGTTCCTAACTCAAGCACTCCAGGCTTCTTCATAGAATTTCTGTGATTTTAACTTTGTAAGTCATTGAGAGCCATCTGATTGATTATATTTGTCGCCTCTTCTACGCTTTTTGACAACAATGTTCCCCCTGAAGTAGCATCCAACAAGGTTTTGCAATTAGGTTGGAGACCATTTCGAAAGATATGAATTTGTGTCAATTCGTCGAATTCGTGTGTCGCTCTCGGGATATTCATCCTAATACAAACGCGAAAGTGGCGCGGAAAAGGTAGATTCATCAGCCAGGCATTTTTATCTCGAAGGAATGGGAAAGGTAATGTTGCACAAACCTGAGGAAGAAGGAAATGACAAGGTCCTGCGAACCAAAGATCTGGGTTCGGGAGTCGGTTACGACCTGGGAAGGTATTAGCACCCCAGACCGTCTACCGTACTCGACGGGATCCACGCTTGCTTGTTTGTCTCAAAGGGTGAGAAAAATATAACTGTTGCTTAACAAATGAACTGATAACTGGAATGGGAATGGAAATGATAAAGGGAACTAGAGAAAGAGAATAAAAGGAAAGAGGGGGAAATGTAGGGAAAATAAAGAATATGCTCGAATGGGCCCTACCCCACTGCCTACGTACCTACTCGGGAAAATGAGGATCAGAGTCGACGTAGTTCGCCTAACTAAGGCGGGAACTATTTATTTGTGTTTTTTATAGCTGGAACTGCTTATGTTTATGCTCACGTGTTGCAGGCTCGTATGGTACGAGCGCGTTTACTGTCTTGCAGGCGAGATAAGTCGTCGCAAGTTCGCGTTCAGAATGAATGAGATGAGAGAATTCCCGCATGATAGTCGTTTATTGTTTGTTGTTTGCTTTTTAAGAGTTTTGTATGAATTTGTCACAAGGAAGTGAATTCAAACTCTTTTCCATGGAATGTGTACTTGCTACTACATTCCAAGATTGAATAATAGAACAAGCACACCAAGCAAGGAGAATGTATCCAAGACTTGTTCCCAAGGATTAGGGTTTAAGTTCACTAGCTTGTTGAACTTTATTAAATGTTTTTGTATTTTGTGAAGAAGTGTCTTTTAGATTTTCTTTGTGAAACAACCCCTTGATAATACTTGTACATCATGCTAGACAAACTTACACTATTCCAAGATGGAATGAATGTAAGTGCCCCATGGAATAAAGCTATACACAAGGGATTCTTTCATGCATTTATTAAGTCTTTTTGGATTTTGTTTGAAGATGAGAAAGAAGACTCAAATCGGAAAAGGACAAAAATTAAGGGGAACTAAGACACAACCCTAAGTTATTTATTAAAATGGTGGTCCTAATGGTGAGTGAGGCTTTTCTAATCCTAAAGAGAAAAAGGAAAAGAGAGAAGAAAAAGGATGCAACTAACTTCCTAAGGAAGATAAGTTGGTCCTAACAAAAGGGAAACCCTACCGATCACAAATATGTAAGTAAAAGGTGAATTAAATGCATAAAGGAAATGCATAACAATAAAATAAAAGGATAAGGTGTAAGGAAACATACCTTTCCCTCCCTACAAAATAAAGATTAGTGTGCATTTTATTAAAAAATAATAAGGCAAACATACACCAATTAAATCCTAATAACTCTAGGACTCAATCTAAACTTTATCTTAATTCTAGAGGAACTAAAAAGCTAAAACAAAAATTCAGCACCTAATGCAGCCTCTAAACTAAAAAACAGCTATGGAAACACAGCAAAGCACAAACAACTTTTTACAGCCAACATGCAGCATGTAAAGATAGATGTAAAAAGTCACATACAACATGAACAACATAACAAATAGCATGTATTTTATAGCACCTATATTAACGAACAGCTATGAAAACATGCGGCAAATTTTATCATTTTCATTTATGTGCACAAAATGAATGATAAACAACACATTAATGTCAATTAACATGAATCTACATACATCACAAAATGAATTCAAACATGTGAATTTGTTTACATCATTTATTTGGTTAAAAGGAACAATGATCAACAAGAACAACCACACTTTTCCAAATTGCACAAAACAAGCATTTATCATGACTTTGAACAAGTATCACTACAAGCATCAATTATTTCACATGTATGGCATAAAAATCCAGAATTGAACTCATGTTAAGATATGATCAATTAAGCACAAGAAACTTGCACGAACATGTGAAGTATTTAATCACTTTTAAGCAAAAATCAACACATGGCATTTAATCATTTAATCAATCCAACAAGCAAAGATCATGATCATACATCACACATCAACTTTAAGTAAGCATTTAACATATGAAAGAAATTATTAAAGAGTAGCAATACACATCAAGATTCAATTATAGCACATTTACACATTTAACATAAAACATGGAAAAGTGAGCGAAATCATGTCGAAACGACTCGAAACCATGGAATCGGCTACTGGAAATAGACCCAAAAAATCCCTAAAATCAATACCTAAACATACATGAACCTTAGAAGCACTAGGAAGAAATAACAAGCAAGCACATAAGCTAAAAAAACCAAAAACTAACAGCGTTAACCGGTTAACCAAATTGTTTAACCCGTTAACAGGCAGAAAAATACAGCATTTTGGCCAAAAACGCATGCGTTAACCGGTTAACGCTGAACAGAAAGTGAAAATTTATTTTGAAATAAGTGCTTTTGACCACAATATTACTTCTAAACAACCCTAACCCCCACCTAATCATGTTAACACGAATTTCTACTCAATTAGGGCTTATTGACACATGCTAGAACCTATAACAAGCTACAACCTAACTTCTAATCCATCAAAAACCACAAATCGCAAGCAAAACGTAACGAAAACATAATGAACCACAAGTATTACGAAAAGCACTTAAAGAATGCCAAAATGGCAAGATGAAGAGAATAACTTAAAGGAAAAGTGATTTAGACCACCAACCTATGAAGCAGAGAAGTTCTTCGGTGGATGTTGCAAGAATCGGAGCTTGATCGAAGAGAAAACCAAGAAAACCGCGAATCCGCAAAATAAATGCGTTATTGATGCTTGAGCCTTCTTACACTTCCGATAAGTCGAAATATTCACAAAACTCAGTAGCTTCTTCTTCTACAATCCATAATCAATGGAGGTTGGAGGTTAAGCTTTAAGATCTTCAAGTTTCAATGTGAAACTTGAAGAGCTTCTTCAAAAAGCTTTGGTGAAAAGGGAAATGGAGGAAAAGTGAGAAAGAAAAAGTGATTCTAGAAATTGTGAGAGAGTGAAAAATTGGGAACCTTTTTCATTGAAGTGATTAATGATTATATAGGGGCTAAGCTTAGAGCTAGGTTTAGGAATGTAGTTAGGTTTAGGAATGGAGTTAGGTTTGTAGTTAGTTAGGGTTAGGGTTGGAGAAGGAATATAATATTCCTTGGAATATTCCTTGGAATATTCATTGGAATACTCTAGAAGGTGGTAGAACATAGTAGAAGCATCCAAAGGAAATGGAGTTGAATTGAAGTGGAAAACAAAAGGGAAAGAATGAAAAAAAATGTGGAAGGAAAAGTGGAGGGAAAGGTGAAATCAACCACTTTTCAAATGATTTTTTTTTCTTGATTTTTTTTCCTCCATAATTTCTTGACCAAATTTGAACCATAGGATCATTGTAACCCTAATTTCATGATTTTGATCTTAAAATTCAGGAGTCGACCTTTTTTACCTAGCTCGGTTGCCTTTTCCCTAATTCCTCGATTTTCAGTCATCTGGCCAGTCGAACCTCTTTCAAAATGATTTTGTGGACGAAATTTGAACCCTAGGAACTTAACATAATATATAAGACAAAGGAATCCAATTTGAATCAAAACTTCATGGAGAAGCCCAGTAGAAGTGAAACCCTAATTTGGCCTTTTTCATTAGGAGATGTTGCATTGCTTGCCTTCTTTGATTAAACCAAATCTTTCCATGGCTTGTGGCTTCAAATGAAGACTTGTAGGATGTTGTGAACCCTTTGAACAAGGTTGAGAAGCTTTGTGACCCTTTGATTTCCTTTGTAATGCCTTCAGTTGCTCCAATCATTGATCACATACCTATGCCTCAGCCATGCTACACATGATGCAATATTTTTGGTTATTTTATGAATCTATGTATGCAAAATGTTGGGGAAATGAGAGGGAAAATTTTGAGGTATTACACCGTGGCCCTTACACTTCCGTAACATGGATTTGAAATGTTCCAATGCTTCATCCAAGGACTCATTAGTACCTTGAGAGAAAATGGAGATTGCGGTCTTTGACTCCATAAAACGGTTGTGTGAGAAGAATCTCTCAATGAACTTTTCTTCTAAAACATTCCAATCTGTCATTACCACGGGACTTTGATCTAGATACCAATCCTTTGCCTTGCCAAGCAAAGCATGAGGAAAAAGTCTTCGAAACAAAGCTACCTCTTGGTTTTGATCAACACCCGCCGCCAATGTTATCTCATAGAATTTTGTGAGAAAAGGAAATGGGTCTTCATGGTCCATTCCTGTGAAAGGACTTCCGTACAATAAATTAAGGGTGTCGGTCTTCATCTCAGCTTGTTGTCCATTATGGGCGTTGTTGACAAACTGAGCCGTATTGCGAGGACTATTTACACAAGGTGTCGAAAGTGGAGCTGGAGCTGGAAGTGGATCCTCTATGAGTGGTATCAACTGTGGAGTGAGTGGTATTGACGTAGAAGTTGATCCTTGTTCTTGTTCTCTTCTTTCCTTAGCTAGTTGCCTCCTCCATCTTGTTTTTCTATTTAACTTCCGAGCGGTTCTTTCAATCTCAGGATCAAAAAGAAGTTGGTTTGCGGGAAGCTTTCCACGCATAAACAGAAGCTGCGAATACTAACCAAACAAATTAAACAGTTCAAGAAAAATAATAAACAAGTTTAAACCTAGAAACTATTGTGATGCTTTAAATATCAAATAACAATCCCCGACAGGGGTGCCAATTTGTTGGTGTACAAATAGAGTAAGAGTTTTGCTATCGATCCACAGAGATTGTTTTATGATATTTATGTCGTTCTACAATTGCTTTAGCTTGAGACTTAAGGTAACAAAAGGGTTTTGGTTTTTGTATCGAAAATAAGACTTTTGCATTCAAATAAATTCCAACGGTTAAAAGTATTGGTTGATAAAATATTTAAAAGGCATATGCCAAAGTTAGGATTTGATAGGTTTATTTACACATATAGTCTTGATCAAGTGACAAACTCTTTACAATGATAAATACATTCACAATATCCTCTCAAAATGCTTATTTCTAACACATAATGTGGGACTTACCATTTTGATCCATTGATGATCTCTCACTCAATCTATAAAAATGATAACATTTTAGTTCAATACAAAGTGAACTCCAAGTCCATAACTATCTCTAGCTTATGTTCTTTGGGTGATGAAATCCTAGGTCCAATGTTGAACAAATTTCACAATCTTAAAACAACACAAAAGATATTTTATCAAAACAAAGCTTTCATCATATATTCATCATCAAGAGTTCTTACAAGAGGATCAAAGCTTATACATAAAAAATAAATACCTATCTACATTCTAACCTTGAAATACTATGAGTTTAGCTCTCCATTTCCATGAGAGCTTCCATCAAAAGAGAGAGATGAAGACGAATGAGCATTAATGACAATCTCTTGACAATCAATGCACCTATTCTTCGAAAACAAGGTAAAATTATAAATTATGGTGTATTTAGGTCTCAAGTGAAATGTTAGATCCAATACAAATAAGGAACAAATGCTTAAATACAAGCTGAAAAACGCAGAGCTCGCTGAGCGAGCTTTCATTAAAAAGTTAAACCGCCATAGCTCGCTGAGCAAGAAACTTGCTGGAAACTTCGCTTGGAGCTCGTTGAGCGAGCTTGGAGCGAGCTGGATTTCTCCAATTTCTTCAAAAACTCCACAAAGAGAGTCTTGATGCAATCCATTCCTTATTTCAAAGATGCAACCTAAAATTACAAAAACAAAAGTTAAATAAATGATAATTTTAAAATGCTTAAAGTAAACTATGAATAAGTGAAAGAAACAAAGGGATAAAGCATGAGAAATCCAAGTAAACTCTTGAAAAGTGCCAAAACAATCTACTAAATAATCACACTAATATGCACTTATCAAATACTAAGAGGTATCATAGACATTTGATCACATTAAATAGCTTTTAGCAAGTGGGACACACGTCATGTTAGGAATACAAGTGTGGACAATAACAATTATAAAAGGTAATGATGGCTTATGATGTAATGGGTCTAGGGGATACATTTGCAGATATGGCCATTATGACCATGACGTCACTAAAGCAGTTAAAAGAAACTTGAACAGTTTTCCTTTAAGACGTGGAATGGTGAGTTTTGATAAACACTTACATGGTGTCAAAAGAAAGCGTCGAAATGATGCATGTAAACACCCAAAATTTGCCCTCACTCATTCACACCATGTCTTGTGATCTTTTCATGAGCATAAGTTCAATCATATCACCTCATACCACATTGTTGTTTCACTGCATTGGTTCAAAGTCATCTGCATCTAGGGTTTGTGATCTGAGCCATCTCTGAGCCATTTGAGCCACTTCAAAGGTCATCAATCACTTAAAAGGGGTCTATGTATGTTCAAGCATCATATTATATCCTCACAAGGTCAAGGAAGTCAAAGAATCACAAGAACTGAGAAAGGCATGGAAGCAGAGCCAAGTTTAACTGCACTAATGACCTAGAATTAGGGTTTTGGTTTCAAAGGCCATAACTCCAAAAATTTTGGCCATTCTTGTTTCTATTGGTCTCTATATGTTATAAGGATCATGCATATCAAGTTTCATGAAGAAATTCCATGGGGAAGGCATCTAATCAAGAGTTGACTTCTTGAGCAAGTCAGTGCAAAATCAGGGCATCTGAGGCCCCCAATGACCCAACCAAAGGGTGTTCATCTTCATTTTGAATGTGTATGATCTTTATTTGATCATAGAAGATGTTAGAAGTTCACAAAATTGAAGAATTTCAAGCCATTTGCAAAGTTGCCTTTTTGGGAAAATGACTTGTAATGAAAACATGCCATTTTGGGAAAGTTTTTCAACCCTTTCGTTTTTATTCAAAAATGCTTCAAATGGGAAAACTTTGGTCATGAAAGTTGTAGAATGGATCATTCCCTTTTCAAAAAGTACAAGAACTCATGCTAAGTCATTTTGGATCAAAAGTTATGGCTTGTCAAAGTTGGGAAAAATCACATAATTTCAAGTTTTGTACCAAAGAGGCAAAGTTGCAAAACCCATTGCCAAGGCAAATTGTGACTTCAAATGGACTTCTAATCTTTGTACAAACATAAACCAATGCCTAAAAATCAGAATGCACCAAGAGTTTTTCCATTTTCATGACTTGTGCTTCAAGTAATCACAAAGGGGGCAAAAAGTCACAAAGTTGCAAAACCTATGACAAACCCTAATCCACTTGCTGCATTGCTTCTAATCCACTTCCATGGCTCTCCCTAATCTCAGCTGAGCCAAACCATGCCCCTATCACAACCTCACACTTGCCCATACCTCAAGTACACCTAACTTGGACTTTATGCAAAAACACCCATACCAATCCCACAGTGCCACACCAACTTCTCTGACCCATCCAAATGTGATAAGTGGACCAAAAGGGACTCAACACAACACACACACAAGCCTGAAACATCCTCCAAGCCATAGCTCCAAATTTTCACCTCTTATGCATTTCCATTCGAAACTCATTACACAAGACATAAACACCAAAACAAATTTCATAGAATCTCTCAGCATGTTCCACTGATCATCCCTGACCCTTCACCTTGCCCTAAAATCCCCTGAAATCGAAATACGATTTCTCTCCCTCTTTGAACAGAACCTCTTCAAACTCACAAACCAGTCACTCTAAACACCAACCAAGCTTCAAAGCTTCATCAAGAGGATCATTAGGGCCATTTTGAAGCAAAGAGGCAAGCAGAAAGTTCCTGGATTGAAAGCTCAACCTCAGGTAACATGAAGAACAAATTTTCCAGAACCTTGATTTCTTGTTAGAATATTGTTCTATGTGTTGCCCTGATCATGGGGATCTATTTATTTTTGAAAATGAGACAGAAACAAGCATGTTATGATGTTCTGAAACTTTGCCCGTGAAAACGTTTTGCTTCGACTCTCTTTGTTCATGCGTGATAAATGATGTTTGATGATGGATTTGAGTTTAGTTTGGATAGGAGAATCTTTCTGGGCAATTAATTTAGGTTGGGGTGGCCTGTAGTGAAAGCTAGGGTTTTGATTTCCCCGGAGAAGACGACCGGAACACTGTTCCGGTCGCCTGAATTTGTTTAGCCCTAATTACGTCATTAATGGGAGTTTGAATGTGGACCGTAGATGTGTTTGACTGGAGTTGACTCCCGCGTGTGTGTGTGGCCAGGATCTTGCCATTAAACCCTAATCTCTGATTATTTAATTAAATCCAGTTTAATTAATTTATAAAACCATTTAACCAGATTTGAATCTGGGCCTTTGGATCTGGCGCGCAGTCAACCAGTCCAAACCCAGATCAAATCCTGGCCCTTCCCTCTGCATACTTCCATTTATTTTAATTTTTATTTCATTTATTTTGATTTATCTTTTACATTTTATTTAAAATAGCAAAAACCATTTAAAAATTATGAAATTTTTCGTCAAAGTTTTCATTAATTTTCAAAACCCAAAAATATTTTTATTTTTATTTTTTGCATTGAAAATTATTTTTAAATCATTTAAATGTTTATTTTTAATTAGTTAATGGAAATTAATTAATTAAAAATGCATTTAGGTATTTAAAAATCACAAAAAAATTCAAATTGCATTTAGAAGCATTTAGAAACATTGTCCAACTCTCAAATCAAATTTATTTTTTGTTCTTGATGTCTTTTGATCATTTTCATTGGATTTAATTTCATTTTTAGGCAATATTTTGTTTCAAACTTCAAAAATTCCTTTCTGCCTAACCTTTGAGAGTTGGATGATGATTCTTCTTATATTGCACTCTCAATAGCATGTAGTTTATAGGATAAAATTGGCTTGATTTGATCTTGCATTTTCATTTTATTTGGCATTTTTCTTGATGAGGTACCCCAAAACCCTAGCAATCTTAGGAAATTCATAACTTTCACTAGGTTAAGAGTTGGATCCTCTCCTTTGGGCAGTGAGTTTGTATAGGTTTAGGGTATCTTTGATTGCATTTCCAAATTTTTATCATGTCATTTGCTTCTGGTTTTGATTTTGTTTTGCTTTGCATGATGCATGTAACCCTAATTTGTGCCTCCCTTTGCATCCATCTTTCATTTGCTTGCATCCATTGACTTGCCATGACATTTTGTGCATCCACATGATTCATGATGCATCTTAGGACATATTAGAATCATGTTTGATCATTTCATCTTTCATTTGCCATGTTGTATGTCCATTGCATTTCATAACTTTTCTTGAACTTTTATGGTTCAAAGCATGTCTCATTTGCATCCTTATGCTTGTTTGATCATTCTCATGCCTTGCCTCATGTGTGTATCATCTCTTAGCATCATTAACATCATGTATTTGCTTCTGACTTTGGTT
The DNA here is from genome assembly GCA_963966055.1 of Lathyrus aphaca. Classification (NCBI taxonomy): domain Eukaryota; kingdom Viridiplantae; phylum Streptophyta; class Magnoliopsida; order Fabales; family Fabaceae; genus Lathyrus; species Lathyrus aphaca. Next base: position 632,458,553 of record OZ014519.1, read on the forward strand.
TGCATCATGACATTTCATCTCATTTGCATTACATTTCATTTCTTTTGGCTAACTTTTCAGGTGGTAAGTTGTTTTGAGAAGTGAAATTGCCTTCACTTCTCACAATCTCTTCTCATCTCTCTTGCATCTTTGCTGCATTTTATTTTGTGTATTGGATTGAGCTTTCTCATTCATGTTCATCTTACTTTCTTTCTTCAAGCAACTTGTCTTCTTAAGTGAAGCAAGTTATTTTGCTTCTCTTTGCTTCTTCCTCTTTTATCTGCTTCCTTCCTGGTGGTTTTTCTGAAGATCTCCTTGCAAACCTCATTAACCCTAGGAATAACCAAGCATGACAATAATTAGGGTTTGATTAGTCCCCCATTTAGTTTTACCTTTGTGTCATCTTTGAGTCTTTTCTTCTCATCTCATAATCAGGGACTAAACCCTAAAGGTTTTAAGGCTTTGTGATTAAGCTTATGCCTGCATCCTTCTATTAGGATGGAGTGTATAACTTTGATCCTAAGTGTTAAACCCTTAATGTGTTTAAATCCTTTAATCAATCCACTTAATAATCATCAAGACATCAAGCTTGTAACTTGGGCCTTGCATTAGGGTTCTAATTCTTCCTTAATTGGTTAAGAAGGACTAACCCTAGTGTTAATGGACAAGTCCCCCTCAAGTTGTCTTACAAATCATAAAAACCACTTCTTCATCTTATCATTAACTAAAATCCACTTAATAAAGGCTTTGTTTTGTCATGAGGTTAATCCCTAATCATGGATTAAGTTGAGGAGTCTTCCTCAGCTTAAATGTTCTCATCTATTATCCTTCTATTAGGATGGTGTAATGAGCCCATTAAATCCTTGATTATGGCTTAAACTCATTACTTAACACTAAACAAAAACTCCAAAAACATCTAAATAATCACAAGTGGGTTAATGATCTTAATCCTACATCAAGGTGGTTAAGTATGAGGTGCTTACTTCACACTTAAAGTATTCTCATTACCCCTAATCAGAGGGAGGATGTGATGAGTTTACTAACCTTTGGTTTAGGCTTAAGCTCATTTTCTTATGACAAACTTCAAAAAGCAATAAAAGATTGAAAACACAAAAACAAACAATAATCGTCTCCTCCGGGATTCTTTTCTCATCTTATTCACTCACAAACGAGAACTTGCTTCTTCCGTCTAATGCAAGACAGTTTGCACCTGAGCCAGACAGGTCATACACTTGAGCATAGACAAGTAAGCAGTTCATCAGTCAATTTATCTTTCAGTCTCTTTGAGTCGAACTACGGTGTTCTGACTTCCTCATTGCACGAGAGGATACGTAGGCATAACTTAACAGTTATCGAACAAAAGTCTCTGTATATTCCCCCTCTTTCCAGCATTATTCTTCAAGCCTCTTCATCTTGAGCTTCATATTCTTTTCTTACACTGACACTTCACTTATACATTTCACATTTTCTTTTACACTGACACTTGCATTCTTTCCAGCTTTGATACACAAATTGCACTGACATTACCCCTTTAAAACACAAATATTTTAAGCATGGATCCCGTCGAGTACGACGGACAATCTGGGTGCTAATACCTTCCCAGGTTGTAACCAACCCCCTTTCTCAGTCTCTCTGGTTCGCAACCATCTTATCCATATCTTTTCTTAGGTCTATGCAGCATTACCTTTCCTCCGGGATAAAAATGCCTAGCTGGCGACTCTTGTCTTTCTGAGTTCACCCCTGTGTGTTCTCTCTCCTTTCGCCGACCGTTCGCGTCTGTACCCCATTTGACCTGGCCTCATTTGGTGGGAGCGACAGCTTGGTGACTCTGCTGGGGAACCTTATACTGCAACCAGGGCTTCTGGTTCTTTTTGTGGGTTCCTCCTAGCGCTTGTTTGATTTGTGTTTACTGGGGTGTTATGTGCTAATTGTGTTTATATAGTTGCTTTATTTATTGCTTCATGTATAGCTTTATTTATTGCTTTCTTTACAGTTTTCCATATTTCATGCTGTCATTATCATTGATGGATCTGTTCTTCTGTCTTGGTGGGTGGGGTTCTACTGAGAGTTTAAGGTCCTATACCTGGGACCTGAGTGACACCTAGGCTAGAGTGGTTCATGTTCTTTTCCATTCCATTTCGGTCTGGTGCGGGAATATGAAACATGATTCAGATGTGGGTTTCTTCTTGAGAACTCTGTGCTACAGATTTCCTGTAGTGCTAGGGTTATCTGGGAAGCCTGTTAAGTCTGGATGACCTTTATTATGACCTTCAGAAATTGAGGTGAATTAGAGGAGGATTTTTTATGGTTATTGTAAACACTGTACCTCCGGGTTAGAAGTGTTTACACTTCTCATAACTGATCCAAGTCTGAGGATCCTTGTTTTAGAACACCACCTGTGAGGGGATTGGGCTGTTTACAGGTTTGCAGATACCATTGGCCACATCATACCTTGTTACTTATTTGGTTTAAGAGTACCCCACTTTGGACAGTTCTTGTGATTTAAACCATGGACATGTGACTCTTTATTTGAGTCCCCCTACCTCGGTTACTGGATTTCTGAACCTCCATCTGGACTTCTTGAACATACATGGACTTATATCAAGACAGTTAATCAGATCCAGCTTGATCACAAACCTTTGCATATCATTTGCATACTCATCATTTGCATCATTTAACATTTGTTTATTTTTTTCAGGGTATCCACATTACATCTGGCTTGGTTTTGACCCCTTCATCTGCAGAGACCTCTGTTTCATCAGTCATGTGCTTCAGCTATCTTCACCAGTTATCCGCTTCAGTTGCCTTTGTCACCAGCATCAGCCTATCAGTGGCTCATCTCCAGTATTGACTTTGATCATCATTAGCACTTGTCTTCAGCTCTTCATCAGCACTTGTCATCAGCACTCATGTCTGCACCCAAGAAAAGCAACATTTCATACCATTTCTTTGAGCCTGTGTTGGCTGGTATCAGGCAGGTCCAGGCACTTATCACTCCAGACCACATCCCTTTATTCAGAGAGCATTATGGAGGCATCCTTGATATGGTTATGGACCTGGACCCTTCTCAGAGGAGTTTGATCCACACCTGCCTACAGTTTTATGACCCCCTCTTGAGATGCTTCACTTTCCATAACTTTCAGTTAGGACCTCTGCTGGAGGAGTTCTCATCATTGATTGGAGTACCTGTCAGGGGTGGTGTCCCCTTCAACCCAGAGATGACTTCTCCCAGCAATGGAGAAGTGGCAAAGGCATTGTACCTAGAGCCTATATTGATTGAGCAGAACATGACAACAAAGGCTGGGATCCCTGGTTTGCACTTAGACTTTTTGACTTCTCAGGCCATCCTGAAGGCCTCCTTGGGAGAATGGAGGGCAGTTTGTGCATTGTTAGCCCTCAGTATATATGGGGTTATACTATTTGCAGATGAGCCCAAGTTTATCAGCAAGAATGCCATTCATCCTTTCCTTCTGAGGAACCCAGTACCAACCTTGCTGGGAGATTTCTATTATTCCATTCATCAGAGGAATGAGAAGCAAAGAGGAAAGTTGGTGAGATGTTGTGCTCCTCTATTCCATACCTGGCTGCTCAAACACTTACCTAGGACAGATGCTTTCCTGAATCCTCACCAACAGAAGAATTGGGCTAAAAGACTTATTGCTTTGACTTCAGATGACATCAGATGGTGCACCCAGAGCACCAAAGGCAGGGACATAATCACTAGCTGTGGGCAGTACCCCAATGTACCTCTAGTAGGAGTGAAGGGTTGCATCAATTACAATCCTTTGCTGTTGAAGAGACAATTGGGCTATGCTTTGGTCCACCCTCCTAGAGTGCAAGATTTAGCTGAAACCCTGTATTGTGAGATAAAGCCTAATCTAGCTGTTGTCAGACAAGCATCCTGGGCTTGGGACAACATCCAGACCAAAGGGATGGCCATTCTTGGGAGATGCAATAATGTGGCTTCAGCTCAGTATTATGAATGGTCTCATGCTAGGGCTCAGATTTCTGGGATGCCCTTCACCATTGAGGACACACCTGGACCATCCACAGTACAGCCACCAGCCACTGTCAGCCTGGAAGAATTTGAGAAACTGAAGGAAAGGAATGAGAATATGTCTCAAGCTCTGAAGAAGACCCTCTGGGAGAGGAGTGATGGTCGTCTAGACATTGAAAGGTTGGAGAAGCTTAAGGTGGAACATCTGGCCAAGATTGAGAAAGCAGAAGACTACATCAAGAAATCAAGGGTTGGGGAGCAAATATTGAAGAATGCCTGCAAAGAGGCCCAGTTTCAGAAGGCTAGGACTGATCTCTATCTGCAAGAAAGTCAAGCTAGGTGGGTCAGGATCACTGAAGCTTGTACTCAAGAGGATAAGAGAACTCAAGCCAGGATTGAGCAGTTGGAGGCCAATGAAAAGAAACAACAGGAAGCTTTGCTGGCAGCCCAGAAGGAGATTTCAGAGTTGAAGCTTAGGGCTGGTGTGAAAAGGTCAAAGGACCAAGACAGGCACAAGAAGCTGACCACTGCTATTGCCACCAGAAACCTTCTTATCAGAAACATCACAGAGCATCCGGCTGGTCCTGTAACTGAAGCACTTTTGAAGGAGGTTAAGGAGGATGAGTTTGGATTAGATGTTTGACTTCTTTGCTTGTTGTTATTTCCATTTCATGTACTTTTCTTTTTATGTTGTATTTTGATCCTTCAGGGGCGTATGCTGTAAAAACAAACTATGTATGATCCACCATTTGTAATGTATTTGTTAGTTTGTTTCATTGAGTTTCTTTTCTCAAGCAACATCAAAGCATTTTCCTCAGGGTCTGGAAAGGTCAAAACCAAGAGCCAAGTCGGATACCTTGGAAAGCAAATAAGCATACTGCATTGCATCCTAACTTTTGTTTTGTTTTGTAGGTTCTTGTCTTGTTTGTTACTAACTCTGTTGTGGTTCAGGAATTATTGCTCGCCGCCAGGTGTTTCCTCTCAACCGTCTGCACCGGTATCCTACTCGCAACAACCTTCCTGGTATCCAAATGGATCAAGTACAGCAGGACCTGACAGAGGTCAGAACTCAAATGGCTAACGAAAGATTGGAGATGAGAAACCAAATGGCCCAGTTCATGACTGTAATGACTGGCTTGGCTCAGAGCCAAGAGAGGTTAAGGGCATTGGTAGAAAGACAGACCCCCGAAGAACATCATCCTGGCACTGGAGGAACCAGCAACAATGAGGGAGGTCAGCCTCATGTTAACCCACCAATATTTGGACCTCATCTAGATCCAAAGGCCAACATCCCAAGGAATGTACCAGGTAATACTGTTGCAGGCAGGATCTTGCAAGAAGATCCTCAAGAAGAGCAGTTTACTGTAATGGGAGCTAGGGATGAAGTATATGATAGGAGGTTTGATGAAATTGCTGAGAAATTGAGATCTTTGGAGTCTCAAAACTCCTTGGGTTTTGATGTGATGGATATGGGGTTAGTGGATGGGGTATGGATTCCCCACAAGTTTAAACCCCCGTGCTTCGAGAAGTACAATGGAACTTCCTGTCCACGAACTCACCTACAATCCTTTCTGGGGAGACTTAAGGCATACACCATGGATGAAAAACTGTGGATGTTTTACTTTGAAGATAGTCTGACTGGGGCTTCCAAGGAGTGGTATTCACACCTGACCAGAGCTACTATCAGATGCTGGAAGGACTTAGCTGAAGCCTTCATCAGGCAGTACCAATACAATCTGGACATGGCTCCTAACAGGACCCTCTTGATGGGAATGTCTCAATCCTCCAGGGAAAGCTTCAGGGATTATGCCCAAAGGTGGAGACAGCTTGCTGCTGCTGTCCAGCCACCCATGTCGGAAAGAGAAATGGCCGACATGTTCATGAATACCCTGCAAGGAACATATATTGATAGGCTAGCTGCCTTTTCTTCCACCAGTTTCGCTGACGTAGTCATAGATGGAGAAATAATTGAAAGCCTTTTGAAGATGGTTAAGATTTCTGATAATGGTGCAAGTTCGTCCAGTAATCCCAGGAAGCCTTTTGTGGGACCTAGAAGAACCGGTGAGACCAATGCCATTCATACCACCAGGGGCAGACCTCAGTATGTTCATAGATCAGTGGCAGCTGTCACTATTCCAGCTTCGATCCCTCAACAACCAGCATATCAACCACAACAACAACCCCATTATCAGCAGCAAGTTCAGTATCCGCCACAGAGAGCATATAAAAACAGCAACAACAATCAACAACAAAGACCTTTTCAGCAAAGACCGTCACAGGCAAATAGGGTGATTGACCCTATCCCTATGCCTTATGCTGCCTTATTGCCACAACTCCTGCAACTCAACTTGGTTGAATTAAGGACATTGGCACACCAGATCCCTCCAATCTTCCAAGAAATTATGATGTCAACGCCAGATGTGCTTTCCACTCCAATGCACCTGGCCACAATACGGAAAAATGCAGGGCTTTACAAATGAAAGTCCAGGACCTGGTGGATTCTAACGCCCTCAACTTTGCACCCCCTCCAAGTGTCACCAAGAATCCCATGCCCAATCATGGAGGGCCAAGAATTAATGCCATTAATGAAGACAAGCCACCTTTCTTAATCACCAGTGTCGGACAGATTCGAACACCTTTGGTCGAAATTAAAGCTCAGCTCCTAGAGTGCCAGATGTTCCCCGGGTGTGATAATTTGAGAAGCGGCATAGATGGTCTTATCAAAGATGGCATACTTCAGATCACAACAACGGTGCCTACAAATCCAACAATTCCTTTGACAACAATTCCTGAGTCTCCTACAACTACAGCAACCATCATTCCTACCGATTCATCAATATCATCAACAATGGCTCCGCCCATCACTTCAACTAATCAAATGACAACAACCCTTTCTTCTACAACATCAGCATCCATTATTTCAGCAGAATCTTCTACAACATCAGCAGAAATCAATGAAGATGTCTCAGCAGTCACCATTTACTATGACCCATCAGATGTTCCTCCAAACAACAACTTTCAATAACAAACAGTGGCACCTCCTGCCAGGTCACCAGTCACTATTTACTACGATCCGCACACCATTTTAGTACCCTCCTCTGCTGCAGTCAATCCAGTTACTATCACGGTACCTAGACCCGTTCCATACGAAAGCAGTAATGCCATACCTTGGCATTATGGCTCTGATCTTTACTGCAACGGAAAAAAAATCACTTTGGATTCTTCAACCTCTTCTCCACAAATTGATAATGTTGGGGGAGGCGGAGGCTTCACCAGAAGCGGACGCCTTTTTGCCTCACAAGTGCAAAGACCTAATGCTGAAGCAGAAGCTGCTGCCAAAGCAAAGGGAAAGAGTGTGATATTTGAAGAGCCAGCTATCAAGGAAACTCAGAAGACGTCTTTCGAACAAGATGTAGACGAATTTATGAGAATCATAAATAAAAAGTGATTACAAGGTGGTGGACCAGTTTCACCAAACTCCCTCAAAGATCTCCATATTATCCCTGTTGATGTGTTCTGAAGCTCACAGGAATGCATTACTAAAAGTCCTGCACGCAGCATACGTGCCAGAGGAGATCACCGTTAATCAGCTAGAAACCGTGGTGGCAAATGTCAATACCAGTCATGGACTGGGCTTTACTAATGCTGACTTAACAACTGAGGGACGTAACCATAACAAGGCTTTACACATCACTTTAGAATGCAAGGGTGCTGTTCTATCTCATGTGCTGGTGGACACTGGGTCCTCACTCAATGTTCTACCAAAGAAAGCCTTAGTGAAACTGGAGTATGATGGCTTGGCACTGCATCCGAGTAATTTGGTGGTGAGAGCATTTGATGGCTCTAAAAGATCAGTGCTAGGGGAGATTGATCTGCCTGTGATGATTGGCCCGCAGACTTTTAAGATTACCTTCTATGTGATGGACATTCAGCCGGCCTACAGCTGTTTGTTGGGTAGACCCTGGATCCATGCCGCTGGCGCTGTTACATCTACCCTTCACCAGAAGCTGAAATTCGAGTGGGAAGGCCAGATCATCACCATCTGTGGTGAAGAGGACATCTTTGTTAGCCATCTGGCTACGTACAAATACATAGAAATGGACGGAGAAATCCATGAAACCATGAGCCAGGGGTTTGAGGCCCTGAACATTAATGAAGCATCTGCTGTACTGGGAACCTCCATGACATCTTATCAGCAAGCCAGGAAGGTTGTTGAAGAGGGTACTGCCCAAGGCTGGGGCAAGCTGCTGCCCGTGGAAAAGAAGGAGGACAGATTTGGGTTGGGTTACAAACCAACTTAACAAGATCAATCAGAGGCTGCCAAGAAGCCCAATTTTGTCAGCGGGGGAATGCTCACCCCAGATGCAGTGAACAACTTGGAAGACGAGGAAGAAAGCGACCGCAACCTGGAGAGCTGGATACGTCCAAGGATCCCGGGGAGCCAAGTCCTTAACTGGTCTTCCCAGGAAATTATAAGGGTTACTCCTGCAGAGTAATTATTATTTCCTGTATTTTTAAGCATGCATCAAGTCTTGCATCTTGCCCAAGATGACAAGACTCATTTTGTAATCGGGCCATCTTGTAATTTTGTGCAAACAGATCAATTAATGAATATCGGACATCTTTTGCAAATGAGTCTTTTCCTTTTCCGCTCACTGTTTTTTTTCATTTTTTCTTTTTGTACAAAAATAAAATGGCAATGTTTTCCAAAATGATAACTTCATTTCACTTTTTTTAAACAAGATTAAAATCGATAACTAAAATGAACAATCTAAACCCTTGCAGAGAGTGCCTTTCAGACTGCACCGACAACAACACAGCTATGACTTCGTATGACTTTGACAATCCAATCAATCAAGCTGATGAAGGGGTTGAAGAAGATTATGAGCTTCCTGAAGAGCTAGCCAGGTTGTTAAGGCAAGAGGAGAAGGTTATCACTCCTCATCAGGAGGAGGTCGAAACGGTTAATCTTGGTACGGAAGAAGATGTGAAAGAGGTTAAGATCGGGGCCTGCCTACAAGACTCGGTGAAGGAACAACTGATTGACATGCTTCGGGAGTATGTGGATGTCTTTGCTTGGTCTTATCAGGATATGCCAGGGTTGGACACCGATATTGTCATGCACAAGTTGCCTTTGAAAGAAGATTGCCCACCGGTAAAACAGAAGTTGCGCCGTACTCGCCCAGACATGGCAATGAAGATTAAAGAAGAGGTACAAAAGCAGTGGGACGCCGGTTTCCTTGCTGTAACTAGCTATCCGCCTTGGGTTGCTAATATTGTACCTGTGCCCAAGAAAGATGGCAAGGTGAGAATGTGTGTAGATTACCGGGATCTGAACAGAGCCAGCCCGAAAGATGATTTCCCTTTACCTCACATTGATGTATTGGTTGATAATACAGCTCAGTTCTCGGTGTTCTCCTTCATGGATGGATTTTCAGGATACAATCAGATCAAGATGTCACCTGAAGACATGGAGAAGACAACTTTCATCACACCCTGGGGCATATTCTGTTATAAGGTGATGCCATTCGGACTGAAGAATGCAGGTGCAACTTATCAACGGGCTATGGTAACATTATTCCATGACATGATCCATAAAGAAATTGAATGTTATGTGGATGACATGATTGCCAAGTCCCTCACAGAAGAAGATCACCTGGTAAATCTGTTGAAGTTATTCAAGCGTCTGAGGAAGTACCAACTGAAGTTAAACCCCAACAAATGCACGTTCGGGGTGCGATCTGGTAAGCTGCTGGGTTTTATTGTAAGTGAAAAAGGGATTGAAGTCGACCCTGATAAAGTCAAAGCCATTCAAGAAATGCCTGCACCAAGGACTGAGAAAGAAGTTCGAGGGTTCCTAGGTAGATTGAACTACATTTCACGGTTCATATCTCATCTTACAGCAACCTGTGAACCCTTGTTCAAACTGTTAAGGAAAGAACAAACGGTCAGGTGGAATGAAGACTGTCAGAAGGCTTTTGACAAAATCAAGGAATACTTACAAGAACCTCTGATCCTTATGCCTCCAGTTGAAGGAAGACCTCTGATAATTTACTTGACAGTATTAGAAGAGTCAATGGGGTGTGTGCTGGGCCAGCATGACGAGTCTGGTCGAAAAGAGTATGCAATTTACTACCTAAGCAACAAGTTTACCGACTGTGAACAACGTTATTCACTGCTCGAGAAAACTTGCTGTGCTTTAGCGTGGCCTGCTCGCCGACTAAGGCAGTATATGTTGACCCACACTACTTTATTGATCTCCAAGATGGACCCAGTTAAGTACATTTGTGAGAAGCCAGCACTTACCGGACGGGTTGCAAGATGGCAAATGATCCTCACAGAATATGACATTCAGTACACCTCTCAGAAGGCCATCAAAGGAAGTGTATTGTCTGATTATCTAGCTGAGCAACCCATTGATGATTACCAGCCTATGAGATTTGACTTCCCCGATGAAGACATCATGTTCATAAAAGTAAAAGATCATGAAGAGCCTATTCACACTGAAGGGCCTGACCCGGAAGAAGAATGGACTATGATGTTTGATGGGGCTGTTAATATGAATGGTCGTGGTGTGGGTGCAGTAATCATTACGCCTAAAGGAGTTCACATGCCTTTCTCGGCAAAGCTCACCTTTAACTGCACTAACAACGAAGCTGAATATGAAGCTTGTATTATGGGTCTTGAGGAAGCCATTGACCTCAGGATCAAGACTTTGACTGTGTTCGGAGATTCAGCTCTGGTAGTTAACCAAACCAACGGCAAATGGTACACCCACCAGGATCATCTGATACCTTACCGGGATTATACAAGGAGGTTATTGACTTTCTTTACAACGGTCAAGCTTGAGTATATCCCTCGGGACGAGAATCAGTTTGCAGATGCTCTGGCTACCATTTCATCCATGATCAAAGTTCAAGCTGCCAACTTCGTACCTCGGATCTCAGTGTCCAGACTTGACAGACCAGCATATGTATTTGCAGCAGACGTTGTAAAAGATGATAAGCCTTGGTTCCATGACATTAAGTGCTTCTTGGAGGATCAAACATACCCACCTGGGGCATCTTCCAATGACAAGAAGACATTAAGAAGGCTAGCTGGTAGTTTCTTCCTGAATGCTGATGGTTCCCTGTACAAGAGAAACTTTGATATGATACTTCTCAGATGTGTTGATAAGACAGAAGCAGACTTGTTGATGCACGATGTACACGAAGGATCCTTCGGTACCCATGCTGGAGGGCATGCCATGGCCAAGAAGTTGCTAAGATCAGGTTATTACTGGATCACAATGGATGCTGACTGTTGTGCCTATGCCAGAAAATGCCATAAATGCCAGATCTATGCGGATAAAGTGCATGTGCCTCCCAATCCTCTGAATGTGATGTCTTCACCCTGGCCTTTTGCCATGTGGGGCATTGATATGATTGGCAAGATTGAACCGACCGCTTCAAACGGCCACAGATTCATCCTGGTTGCTATTGACTATTTTACCAAGTGGGTTGAAGCAGCTTCTTATGCAAATGTTACAAGGCAGGTGGTAGCCCGATTTCTGAAGAGAGACATCATTTGTAGATATGGAGTGCCCGAGCGAATCATTACTGATAATGGTTCCAACTTGAACAATAAAATGATGGCAGAACTGTGTCGGGACTTCAAGATCCAACAACACAATTCTTCTCCTTATAGGCCAAAGATGAATGGCGCTGTTGAAGCGGCTAACAAGAATATCAAGAAGATTGTGCAGAAGATGGTAGTTACCTACAAAGACTGACATGAAATGTTGTCGTTTGCCTTGCATAGGTACCGTACGTTGTAACACGGTGGGATAACTGACTTTAGTTATGTTGCGGATAGCAAGAGTCGCCACCGACTTTTATTTTATCCAAAGGAAAGGCATAAAAGAACAGGAAAGACCTTTTTTAAAAGATTTTTGGGTCCGGGGGGTAGGTTATGTAAAGGGAAGGTATTAGCACCCTTTACATCCATGGTTATCCATGGGCTCTTAGTTACTTAGCTCACTTTGAATTGTTTTTTGAAATGTGAAGTGTGTGAATAGAAATTTTCATAAGAGTTTAATAATGATCCATGTACGGATGCGTAAAAAACTTGTATTTTGAAAATTGTTTGAAATTGTGAAGTATTTGTAAAGTTTTTTTTTTAATAGTGAGCAAGTAACTATGAGGAACCTACCCTAAAGTTTAAGTCTTTCTGTTCTTGAATCCTTTAAGTGGTAAGACTATCCCTATTATTAAGGAATAGGTAGTCATTACCTTGGATGTGAGGGACAAGTGAGGGACATCTGTTTAACGAAGGCAACTGTAGGGTGTATTAAGCATTTAGGAGGGACTGTCATCATTATTCGAAAGGGACAAGATCATTACGAAGGCAACTGTTTAAGGGACTTGATCTTTTATTATTAAGGGACTAGATGACTTTTCTTTTAAGGGACTTTTACTTTATACACCCTACTTGACCTTTTGATTAGGCAACATCGAGAGGCAACCCTAGAAAGTGAGATGGCGATCAAAGATCGACTTACGTGTGTGAGTGTTCAATTTTAAATATTTATCTTATAATTTAAATGATCTAAATTCAATTTTAAATACAAATAGTTTTCACTCCCTATTTACTAACCATGGCATAAAAATAAATAATTTAAATATTACAAAAAATTACATCCAGGAGCAGTTACAATAATAATAATAAAGCAATTTAAATATAATAAGCAAAATAATAAATAAGCAGGAATAAATAATTATAATAGGGATTAGTGAATATAATAATAATAATCACAATTTAAAAATAAAGGGGATTAGTAGAAGAAATCATAAGAACATAATTAAAAATAATAGGCAAAAAATAATATAATAATTAAAAGATTTAATTTTAATATAAACAATTATTTAATGTTAAAAAAAATGAACAATTAATTAATCATTATAAAATTTTGAATTATATGCAAATTATAAAAATTAAATTAATTTTAAACATGTTATGAAAATATAATTATAAAATCAATTTAACAATTCTAATTATTCCTAAGCATACATTAACAATTATTTAAATGCAAAATTAAGAATATAAACAATTTAAGTCATATTTACCTATTATAAAGAATAAATTAAGAATTTTAATTTGTAAGCATATTTATGTACAAGATTCTAAATTATAAACAATTAAGTCATTTAATAAAAATTAGATTAATAATAATATTAAACAAAAAATAGAAGAAAAAGAAATTAGGTTTTTTTTTTAATTGTTTAGAAAAAAAAATAAATTAGGTTTTATAATATAATTAGGGTTTTGTAAAATAGAACAATTTATTTACAAATATTTGATAATTATACATACATACATAAATAGGAAATAAATATAAATAATTAAAAAAAATAAATTATGATAAAAAGTGTTTTAATAGTATTAAAAAAAAAGTTTATATTTTACTAATTTAACAAAATTGAATTAATATAATAAAATAAATTAAAATTGAATTAATATAATAAAATAAATTAAAATAAAAAAATACAGAAATACCAAACTGCTGAGGGCAGGGTTTGAACCCTGGTCCCTTCACTCCCAAGCCCTGTTTCCATCCACTGGGCCACGCACGCATTGGTGTAAGAAGAGTGAGTCAAATTGCTTTTGTTCTATATCCTGAAAAATCACAAAAATAGCAAGAAAACAAAAGGCCTGGGGAGGAATCGAACCCAGGACCTTCATAGTATCACACAAACACATTACCATCCCAGCTAGGTGAGCGCATCTGTTCACATAATCACCACAGTTCATAATATATTACATTCAATGAATAAAAGGAAAAAACATGAAAAACTTGCCACGGCCAGGATTCGAACCCCTGCCATTCAACCAAACACGCGCTTGCTTCACCACTGGGACAAGCTGTATGCTTGTGATATTAAACAGACAACAAAATATAAAATATTAAGATGAAATACAAATTCCAAAAACGCGCGCAGGGGTCATCTTCTTCCTTGGATGCTGCGAATTTACCTGCGAAGGTTACTGGGAATTTTCCTGCGAATTAAGGTTTCCAGGAAAACCTATGTTTCCTCAAACACCATGAAACCTGTGAAATTTCACTAAATTGATCATGTCATTGTGATCCTTATGTCTTACACAGTCCATTAGTGTCATTAGAAATCATTTATATTGGTTTAGTTAGAAAACCCTAAACGGCCAACAAAACCCTAACAATGGCAGTTTCACGATTAGGCTATGATTCTTCACACAAACTATCCAGAAACCATCTGTAGGAACATACAAACATCAATACAGAACCAAAATGCATTATAAACATGTAAATCCATTGAATCGAAAAAAAATAAATCAAGAACAAAAGTGTTTCGGGTAAGGCATATGAGCATGATGCGAATGCTTTTGAGGGTTGGGATAGATTCAGGGATGTCCAAGGATCATCTCTATGTCTTCAAAATACCTTTTTCTGCCCTTAAAAGAGGAACCCGAATTTGAATTTTTTGATGAACTTTTGAAGTTTTGAATGTGTTGTTTGAGGCTGCAAAATCGTGGCTTGCATTAGGTTTGTGTCAAGTACTTATAGAATGATCCATTTAGGTTAAAAAATTAGGTCATTGTGTGGAAGATTTGATCTAAAAAGATTCAAAATGATAAGCCTTTAAAAGTCAAATATTTTTGTATAAACACCTATTTTAGGCAAATCAACATGATCTTCTTTCCCCTTCAATTCCAATCATATTTATGATTTTCTAGAAGCTTAATCCAATTTAAATCTTAGACTTTTATATTTTATATTTATTTAAAATGATTTTTAATGAATTAAATCAAAATAAATAAAAATAAAATAATAAAAAATCTGATTTTTATTGACTTGGGTCGTGCATGAAGTTATAGTATGGATTGGGTCATCATTTGGCAAGCCCATTTGGAAGAAATTGGTTTTAGACCTCCATTTTCTTCATAAACCAACCAAAAATTTCCCAACTTTGCAAGGGCACACACCCTTCAATTTTAATGCTATGAGGGTGTTCTTGGACATTTTGGAAAGCTTGAAGAGTCCTCTAACCAACCCCACTGGTTTCATTCCATATCATTTACCAATCTCAAGTTATGCCCTTTTGAAGTTGTTGACTTTTTGTTGACTTTCAAAAGGACCTATAATGTCTTAGCTCATACCTTCCAAATGAAGCATTTTTGAGCTTGGCTTGTGAGACACAAAGTTGTAGAGAATTCAATTTCCTTCAAAATGAGCTTTGGATGGATACTTGGTGATGAAGTATGTGAAAGTTATGGCTGGTCAAAGTTCAGTTGACTTTTACTAAGAAAACCCTAATTTAGAAACTCCTGATTCTTGATGATCTGAAATATCCTTGATGAATCATGATCAACCCTTGATAAAATGATGAATTTTAATTCATATACTTGATGTTGGCAAAAAATCATGAAGTTTGACTTTGGTTTGACCACAGTTGACCTCAGTTTGACTTTTTAATTGCTTTGACTGATTTTGACTTATCTGATCATCTGCCTGAGCAAACTTTTGAGAAAAGTCTTGAAACTTGTCATGGGGGTTCTTACAGACATATAAGATGTTATGAAACTCACTTGAAGTCTTGGAAGTCCATTTAGTCTGATTAAAGTCAAAACCCTAGTTTTGGATGCACTGCTTAGGAGGTGCATTGTCTGAGGGAATTGTCAACTCTTCTGACCAATTGTGAACTTTATGAACCTTGTGACCCATCATAAAATGTCTTGTGAACCTCATGGGAGGTATTGTGAACCTTGTGAACCTTGTGAACCTCATAAAGTATCTTGTAGACTTCATGAACCTCATGAAAGGTCTTGTAAGCATTGTGAATCTTGTGAACCTTGTGAACCTCATAAAGTAACTTGTAGACTTCATGAACCTCATGAAAGGTCTTGTAAGTATTGTGAATCTTGTGAACCTTGTGAACCTCATAAAGTAACTTGTAGACTTCATGAACCTCATGAAAGGTCTTGTAAGTATTGTGAATCTTGTGAACCTTGTGAACCTTCTTAGCACACAAAGTCTTGTATTGTGAGGGCAAATTTTGGGGTGCAACAGCTGCCCCTGTTCAATTTTCTGAAACTTGAGGGGTTAGATTGGTATGTTTGCCAGTCGTGACCTGGAAGGTTGAAGGGGATTGAACACAAAAACCCAAAAATTTGCACTCACCAGTGCATAGAGTGATACAGGTGACTAGTTGAATATGCTTGAGTGGGCTTAAAGATGCCACTTGGAGAAAAGTTCTTCATATACATTTCTTGGAGGATAAAGCAGTCCAAAATATAATGATAGCTTTCAGGAGGATAAAGCAGTCCTGATGGATGATATGCTTTCAGGAGGATAAAGCAATCCTGAGGTAATGATGATAACTTTCAGGAGGATAAAGCAATCCTGATACAGTGATAAGCTTTCAGGAGGATATAGCAATTCTGATGAATGATAGGCTTTCAGGAGGATGGAGCAATCCTGACGTGGTAATATGCTTTCAGGAGGATAAAGCAATCCTAATGTAGTGATATGATTTCAGGAGGATGATGCAGTCCTGATGTAGTGATGATAACTTTCAGGAGGATAAAGCAGTCCTGAAGTTAATAATATGTTTTCAAGAGGATAAAGCAGTCTTGATATAGTGATATGCTTTCAGGAGGATAAAGAAATCCTGAAGGAATAATAAGCTTTCAGGAGGATAAAGCAATCCTGAGTGATGATATGCTTTCAGGGGGATAAAGCAGTCCTGAGGTATAAGAAGTTGTCAGGAGGATAAAGCAGTCCTGAGGAATGATAACTTTTCAGGAGGATAAAGCAGTCCTGATAGTCACAAGTTGTTTGATGAAGTTTGTTTGCTGGAGAATTAACCTGAAAACAAGGTGGCATTCTATATAGTAGCATTAGTTTATGCATTATGTATGCATGTATAGTATGATGCACCTAAATAATGTATTATGTATCTATGGATATGTATGTTATGGTATGATGTAAATGATGTATGTATGATATGATACTGCCGGAAGCGTCTGGATATCTTCGTATAACAACTGCTGGCCAGGGAAAATAAATCTCGATTTGTTACTGAAGAGTATGAGGAACTTATTTTCGTCTTGTTTGATAAGAAGGTATACATAACCTCCTGTCTGCTGGGGATAGCAAAGTACATATAACCTCCCGTCTGCTGGGGATAGTACGGTATATATAACCTCCCGTCTGCTGGGGATAAGGTATACATAACCTTCCGTCTTCGTTTGATAGTAGGGTATTCATAACCTCCCGTCTTCGTTTAATGGTAGGGTAGATATAACATCCCGTCTTCGTTCGTCGTACCTTTATTGGAAAGTAAATTCCCGAATATCCGTATGAGGATAAAAGAGATGGATATAAATTCCAGGGGAGATATGACTTTATGAAGATGGATTTGTCCTACTGAGGGTTTGTAACTGTTTTGTAAAGATGAACCGGCGAAGCTTCGTTGAAATCCTTCCCTCGTTCGTCCTTAGTAAATACTATTACTGCATTTTCATGCATTTCTGGTAAACATCAATCATATTAAAAAAACATACATGCATTTCTGGTAAACATCAATCATATTCAAAAGCATACATACATTCAAACACAACCAATGGACGTTTCGCTTATGTAAATAGGGTAAAAGTAAATCTGGATTCAAAGATGGAATTTTATTTATATCAAAGAGTGACCTATACATAGGTAAGTTTGTACAAGGAGACATAAACCCTAGTAAGAGGATTTTGTCATAAAGTTTTACAAAACAAGGAGAATCAGCTATGTGAAAAAATAATCCTATTGAGTTTCAATTCTACTATTGCCATTATCTTCAAGTATCTCATCTTTTGCTGTTGAGACGGAAACGATTGGATTGAGCTTTATCTGTTTGAGCTTGAGCAAGTAGTACAGCTGGTTGCAGTTTCATGGGTGATCTAAACGAGACATAGTCATACGCTTTAATCCCTAACTTTTTCCTGGATTGCCCTTTCAGGTTTTCAATCCACCGGGATACCCTTTTTTGCCCAAGCCGCCTTTTCAGGTTTTCGACTTGCCGGGTGTACATCTTTTTATATATATCCCTAATTTTTGCCCAAACCCTTTTGGTTTGCCGGGATGCCCTTATTTTTGCCTAGGCCTGTCAACCTAGCGGGTCTCTTTTCATGCGTAGTATTTTTTAACTATGTCTGCGTTTACAGGCTGTGGGAAGTCTTCACCATCCATAGTAGTGAGTATCATGGTACCTCCTGAGAACACTGTCTTGACTACAAATGGTCCTTCATATGTTGGAGTCCACTTGCCCCTAGGATCACCCTGTGGTAATATGATACGCTTGATTACCAAGTCACCAGCCTGATATACCTTTGGCTTAACCTTTTTGTTAAAAGCTTTGTTCATTCGTTTCTGGTACATCTGGCCATGACAAACTGCTGCCAACCTCTTCTCATCAATCAAATTTATCTGGTCAAGTCGAGTCTGAATCCACTCATCTTCATCCAAGCCTGCATCCTTCATAATTCTTAAGGAGGGAATCTGAACTTCAATGGGCAGAACTGCTTCCATACCATAGACTAAGGAGAATGGGGTTGCCCCTGTTGAAGTACGTATTGTAGTACGATAACCATGAAGAGCAAATGGTAACATCTCATGCCAATCCTTGTAAGTAACAGTCATCTTCTGTACAATCTTCTTAATGTTCTTATTAGCAGCTTCAACTGCCCCATTCATCTTTGGACGATACGGAGAAGAGTTGTGATGCTTAATCTTGAAATGCGTGCAGAGATCAGTAATCATAGTGTTGTTCAGATTAGAGCCATTGTCAGTGATAATCCTTTTAGGGATGCCATACCTACATATGAGATTATTCTTAATGAATCGAGCCACAACATTCTTAGTAACAGATGCAAATGAGGCTGCCTCCACCCACTTCGTGAAGTTATCAATAGCAACCAGGATGAAACGATGCCCATTAGAAGCAGTAGGCTTGATCTCACCAATCATATCAATGCCCCACATGGCAAAGGGCCAAGGAGCAGTCAACACATTCAATGGTGATGGAGGTACATGGACTTTATCAGCATAAATTTGACACTTGTGACATGTTCTGGAGTGTTGATAACAATCAGCTTCCATGGTAGACCAATAGTAACCTGCTCTCAATATCTTCTTTGCCATAGTATGACCACTAGAATGAGTTCCAAAGATCCCATCATGCATATCTTCCATAATCTCAGTTGCTTCCTTCTTATCCACACAACGGAGCATAGTTGAATCATGATTGCGCTTGTATAGAATCCCATTACTCAAAAAGAACTTAGCAGAAAACCTTCTCAGAAACTTCCTATCTTTGACAGATGCCCCTTCAGGGAACTCCTGAACTTCAAGATATCTTTTCACTTCGTAGAACCAAGGTTTCTCCTCTGCTTCTTCAGTGCCAATCTCATTGCAGTATGCAGGCTTTTCAAATCTATCAATAGTAATCTTGGGAGCTTCATCATCCCAACTGATCTCAAACATGGATGCCATGGTGGCCAAGGCATCTGCCAACTGATTCTCTCTTCGTGGAATATGTCCAAAGGTAATCTCTTTGAAATGTGGGATCAAAGATAACACATGCTCTCTGTAAGGAATGAGATTATCATGCTTGGTATCCCAATCTCCTTTAATCTGACTTACTACCAGGGCTGAATCTCCATACACATCAAGGAACTGAATCTTCATATCAATAGCAGCTTTAATACCCAGGATACATGCCTCATACTCAGCCATGTTATTGGTACAATAGAAACAAAGTCTGGCAGTAATCGGGGTATGACAACCTTCAGGGGAACTAATCACAACACCAACACCATTACCAAGTGCATTGGAAGCACCATAAAAAACCATAGTCCATCGGGATCCTTGTTCAGGTCCGTCATATTGTCCAGGTTCTTTGGTAATAATCATAATGTCTTCATCAGGGAACTCAAAACTCATTGACTGGTAATCATCCACTGCTTGATGAGCCAAATGATCAGCCACAACACTCCCTTTAATGGCCTTCTGAGTAGTATACTGTATGTCATATTCTGTCAAGATCATTTACCATCTTGCAATTCTTCCGGAGAGAGCAGGTTTCTCAAATATGTACTTGATTGGATCCATCTTCGAAATCAACAAGGTAGTATGGGTCAACATATACTGTCTTATTCGGCGAGCAGCCCATGCCAAAGCGCAGCAAGTTTTCTCGAGCAGTGAGTATCTTGTTTCACAGTCGGTAAACTTTTTGCTAAGGTAGTATATTGCCTGCTCTTTTCGACCAGACTCGTCATGTTGCCCCAACACACACCCCATTGAGTTGTCTAACACTGTTAAGTACATAATCAAGGGTCTTCCATCAACTGGTGGCATCAAAATTGGTGGTTCCAGCAGATATCTCTTGATTTCGTCAAAGGCAGTTTGGCACTCATCATTCCATTCCATCACTTGGTCTTTCTTTAACAACTTGAAGATTGGCTCACAGATGGCAGTTAATTGGGAAATAAATCTTGCAATGTAATTCAATCGTCCCAGGAAACCTCTAACCTCCTTCTCAGTACGGGGAGCTGGCATCTCTCGTATAGCTTTCACTTTTGCAGGATTCACTTCAATACCTTTTCCACTGACAATGACACCCAGGAGTTTACCAGACCTAACTCCAAAAGTACACTTGTTTGGGTTCAGTCTCAACTTGTATTTCTTCAACCTCTCAAACAATTTATGCAAATGATCAAGATGTTGCTCTTCATTCTGAGACCTGGCTATCATATCATCCACATATACTTCTATCTCATGATGTATCATATCATGAAACAAAGCCACCATAGCACGCTGATATGTTGCCCATGCATTCTTCAAACCAAATGGCATCACCTTATAGAAAAAGGTGCCCCACTGTGTAACAAATGTTGTCTTTTCCATATCTTCAGGAGCCATCTTGATTTGATTGTAACCAGAGAAACCATCCATAAAAGAGAATACCTTATGCTGAGCAGTGTTGTCTACCAGAACATCAATATGAGGAAGTGGAAAATCATCTTTGGGGCTAGCCTTGTTCAAATCTCTGTAGTCCACACACATACGCACCTTACCATCTTTCTTAGGAACCGGTACCACATTTGCAACCCACTGAGGATAAGAAGTCACAGCTAAGAACCCTGCATTGAACTGTTTCATTACCTCTGCCTTGATCTTTTCTGACATTTCAGGACGCATACGACGAACCTTCTGCTTCTTTGGACGACAATCTTCTTTTACTGGTAAACGGTGAACCACAATGTCTGTATCCAACCCTGGCATATCTTCATAAGACCAAGCAAAGATCTCCACATAGTCACGTAACATCTGGATCAACCTGCTCTTGACATTATCCTCTATCTCAGCCCCTATCTTGACTTCTTTCCTGTTTTCTTCAGTTCCCAAATTCACAACTTCGACTGGCTCTTCATGTGGCTGTATGGCTTTCTCTTCTTGTTGTAACAACCTAGCAAGCTCTACAGGTACTTCACAATCGTCCTCATTTCCGTCTTCAGTTTGATAGATCGGATTCTCGAAATTATAATTGGCAATAGTAGAACTGTTATCAACAGGATCCAGAGTGGATGAGGATCTGCATTTTAGTGATGTGGGTGTGTGTAAGAACACATAGCTGATAAAGCAAAAATAAAAAGAAAAGAAATACAAGGAACACAATATTTACGAAAACGAAACATCCACTGATTTTTATTGAATGAAGTATGCAAATGAAATGACATCCCGTAACAAGCACACCATTGTGCCCCGGGTAAGGCACAAGGCTTAAGAGTTTTAATTGTTCAAGAAATTACAAACTTAAAAGCAACAACACAGTAATAGTATTTACTCCTGACTAAAGGAGATAGGGATAACATCTTCATCTTTCCAATTATTGAGTCCAGCACCCACAGTAGGAAAAATCCAAGCATCCAAGTTGTAGTCTTCATCATAGTCTCCCACAGCATTGATATGATCTTTCATAACCCCTTGATTGGTGATACGAACAGCGCGAGCACGACGAATAGCCTTCTGGGATTCTGCAGTGAAACCCAAACCAAACTTGTCAGACTTGTACGGGATATCAGGAAGCTGACCCCAAATAGTACAACCACCTTCATCCACCACAGCTCTAGCATCGTTGAGGGAGGCCATTGCCATTGTTGGAGGTACTCTTGTGACCACAGGAACTTTCTTGGCAATCGGAGGAGCTACATAATCATTAACAATCCAAGGAACCACTTCAAATGTCTGGCACGGAGTTTCAACATATTCACCTTCCATTTCCAGATACTTGAAGGTGTTCACATGGCTGACAAAATATTCTTCCTCTCCATAGACAGTAACAACTTTTCCTTCCACCGGATATCTTAGCTTCTGATGTAATGTAGAAGTTACAGCACCTGCCCCATGAATCCAGGGACGACCAAGCAGACAAGAGTACGAAGGACGAATATCCATCACATAGAATGTAGCATTAAAAATCTGAGAACCAACTTTGATTAGGAGATCAATTTCTCCATGCACCACTCTTCTAGAACCATTAAAAGCCTTCACCACTATATTACTGGGCTTCAGCACATCATCTTCAGGACTCAGCTTGTTCAGGACTTCCTTGGGCAGCACATTCAGAGAGGAACCATTGTCTATCAATACATGTGACAGGGTAGTGCCCCTGCATTCAATTGAGATATGCAGAGCCCTGTTATGATCCCTCTTGGCAGGAGTCAAATCAGCATCAGAAAACCCTAACCCATTATCATAGGTCAAGTGGGCAACACAATTCTCAAACTGGTCAACAGAAATTGCATTGGGTACATGAGCAGTCTTCAGAAACTTAATCAAAGCTTTGGCATGAGCCTCAGAACATAACAACAAGGACAACATAGAAATCTTAGAGGGAGTATGCCCCAACTGATCAACAATGTCATAATCACTCTTGCGAATGATTTTCAATACATCTTCCATCTGCTTAGAGAGATCATCAGCAGCTGGCACATCAGTAGGTATAGGTTCAATAACAGGACCCTTTCCCCGAGCATCAGTGGTGGAAGTGGCAGCAGGAGTAACTGCATTCTTGGAAATCACTGGAGGAGAAAAGACTCTTCCACTACGTGTGATCTTACTAGATCCGGCAATGTTATCAATATCAACAGGCAAATCAGCTAAGGGCTCCTGCTTAACACCATGGATGTAAACATCAGATCCATAATGCCAAGGCACAGCTTTATCAGACGTATAAGGAATAGGACCAGGAGTGGTAATGACCATAGGAGCCACTCTGGCTTCAACAACAACTTTCACATGACCTTCAGCAGTAATCCTGATTGGACCTTGATGGGTGATTTTAATAGGTCCCTTTGAAGTGATTCTCACTGGCACTTTGTCAACCATGTCAACTTCTTCAATCTTCCTACCTTGAGTAATATGATCCACCATACTTTCTACAGATGATGGAGTCCTCTCAAACACTATAGTATACTTATCCATGAGACGCTGAATTCCATCTCTCAATCTCCAACAACTATCCGGCTTATAGGTACAATACAAACAATCATCACGACAACCTGGAAAGAACCCAGCTTGCACTAACTTCTTCTTGATAACAGACAATGGTGTGGTCAACTCCGCAACTGAATAGATATGTAAATCTTCATCAATGGCATTGACAGTCTTCTCGTGATTTGGCATGGGAGCAGTAATCACATTTGGAGTACCCGGAGGGTCAAACTCAATTTCTCCAGCCTCAATCATATCTTGAATTTTGTTCTTCAAGACCCAGCAGTTATTAGTATCATGTCCTTGACAGTTTGAATGATATGCACATCGTGCATTGGGATTGTACCTGGGAGAGGTAACATTTGGATTCTGAGGAGCCTCTTTCAGAGTAATAAGTTCAGCCTTCAACAAGTGTTGCAATTCCTGAGCCATTGACATGTTGATCTTCGTGAACTGCCTTCTAGCCCTCTGTTGGTTGCCCTGTGGCTGCTCTGTTGTTGCAGGAGTTGGATTTGAAATATGAACTGCGCTCACAGACTGATGCCTTCTATTACGATCAGGTTGACCATAAACAGCATTGGATTCTTTCTTCCCAGTGGGAGGCTTCTTTGCAGCACCTGATGAAGAAGTACCTACCTGGATCTTGCCATTCTTTATACCATTTTCCACACGCTCTCCTGTCATTATCAACTCAGTGAAGCCAGATGATGAGCTTCCAATGAGATGACTGTAAAATGGGCCATTCAGCGTACACATGAACATATCAACCAATTCCCTATCAGTTAAAGGGGGTTGAACTCTTCCAGCTAAATCTCTCCACTTCTGAGCATACTCCTTAAAACTTTCTTTGGCACCCATAGACATGCTTTGCAGCTGTATGCGAGTGGGAGCTAAGTCGGCATTGTATTGATACTGCTTATAGAAAGCTTCAGCAAGATCATTCCAATCCCTGATGTTGACACTCTCCAATTGATAATACCACTCCAACTGAGCTCCAGATAAGCTCTCTTGGAAAAAATGGATCCACAATTTCTTATCAGCAGTGTGAGGTTGGATTCTTCTGACATAAGACCTCAGATGCAGCTTGGGACAAGAAACCCCATCATAAACAACAAAGGTAGGAACCTTGAAACCAATGGGTATGACTACCCCAGATATCAGACTCAAATCTTCAAAATCCAGCCCAGATGACTTCTGCAACTCCATAGCATCCATTCTATCCACCAGCATCTTGAATTTGTCTTCATTAGGCTCATGGTAGTAATTAGCCTCAGAATCAGAGTCCCCCATAGTGTTGTGGAGACTGCCTCCCTCTTTTTCAGATTCTTCAGATTCATAGTCTTCAACTGGTTCTTTGGTCTTGGCAAGACCTTTGAACCTTCTTCCCATGTTGATCAGGCCACCTGATTTTCTAGTCTTCTTAGTCTTCTTGGCCAGCAGCGTCTTCAATTCATCCTGCCCCTTGGACAGGTTCAGGATCAGCTCTTGGAACTGTGCATTTTGTGCCTGGAGATCCTTAACTGTTTGTTCAAGAGCCATTACTGAAATAAACAGTGAGAAGATGAGAAACCTGTGCACAAATAAACCTGTGATGCAATGATATGATGTTTTAATGCGTATGCAATGTTTTCAAGGACCGTAGGATTTAAATTTGCTTAAACAAACAAGAAGGTAAACTTTTATTAGTAATAAATTTGTTTTGCCTCTTGGGCTTACAGGAAATGAAATGCAATAAATACAAGAGATGGGGTTTTAAGTCTCCCATGGACGTTTCCTCTTTGTGTTGAGGTATGAGTTGAGATTCCGCTCCTCGTGAAGTTGCTTTGTTAGTTCCAGGATTCTTTCTTGGCTTGCTTTGTAATGAGCCTCGAAAGTATCCCTTTGCTCCTTCAATTGGATCCAAGATCTCTGCAAGTCTTCCATGTCAGTAGGCATGTCTGGGTAAAGGATGGTATAAGCAGTGTCTCCTTCAGCAACAGGTTCCATGGTAACTGGCAGGATAGCAGGATATGGCATCATGAGAGTCTGAGCACGAGATCGCACCCATCTGAGATAAGCCTCCATAGGAATAGTGTACTTAGGCTCCAGAGTCTTGCTGTCAACCTTGTTTACTTTTCCCCAGGCTCGTATGAATCTCTGACGGTAACCTTGAAGATCGTTGTCGTAGTCAAACACAATGCCCTGAATCAACATGTCATGCGGGCCATCACTCCGAGCGTAACCAAACTGTCGCAAAGCTAGAGAGGGGTTGTAGGTGATGCCTCCTCTTATGCCTAGAAGTGGCACATTAGGAAACTCCCCACAACGGTCAATGATAGTGATATTCTCCATAGATCTGGAGCACCAATGGATATCTGAATGAGAGAGTGACATAATTCTTTTGGACCACCTAAACCCTTGCTCATTTTTCATTACTGAGCGAGGAAGGTGAGAAATAAACCACCTAGAAAGCAAAGGTATGCAGCACATCAAAGTTCCTCTTGCCCTTGTAGTACGGGTATGAAGAGAATGTAGGATGTCTCCAAGCAATGTAGGCACTGGATTGTGACTCAGGAAAATGTTGATGGCATGAACATCTATGAACTGATCTGGATTTGGGAATAATACTAAGCCATATATCAGCAAGGCTAAGATCTCCTCAAAAGCATCATAGCTCATGGCCTTCAAGAACATTTGAGCCTTCTCTATCAACACCTTGGCTAGAACACCCTTGACTCCACTTCTCGTTTCTAGAACAATATCAGACTTCTTCAGATGTAGAGCTGCAGCAATAACCTCAGGTTTAGGCTCTTTCTCCAAGCCTGTGAACGGTTTCTGATCAAGAACAGGTATGCCCAGAAGTTTAGAGAACTCTTCCATGGTAGGAACCAGCTGGTAGTCGGGGAATGTGAAGCAATGGTGCTTAGGATCAAAGAACTAAAACAGGACACTTATCATGTCTTCATTGAACCCTGAGGTGACTAGATCCAACAGATAACCATGTCTCTTGATGAACTGGGAATGATCAGACACTTGAGAAACCAACTCTTTAAGCTTAGCAGGTATGCCCACAAAGTTGATCCTGATGGTGTTTCTACGAGCTGAAGCCATGACCTGCAACAAAGAACAAAGATAAATCCCTTGGTCCTTGAAATGGTTAGTGAAAATGCTATGCTTATGATGCATGATGATGTCATGATGTTATGTTCAATCACAAACATGTGGCACACACAAACAAGTCACACAATAGCCCTAGGTTTGAAGGCCTGCATGAGGTTTAAGGTAAGTACCCTCCCCTGAAGTTAGTTGGTTCATCCTGTCCTACAAAAGTAACCATGTTCTAAGGGATATCAATATCATTGATCCTTCACAAGGGTGGTTGTTCAGTAGGCAACTTACTTGCCAACCAAAACCCTCCAAGTTTAGGACCTCTATGAGTGTAGTATCGAGTATCAACCAACTTCAGTCTGCACCAAAGCCGGTTATCTCACTACTTTCTAAAGGCCAAGATGGGATAACTAGGGTTCTAAAAGTTAGTTAGTGCATTGACAACATACGGCAGCCTCATATTATCCTCAACTTGACTTAAGGAACATAAGCACCAACCAAGAAGTCACACTAACTATGGCCACCAGATCAACCATATCGATATACGTCGTACAGTTTCCTTGGTCTATTGCCATTTACCTAAGGTACACTAGATCCGGGTTAGGATCTTTCACACATAAGAGCCCAACAAGTAAAGTAAAGCAAACAAGGCAAACAATTTAAGTGATCTAATTCCTAAGGGAACCTCTCTTTTATTAAATCCCCAGCAGAGTCGCCAGTTCTGTAACACGGTGGGAGAACTGACTTTAGTTATTTTGCGGATAGCAAGAGTCGCCACCGACTTTTATTTTATCCAAAGGAAAGGCATAAAAGAACAGGAAAGACCTTTTTTAAAAGATTTTTGGGTCCGGGGGGTAGGTTATGTAAAGGGAAGGTATTAGCACCCTTTACATCCATGGTTATCCATGGGCTCTTAGTTACTTAGCTCACTTTGAATTGTTTTTTGAAATGTGAAGTGTGTGAATAGAAATTTTCATAAGAGTTTAATAATGATCCATGTACGGATGCGTAAAAAACTTGTATTTTGAAAATTGTTTGAAATTGTGAAGTATTTGTAAAGTTTTTTTTTGAATAGTGAGCAAGTAACTATGAGGAACCTACCCTAAAGTTTAAGTCTTTCTGTTCTTGAATCCTTTAAGTGGTAAGACTATCCCTATTATTAAGGAATAGGTAGTCATTACCTTGGATGTGAGGGACAAGTGAGGGACATCTGTTTAACGAAGGCAACTGTAGGGTGTATTAAGCATTTAGGAGGGACTGTCATCATTATTCGAAAGGGACAAGATCATTACGAAGGCAACTGTTTAAGGGACTTGATCTTTTATTATTAAGGGACTAGATGACTTTTCTTTTAAGGGACTTTTACTTTATACACCCTACTTGACCTTTTGATTAGGCAACATCGAGAGGCAACCCTAGAAAGTGAGATGGCGATCAAAGATCGACTTACGTGTGTGAGTGTTCAATTTTAAATATTTATCTTATAATTTAAATTATCTAAATTCAATTTTAAATACAAATAGTTTTCACTCCCTATTTACTAACCATGGCATAAAAATAAATAATTTAAATATTACAAAAAATTACATCCAGGAGCAGTTACAATAATAATAATAAAGCAATTTAAATATAATAAGCAAAATACTAAATAAGCAAGAATAAATAATTATAATAGGGATTAGTGAATATAAAAATAATAATCACAATTTAAAAATAAAGGGGATTAGTAGAAGAAATCATAAGAACATAATTAAAAATAATAGGCAAAAAATAATATAATAATTAAAAGATTTAATTTTAATATAAACAATTATTTAAAGTTAAAAAAAATGAACAATTAATTAATCATTATAAAATTTTGAATTATATGCAAATTATAAAAATTAAATTAATTTTAAACATGTTATGAAAATATAATTATAAAATCAATTTAACAATTCTAATTATTCCTAAGCATACATTAACAATTATTTAAATGCAAAATTAAGAATATAAACAATTTAAGTCATATTTACCTATTATAAAGAATAAATTAAGAATTTTAATTTTTAAGCATATTTATGTACAAGATTCTAAATTATAAACAATTAAGTCATTTAATAAAAATTAGATTAATAATAATATTAAACAAAAAATAGAAGAAAAAGAAATTAGGTTTTTTTTTAATTGTTTAGAAAAAAAATAAATTAGGTTTTATAATATAATTAGGGTTTTGTAAAATAGAACAATTTATTTACAAAAATTTGATAATTATACATACATACATAAATAGGAAATAAATATAAATAATTAAAAAAAATAAATTATGATAAAAAGTGTTTTAATAGTATTAAAAAAAATAGTTTATATTTTACTAATTTAACAAAATTGAATTAATATAATAAAATAAATTAAAATTGAATTAATATAATAAAATAAATTAAAATAAAAAAATGCAGAAATACCAAACTGCTGAGGGCAGGGTTTGAACCCTGGTCCCTTCACTCCCAAGCCCTGTTTCCATCCATTGGGCCACGCACGCATTGGTGTAAGAAGAGTGAGTCAAATTGCTTTTGTTCTATATCCTGAAAAATCACAAAAATAGCAAGAAAACAAAAGGCCTGGGGAGGAATCGAACCCAGGACCTTCATAGTATCACACAAACACATTACCATCCCAGCTAGGTGAGCGCATCTGTTCACATAATCACCACAGTTCATAATATATTACATTCAATGAATAAAAGGAAAAAACATGAAAAACTTGCCACGGCCAGGATTCGAACCCCTGCCATTCAACCAAACACGCGCTTGCTTCACCACTGGGACAAGCTGTATGCTTGTGATATTAAACAGACAACAAAACATAAAATATTAAGATGAAATTCAAATTCCAAAAACGCGCGCAGGGGTCATCTTCTTCCTTGGATGCTGCGAATTTACCTGCGAAGGTTACTGGGAATTTTCCTGCGAATTAAGGTTTCCAGGAAAACCTATGTTTCCTCAAACACCATGAAACCTGTGAAATTTCACTAAATTGATCATGTCATTGTGATCCTTATGTCTTACACAGTCCATTAGTGTCATTAGAAATCATTTATATTGGTTTAGTTAGAAAACCCTAAACGGCCAACAAAACCCTAACAATGGCAGTTTCACGATTAGGCTATGATTCTTCACACAAACTATCCAGAAACCATCTGTAGGAACATACAAACATCAATACAGAACCAAAATGCATTATAAACATGTAAATCCATTGAATCGAAAAAAAATAAATCAAGAACAAAAGTGTTTCGGGTAAGGCATATGAGCATGATGCGAATGCTTTTGAGGGTTGGGATAGATTCAGGGATGTCCAAGGATCATCTCTATGTCTTCAAAATACCTTTTTCTGCCCTTAAAAGAGGAACCCGAATTTGAATTTTTTTGATGAACTTTTGAAGTTTTGAATGTGTTTATTTGAGGCTGCAAAATCGTGGCTTGCATTAGGTTTGTGTCAAGTACTTATAGAATGATCAATTTAGGTTAAAAAATTAGGTCATTGTGTGGAAGATTTGATCTAAAAAGATTCAAAATGATAAGCCTTTAAAAGTCAAATATTTTTGTATAAACACCTTCTATTTTAGGCAAATCAACATGATCTTCTTTCCCCTTCAATTCCAATCATATTTATGATTTTCTAGAAGTTTAATCCAATTTAAATCTTAGACTTTTATATTTTATATTTATTTAAAATGATTTTTAATGAATTAAATCAAAATAAATAAATAAAAATTAAAAAAAAATCTGATTTTTATTGACTTGGGTCGTGCATGAAGTTATAGTATGGATTGGGTCATCATTTGGCAAGCCCATTTGGAAGAAATTGGTTTTAGACCTCCATTTTCTTCATAAACCAACCAAAAATTTCCCAACTTTGCAAGGGCACACACCCTTCAATTTTAATGCTATGAGGGTGTTCTTGGACATTTTGGAAATCTTGAAGAGTCCTCTAACCAACCCCACTGGTTTCATGTCCATATCGTTTACCAATCTCAAGTTATGCCCTTCTGAATTTGTTGACTTTTTGTTGACTTTCAAAAGGACCTATAATGTCTTAGCTCATACCTTCCAAATGAAGCATTTTTGGGCTTGGCTTGTGAGACACAAAGTTGTAGAGAATTCAATTTCCTTCAAAATGAGCTTTGGATGGAGACTTGGTGATGAAGTATGTGAAAGTTATTGCTGGTCAAAGTTCAGTTGACTTTTACTAAGAAAACCCTAATTTAGAAACTCCTGATTCTTGATGATCTGAAATCTCCTTGATGAATCATGATCAACCCTTGATCAAATGATGAATTTTACTTCATATACTTGATGTTGGCAAAAAATCATGAAGTTTGACTTTGGTTTGACCACAGTAGACCTCAGTTTGACTTTTTAATTGCTTTGACTGATTTTGACTTATCTGATCATCTGCCTGAGCAAACTTTTGAGAAAAGTCTTGAAACTTGTCATGGGGATTCTTACACATATATAAGATGTTATGAAACTCACTTGAAGTCTTGGAAGTCCATTTAGTCTGATTAAAGTCAAAACCCTAGTTTTGGATGCACTGCTTAGGAGGTGCATTGTCTGAGGGAATTGTCAACTCTTCTGACCAATTGTGAATTTTGTGAACCTTGTGACCCATCATAAAATGTCTTGTGAACCTCATGGGAGATATTGTGAACCTTGTGAACCTCATAAAGTATATTGTAGACTTCATGAACCTCATGAAAGGTCTTGTAAGCATTGTGAATCTTGTGAACCTTGTGAACCTCATGAAAGGTCTTGTAAGTATTGTGAATCTTGTGAACCTTGTGAACCTCATAAAGTAACTTGTAGAATTCATGAACCTCATGAAAGTTCTTGTAAGTATTGTGAATCTTGTGAACCTTGTGAACCTTCTTAGCACACAAAGTCTTGTATTGTGAGGGCAAATTTTGGGGTGCAACATACGTCAATCAGAACATCCACTGGGGCAACACCGTATCAGCTTGTATATGGTATGGAGGCAGTCCTACCTGTTGAAGTTGAATTACCCTCCCTGCGGGTACTAATGGATGTTAAGTTGAGTGAAGAAGAATGGGTCTGATCCCGATACAAACAACTGAATCTGATTGAAGAGAAGAGATTGGCTGCAATCTGTCATGGGCAGTTGTATCAGAAAAGAATGAAGAAAGCCTTCAATCAGAAAGTCAGGCTCCGAGAGTACCAAGTAGGAGATCTTGTGTTGAAAAGACTCCTCCCTCCTCATACAGACCACATGGGCAAGTGGACTCCAAACTATGAAGGGCCATTCGTAGTAAAGAAAGTTTTCTCCGGTGGAGCACTCATGCTCAGTACTATGGATGGTGAAGATTTCCCGTCCCCTGTGAATTCAGATGCAGTTAAAAAATACTTCGCATAAAATGACCCGCTGGATATAAAAACAGAATATAAGTCCAGGCAAAAATAGGGCATCCCGGCAAGTCAAAAACAGAATAAAAGACTTGGGCAAAAATAAGGGAAATAAATGAAAAAATGTACACCCGCTGAGTTGAAAAGCCGCATTGGACAACTCAGGCAAAAATGGGTATCCCGGTGGATTGAAAACCCGAAAGGGCGATCCACGCAAAATAAGGGAATAAGCGAACAACTGTATTCTGAGTGCATCTGTATCACTTGCAACATGGTAAGCTCCGAAGGGCTAAAGCTTCGTTCAGAATCAACCTTCTTCAGAAAGCAAGATAAGAAGGACGTCAAATGTCATACGAGTCATAGCAAAAGGGAAGATCCTTGAAGCGTCGTCAACATTGCCAACATCTTTTGTTTCTCAATTTGTAACAATCTCTTCATTTCAGGGGATTTGTTTCTTTGATTGTATCTTGCCAATTCAAGGCACACGAATTAATAAAATCAGATTTTCAGTCATGTTTCGTCTCGTAAATTTTATTTTCGTTTGCAAAAATGCCCGATGTCTTTAAGAGATTGATTGCATAAACACAGATGCTTCCCTTCTAAAATACGTGCTTACAGGAAATATACTTACTCCCGGGAGTGTCTAAACTCCTATGATGGAATCCGGTACGGGATACCTCGGGGTACTTGTGCGTTTCTTTGTCTTTACAGGATTGCAGGTATCCAAAGCGCAACATGGGGCATGAAAGCTTCTCCCCAGTAGGCTGCCAAATCATTGTTTCCTCAGCACACCTTCCAAACAACACCAGAGATGCTTTCTCCCCATCAGAGTTGCCAGGCATCACTTCTCCAACATTTTCTTCAAAGAGCAGCACCTGAAGGTGTTCATATCCCCGGCTGAGTTTTCAAGTATCATCCTCAGCAGGATCCCCACAGAAATCTCTAGGAAGATCTTTCAGTGATCTTTTTTTTTTCTTCCGCAGCCGAGTGTCAGACAGGGAACTATCTCCCCACAGAGTTTCAGCCTCTATCCAGAAGAGCAACACCTGAGGATCTCACAACAGAGTGATGAAAGCTCCCACAAACCCCAGCTGGATCCCTCATTACCAAGATAGGTCTATCAGTGATCTATTTCCCCAAGCAGAGTCATATGTGTCAGATCTACCAATGATCTCATCCCCGGCTGGGATATCTATTTCAAGCAGATCAGCCAGAGATCTCCTCAGCAACGGGATCCGAATCCCGGATTGGTATCTTTACATAATCATAGCATTCGCATCATATTTTCCCCACAGAGCGTAGCATTCCGCCTAATACGGAGCATTACGGCAAAAATCAAACATATTGCATAATCATAAGCCATGTTCTGAATCAAACACTTGTAAATACTGACAATCCATCAACGATATACAGAAAACTCCCTAGATTCCTCGGCAGAGAGCCAAGGCATTTACCCTAAAGATACAGACACTTCCTGACACCCGTCCGTGTCATATCCCCAGTGGAAAGCCAAAACGTCCCCTTTGCACTCATAGATACACATATATACAATTCCCTGACACCCGTCTGTGTCACCTTCCCAGCATAGTTACCTAAGCACTTTGTAAATCATACACCTGTTTATATTACACCTTTCTCTTTTGACACTCGTCCGTGTCATCCTCCTCAGCAAGTTAAACACTCGTCTGTACACCATTCATAATGGTTGCTCTTGTTTTTCTCATACAGATACTCGTCCGTATCTTGTATACACCACTTATATCCCCTCAGATTCGACATTCGTCCGTGTTCTTTGTTAACCAGTTGGTACTCGTCCGTATCATCATCTCTGAACATGCGTCAGCGTTTGTTTTTACTGATACTCGTTCGTATCATGATCTTAAGGATGCTCGTTCGCATCTTTAATCCATGCATAATGTCAGATACTTTTACCTCCTTTTAGAGTTTAGACACTCGTCTGTGTCTATTACTCCCCAGAAGAGTCCCCGCAGATTCGACACTCGTCCGTGTTCTTTGTTAACTAGTTGATACTCGTCCGTATCATTGTCTCCGAACATGTGTCAGCATTTGTTTCTGCCTGATACTCGTCCGTATCATAGTCTTAAGGGTGCTCGTCCGCATCTTTAGTCTATACACAGTACCCAAACATTTATACCCCTCATTTCTTGGATGTAGACACTCGTCCGTGTTTACTTTTCCCCAGCGAAGTCCCCAACAAAACTTGGTAAACGTCCTTTCGATCTGGCATTCGTTCTATGTCATGATACCTTTGCGGCCGTCGTACCCTGTCGGGTGATCGTCCTTCACATTTTTGATGATTGTCCTTCATCAACCCCCAGTGGAGTCTCTATTCATTAGAACCCCTTCTTATCCGACATTCGTCCTATGTCGTGATACCTTTCGGTGGCCGTACCCTGCCCGGTGATCGTCCTTCACCATTAGATGACCGTCCCTCATCTTAACCCCAGGAGCAGTCGTACCCTGCTAGGTGATCGTCCTTCACCTCTTGATGATCGTCCTTCATCATGTTTATCCGATGGACGTCCCCATCGTCGACCTTCTCTATCCGACATTCGTCCTATGTCGCGATACTTTTTGGCAACCTTACCTTGCCCGGTGATCGTCCTTCACCATTAGATGACCGTCCCTCATCTTATCCCCAACAGAGCAGCCGTACCCTGCTAGGTGATCGTCCTTCACCTTTGATGATCGCACCTCGTCATTTCATTTCGTTTACCTATAATCCCCGGAGAGTCTCATATCTTTATTTGATGGTCGTCCCCATCACAATCTCTCATATCCCCAGCTTGTCGGTCGTCCCCGTCACTGCTTTATTTCCCGCATCCTCCCCAGCATGTCGGTCGTCCCCGTCATCGCTTTATCCCCAGCAGTCGTCCTCTGCTCGACGGTCGTCCTCCGTCGCCCGCACTTTATAATTATACTTTATTTTCTTTTACAATCTATATCCCTTTTCTTCTTCATTCTGTGAGTGCAAATTTTGGACTGTCTTTGGTATTCAACCACAAGTTATCTTGTTTGCCTGTTAAGCCGTTGCTTACATCCTACACAGCTAACTCATGTTTGAATAGGGGCAGCTGTAAACACCCCAAATTTGCCCTCACTCATTCACACCATGTCTTGTGATCTTTTCATGAGCATAAGTTCAATCATATCACCTCATACCACATTGTTGTTTCACTGCATTGGTTCAAAGTCATCTGCATCTAGGGTTTGTGATCTGAGCCATCTCTGAGCCATTTGAGCCACTTCAAAGGTCATCAATCAATTCAAAGGGGTCTATGTATGTTCAAGCATCATATTATATCCTCACAAGGTCAAGGAAGTCAAAGAATCACAAGAACTGAGAAAGGCATGGAAGTAGAGCCAAGTTTAACTGCACTGATGACCTAGAATTAGGGTTTTGGTTTCAAAGGCCATAACTCCAAAATTTTTTGCCATTCTTGTTTCTATTGGTCTCTATATGTTATAAGGATCATGCATATCAAGTTTCATGAAGAAATTCCATGGGGAAGGCATCTAATCAAGAGTTGACTTCTTGAGTAAGTCAGTGCAAAATCAGGGCATCGGAGGCCCCCAATGACCCAACCAAAGGGTGTTTATCTTCATTTTGAATGTGTATGATCTTTATTTGATCATATAAGATGTTAGAAGTTCACAAAATTGAAGAATTTCAAGCCATTTGCAAAGTTGCCTTTTTGGGAAAATGACTTGTAATGAAAACTTGCCATTTTGGGAAAGTTTTTCAACCCTTTCTTTTTGATTCAAAAATGCTTCAAATGGGAAAACTTTTGTCATGAAAGTTGTAGAATGGATCATTCCCTTTTCAAAAAATACAAGAACTCATGCTAAGTCATTTTGGATCAAAAGTTATGGCTTGTCAAAGTTGGGAAAAATCACATAATTTCAAGTTTTGTACCAAAGAGGCAAAGTTGCAAAACCCATTGCCAAGGCAAATTGTGACTTCAAATGGACTTCTAATCTTTGTACAAACATAAACCAATGCCTAAAAATCATAATGCACCAAGATTTTATGCATTTTCATGACTTGTGCTTCAAGTAATCACAAAGGGGGCAAAAAGTCACAAAGTTGCAAAACCTATGACAAACTCTAATCCACTTGCTGCATTGCTTATAATCCACTTCCATGGCTCTCCCTAATCTCAGCTGAGCCAAACCATGCCCCTATCACAGCCTCACACTTGCCCATACCTCAAGTACACCTAACTTGGACTTTATGCAAAAACACCCATACCAATCCCACAGTGCCACACCAACTTCTCTGACCCATCCAAATGTGATAAGTGGACCAAAAGGGACTCAACACAACACACACACAAGCCTGAAACATCCTCCAAGCCATAGCTCCAAATTTTCACCTCTTATGCATTTCCATTCGAAACTCATTACACAAGACACAAACACCAAAACAAATTTCATAGAATCTCTCAGCATGTTCCACTGATCATCCCTGACCCTTCACCTTGGCCTAAAATCCCCTGAAATCAAAATATGATTTCTCTCCCTCTTTGAACAGAACCTCTTCAAACTCACAAACCAGTCACTCTAAACACCAACCAAGCTTCAAAGCTTCATCAAGAGGATCATTGGGGCCATTTTGAAGCAAAGAGGCAAGCAGAAAGTTCCTGGATTGAAAGCTCAACCTCAGGTAACATGATGAACAAATTTTCCAGAACCTTGATTTCTTGTTAGAATATTGTTCTATGTGTTGCCCTGATCATGGGGATCTATTTATTTTTGAAAATGAGCCAGAAACAAGCATGTTATGATGTTCTGAAACTTTGCCCGTGAAAACGTTTTGCTTCGATTCTCTTTGTTCATGCGTGATAAATGATGTTTGATGATGGATTTGAGTTTAGTTTGGATAGGAGAATGTTTCTGGGCAATTAATTTAGGTTGGGGTGGCCTGTAGTGAAAGCTAGGGTTTTGATTTCGCCGGAGAAGACGACCGGAACACTGTTCCGGTCCCCTGAATTTGTTTAGCCCTAATTAAGTCATTAATGAGAGTTTGAATGTGGACCATAGATGTGTTTGACTGGAGTTGACTCCCGCGCGTGTGTGTGGCCAGGATCTTGCCATTAAACCCTAATCCCTGATTATTTAATTAAATCCAGTTTAATTAATTTATAAAACCATTTAACCAGATTTGAATCTGGGCCTTTGGATCTGGCGCGCAGTCAACCAGTCCAAACCCAGATCAAATCCTGGCCCTTCCCTCTGCATACTTCCATTTATTTTAATTTTTATTTCATTTATTTTGATTTATCTTTTACATTTTATTTAAAATAGCAAAAACCATTTAAAAATTATGAAATTTTTTGTCAAAGTTTTCATTAATTTTTAAAACCCAAAAATATTTTTATTTTTATTTTTTGCATTGAAAATTATTTTTAAATCATTTAAATTTTTATTTTTAATTAGTTAATGGAAATTAATTAATTAAAAATGCATTTAGGTATTTAAAAATCACAAAAAAATTCACATTGCATTTAGAAGCATTTAGAAACATTGTCCAACTCTCAAATCAAATTTCTTTTTTGTTCTTGATGCCTTTTGATCATTTTCATTGGATTTAATTTCATTTTTAGGCAATATTTTGTTTCAAACTTCAAAAATTCGTTTCTGCCTAACCTTTGAGAGTTGGATGATGATTCTTCTTATATTGCACTCTTCATAGCATGTAGTTTATAGGATAAAATTGGCTTGATTTGATCTTGCATTTTCATTTTGTTTGGCATTTTTCTTGATGAGGTACTCCAAAACCCTAGCAATCTTAGGAAATTCATAACTTTCACTAGGTTAAGAGTTGGATCCTCTCCTTTGGGCAGTGAGTTTGTATAGGTTTAGGGTATCTTTGATTGCATTTCCAAATTTTTATCATGTCATTTGCTTCTGGTTTTGATTTTTTTTGCTTTGCATGATGCATGTAACCCTAATTTGTGCCTCCCTTTGCATCCATCTTTCATTTGCTTGCATCCATTGACTTGCCATGACATTTTGTGCATCCACATGATTCATGATGCATCTTAGGACATATTAGAATCATGTTTGATCATTGCATATTTCATTTGCCATGTTGTATGTCCATTGCATTTCATAACTTTTCTTGAACTTTTATGGTTCAAAGCATGTCTCATTTGCATCCTTATGCTTGTTTGATCATTCTCATGCCTTGACTCATGTGTGTATCATCTCTTAGCATCATTAACATCATGTATTTGCTTCTGACTTTGGTTTGCATCATGACATTTCATCTCATTTGCATTACATTTCATTTCTTTTGGCTAACTTTTCAGGTGGTAAGTTGTTTTGAGAAGTGAAATTGCCTTCACTTCTCACAATCTCTTCTCATCTCTCTTGCATCTTTGCTGCATTTTATTTTGTGTATTGGATTGAGCTTGCTCATTCATGTTCATCTTACTTTCTTTCTTCAAGCAACTTGTCTTCTTAAGTGAAGCAAGTTGTTTTGCTTCTCTTTGCTTCTTCCTCTTTCATTTGCTTCCTTCCTGGTGGTTTTTCTGAAGATCTCCTTGCAAACCTCATTAACCCTAGGAATAACCAAGCATGACAATAATTAGGGTTTGATTAGTCCCCCAGTTAGTTTTACCTTTGTGTCATCTTTGAGTCTTTTCTTCTCATCTCATAATCAGGGACTAAACCCTAAAGGTTTTAAGGCTTTGTGATTAAGCTTATGCCTGCATCCTTCTATTAGGATGGAGTGTATAACTTTGATCCTAAGTGTTAAACCCTTAATGTGTTTAAATCCTTTAATCAATCCACTTAATAATCATCAAGACATCAAGCTTGTAACTTGGGCCTTGCATTAGGGTTCTAATTCTTCCTTAATTGGTTAAGAAGGACTAACCCTAGTGTTAATGGACAAGTCCCCCTCAAGTTGTCTTACAAATCATAAAAACCACTTCTTCATCTTATCATTAACTAAAATCCAATTAATAAAGGCTTTGTTTTGTCATGAGGTTAATCCCTAATCATGGATTAAGTTGAGGAGTCTTCCTCAGCTTAAATGTTCTCATCTATTATCCTTCTATTAGGATGGTGTAATGAGTCCATTAAATCCTTGATTATGGCTTAAACTCATTACTTAACACTAAACAAAAACTCCAAAAACATCTAAATAATCACAAGTGGGTTAATGATCTTAATCCTACATCAAGGTGGTTAAGTATGAGGTGCTTACTTCACACTTAAAGTATTCTCATTACCCCTAATCAGAGGGAGGATGTGATGAGTTTACTAACCTTTGGTTTAGGCTTAAGCTCATTTTCTTATGACAAACTTCAAAAAGCAATAAAAGATTGAAAACACAAAAACAAACAATAATCGTCTCCTCCGAGATTCTTTTCTCATCTTATTCACTCACAAACGAGAACTTGCTTCTTCCGTCTAATGCAAGACAGTTTGCACCTGAGTCAGACAGGTCATACACTTGAGCATAGACAAGTAAGCAGTTCATCAGTCAATTTATCTTTCAGTCTCTTTGAGTCGAACTACGGTGTTCTGACTTCCTCATTGCACGAGAGGATACGTAGGCATAACTTAACAGTTATCGAACAAAAGTCTCTATATATTCCCCCTCTTTCCAGCTTTATTCTCCAAGCCTCTTCATCTTGAGCTTCATATTCTTTTCTTAACCTGACACTTCACTTATACATTTCACATT
Source organism: Lathyrus aphaca (assembly GCA_963966055.1). Taxonomy (NCBI): domain Eukaryota; kingdom Viridiplantae; phylum Streptophyta; class Magnoliopsida; order Fabales; family Fabaceae; genus Lathyrus; species Lathyrus aphaca. The sequence goes on from OZ014519.1 coordinate 632,498,287, forward strand.
TTCTTTTACACTGACACTTGCATTCTTTTCAGCTTTGATACACAAATTGCACTGACATTACCCCTTTAAAACACAAATCTTTTAAGCGTGGATCCCGTCGAGTACGACGGACAATCTGGGTGCTAATACCTTCCCAGGTTGTAACCAACCCCCTTTCTCAGTGTCTCTGGTTCGCAACCGTCTTATCCATATCTTTTCTTAGGTCTATGAAGCATTACCTTTCCTCCGGGATAAAAATGCCTAGCTGGCGACTCTTGTCTTTCTGAGTTCACCCCTGTGTGTTCTCTCTCCTTTCGCCGACCGTTCGCGTCTATACCCCATTTGACCTGGCCTCATTTGGTGGGAGCGACAATGCAGTCAAAAAATAACCATTTCTTCCATATGGTCTAAAGAGACATTTTTAGGGGCAATTTGTTAGCTCCTAATTTTGATAAATGTGATTGAGTCATAAATATTAATGTCGAGTACTAAGCCTTTTTGAAAGGTTTAAAGGCATTCGACTAGAATAATCCTTAAGAAACCAGGTCGAAGCCTAATTGGCGCAAATGAAAAGCATGAGTCTTGGACTTAGAAATATTTCTAATTATTTGAACTTTGTTATGAAAACGAATGCTACTGAGGGCATTTGATGCGAGGAATTTGAATTCAAATAAAGGAGAGTTTTTTCTTATCCATTAGCTAACAAGATAAATGGCACAAATCCAAGACATGAAGACATGCAAGGCGCCATTTGTAATTAGTGAATAAGTCGTTAATGGCAGTTATTTAGATTATTATAAATAAGAGTCTTAGAAATAGGATTCAGGGTGGTCAATTTGTACTAGTAACTCAAAGTATCAGTGTAGAGAAAAGAGTTGTGTGAGAATGTAGTGATGAACACCCCCATTTATCTTTCAAATGCAATTTAAGTGCTTTCTCTAAATATAATTATCTATTTTGTGCAAGAACGCCTGAGCCACATATCAACGCATGATGAACTAGGTATTTCAATCACAAAATGGGAATGTGCTAGAAGTTTACATGAACGACATGATCGTCAAGTCCATCCAAGAGTCTGACCACACTTCTCATCTCTAGAGTGTGTTCGACCAGGAGAGGGAGTACAGAATACGCTTTAACCCTGACAAATGCACCTTTGGTGTAAGAGCGAGCAAGATCCTAGGCTTCTATCTTACGGAAAGAGGAATTGAGGCCAACCCCGAGAAGTGTCGCACCTTCTTGAAATTTCCTACCCCTGACTCAAAGAAGCCAATCCAATCCTTAAACGGTATGCTCGTATCCTAATCTCGCATTGTGGCAAAATTTGCTCAACACGTCTCACTATTCTTCAAGCTACTTCGCAAGGAAGCAGCGTTCGAATGAATAGAAGAATGTGAGAAGGCTTTGTGGCACCTCAAATGAGCATTATCAGAATCTCTAGTTCTTTCTAGAACAACAACCGGGGAGATCCTCTACCTATCTCTGTCTGTCAATACCGAAGCCTTGGATGGGCCAGAGTTTAGATATCAACAAATTGAAAAAATCTCCTTTGCGCTCATAAACGCTACCAAGAGATAACGACACTATTTCTGGGCACACACTGTGGTCGTACGAGCTAATCAGCCCATCAAGCAACTGTTAGTCCGACCAAATATGGCCGGAAGAATGCTAAGGTGGTCTCTAAATTTGTCCAAAATTGATATATGTTATGAAAATAGAAAAGCTCTAAGAGCTCAAACCCTAGCCGACTTCGTCGCTGAGATGACTCCAACAGAAACCACATCAGAAAGCTCCCACAAATGGATCATCTGCGTCAATGGAACATCTGGTATGTCTGGAAGTGGGGTGGTGATCATCCTCGAGAACAAAGAAGGCCTCGTGATCGAGGTATCTCTAGTCCTTTTTTTCCCAACATCTAACAACCAAGCTGAGTACGAAGCCTTCCTGGCAGGAATCTGCCTAGAAAACGACATGGGTGCCTAAGAGGTCAGGATCTACACCGATTCTCAGTTGGTCGTGTCACAGGTCAAAGGGGAATACCAGGCGAAAAATGACCTTTTGTTCGAATACCTAACGTTGGTACAACAAGTGCTCGTGCATTTCATGTCTTGGGATGTCCAGCATATCCCGCGCGAGTGTAACTCGCGAGCAAATGTCCTGTCAAAATTAGCAAGTACGTGAAAAAAAGGCGGAAACAAATCCGTAATCCAGGAAACACTTCCTCATTCTAGCATTGAAAATCCATGCAATATCGTTGACATCAACAACATAGGTAACAATAATTGCTGGATGACTCCAATATTCCACTACTTGACAACTGGTGAGCTGCTTGAAGACAAGAAAGAAGCCAATGCCACCAAGCTCCGTGCATCTTCCTACGTCCTTGTGGACAGAAGGATGTACCGTCGAGGATTCTCAATCCCGCTCCTAAAATGCATCGGTGAAGAAAACGTATTCGAGGTTTTGCACGAGATACACGAAGGTATTAATGCGCAACACCTTGGTGGCAGGTATTTTTCCTAGAAGGAATTGAGAGCAGGATACTACTGACCAAATATGTAGAACGACGCCAGAGAGCATGTCAAGAAAGGCGAAAAGTGTCAACGTCACGGGGATATTCACATCGCGCCCCCCGACATACTCAAAACAATGTCATCACCATGGTCGTTTGCATAATGGGGCATGGACATCCTCGAACCTTTCATGATGGGTTCTTTCCAGAACAAGTACCTAATCGTGGTTGTGGACTACTTTACCAAATGGATAGAGGCCGAGCCCCATGCCAGAATCACTACGTTCAAAATTTTATGATTTTACAAGAGGAACATCCTGGACAGATTCGGTCTACCCAATCCCTTATAACGGACAATGGTACCCATTTCACGGACAAGAATTTTTAACACTTTGTCGCCAAGACTAGAACCAAGAAACACTTCACATCTGTCAAGTACCCCCAAACAAACAAGCAGGCCAAAGCCGCCAACAGATTCATTTTACGGGGCCTAAGACGAAGGTTGGGCGAGGAAAAGAAAAGGTGGGCCAAGGAGCTCCACAACTTACTTTAGGCCTACCGGACCACTCCACATTCGACCACCGAGGAGACTCCATTCTAGATGACATACGGGATAGAAGCAGTCATCCATGTGGAGATTAGAGAACCTTCTCAATGCACAGAGTTCCCTCTAGAAGAAGAACTCAATGACGAGGCATTAAGAGAGGAACTCGACTTGGTCATTTTCCAGCTTTACATTGTCGAGCTCCACTTTAGAGACTCTATCTTTAGCAGCCTGGAGGTCTTTGTGGGACACCAGGTCGGCATCTTTGAAAGCAAGGGTCGCCTCCAAAATTTGTATCATCCTCACCGCGACCTGACACAACTCAATCCTCAGAGTTTTGTGGTCAATGGATATAATGGGTGCCACATCTAGATCAGGGGCCTGAACAGATGACCCTTCAGCAAATAACAACCTATGAGTCACGCACTAGGGTAGAACAAATGTGCCCGAAGGTACTGCATCAGTCTTTAGAGGAGAAGGAACCTCCTCATGCCTAGGCTTTTTCCCAAGCGGAGAGCCGCCCAGTGGAGTGCTCCCTGGGATAGAACTACCATTGGTGACAAATTCGTCAAGGGTAGCCTGATCTTTGACAGTCTCAACCCTGCTTTTAGGGCCCTTTTTGAGGTTACTCTTGTTCGTCTTCACTAGCCGTTCACGCATCTCAGCCATTTATGTTGCAATAAAACACAAACAAGTCAATTTCCGAACAATCCCTTGGATAAAAAACTGAAAAAGCTACAAATCCACATAGGAGTCGCATCGTCGCCATCTCGTTCGGACAAATTAGCAATGATTTCACATTTATCAACCTGGCCTGATTTCACATTTATCAAACTGCGGAAAAAAGGGAAGGGGATGAAGATTACCTTGATCCATGGCAGATTTCTGGGAATTTAACGGTGGCGTCGATGAATTTCCGGTGAGAGGTTACAGAGAAAAATTTTATGGTGAGGGGAAGAGTTCGTGTGAAATGAACAAATGAATCTCTTCCCCCCTTTTTATAATGTCTTAAGCAAAGTAATTATTACTTAGGGTTAGCCACCAGGTGTCATAAATTAACTACGACGTTTTTCAACACATGTCACAAACTTTAAATGTTTTGTCTTCTCAAAAAGAGAATCTTTTGCAATGTCTATATGTTTTCCTCCTAAGGACAACTGCCCGACATGATATCCAAAGCTGAAGAAAACATGTAATCATGACTCTATGGGAAATTTACGTTGACCAGCATCTTTGACACCATAAGTCAATGTCCTTCCTCGAGCACAACAACTTGGGGGCTCTTTTTCTGGACTAGCGTAGCAAGTTCCCTACGCCAAATTGATGCCCAATCCAATATTTGTTTAGGCATAAGCCCATTAAGAGATTATCAAAGATAAGATTGTTGAAGAAAGAGCCATTGCATATAGCCGTTGGGGACCTCCCCCCACGCGCCACAACATCTTTCACACGGCCAACTGCCCTCCAGATTTACAGGAGGTAGTTATGCTCAGTCAAAGGCTACACACCCATATTCTGCAGGCACATGCCCTAATAAATACACTCCACCCTTGGAGGGCCAGGTATTCGATTCTAATCACCCAATTTCTTACGCTTTAATTTGTCTTACACTGAAACTTACTTGAGTGTCGGAGTACCTTATACGTACACCACCCATTCTCCTACAAACACCATCACAATCCCAACCGAAGGCCACGAGGACTTGTCTGAATCATTTCTATACAGTGGCGTCGTCTGTGGGAAACTAGCAGCTCCCCCATCTTTCATGACCAAGATACTTTCTTTCTTCACTACGAGATCAAAGCTCATATTCTTTTCATCTTCATGGCTTCCCAGATCAACGAGATTGTGAAAGATACCCCTACCATCGTTATCAGCGACGGAGACAAAGGAAACCATGGGGTTTCCCATATCAATTCTGATCACAACGAAAGACATCCTCCTTCCCTAGCTTCAAACAATTTGAAAGAACTGCTCGTCACTCACAGGGACCACGTATTCGAACTAATCCTCGTCCTGTCGGATGCAGATGTTAACACCCAGACTCTTATCACCTCCCTCAATAAGGAAAACCTCGCTCTCTTTCAATAGAGCGAACTTATACAAGTGCTCAAGCGGAACCATCGTTCCCCTTCACCATCCAGAAGACGGCGTCACAGAGGTTCTGCTCTCCATTCTCGGTCTCCTCCACGAAGTTGCAAAGAGAAAGATCCCATACGCCTTTCTCCTCCTAGGGATCAAGATATGCATGAAGGTTCGCGTCCTGAAAGGGTCAGGAAACGTACTCGATCTCCTCCCCGAAGGACAAGACGCTCGCCAGAAGATCGGGATCAGAGCAAGAAGTCCCGTTACGATGAAGATTTTCGTCCCCATAAGTGTAGAAAAGTCCTCGTCGGAGCATATCCTCGTACCATGCGTCCAGAAGTAGCGACAACGAGGATGATCGTGGTCCGCTTAGTCGCGAAATTATGGAGACCAGTATCCCACGCGGACTCAAAAATCCTCATCCACAAGCCACCGACGACAGGACCACCGATCCCGATGATCACATCAAAAATCTTGAGGCCATGTTCCACTATCACAATGTGGAGGGTGCGATCAAATGTAGGATTTTTCCTATCACCTTACGAAAGGGTGGGATGTTGTGGTACAAGAACCTCCCCACAGGGTTGATCACATCGTGGAGAATCTTGAAGAGTCAATTCACCAGGCATTTCACAGCATCTAGACGTCATTCAAAGTCAGAGGCCACCCTAGAAGGGATCATACAAGGTAAAGAAGAGCCTCTACGGGACTACATCGACAGATTCAACAAAGAGGCCGTTGAAATGTTCACTGCTGACCGCATGAAGCGGTATATTTTGGAGAAGGGCTTGCGTCCTAATAGTGAGTTCCGAAGAGCCGTGGGTATCAAGCCTCCCCAATCCCTCACCAAGCTGCTCCACATAGCCCAAGTGTACATCTAGTACGAAGAAAAGGAGGCCGCTTACAAAACACGGGATTCGAAAAATTAGGAGAACGCGAGAACATATAAGCAGAAAGACAACGACGAGGCCCCTCGGTGCGAAAAATGAAGAGATGATCTTCCTCGCGAGAGTAGAGGACCAGCGGGTCGATTCTAAGAATACACCCTTCTCACCACTCCTTGAGATAAAATTCTTAGTGAGTGCATCAACATCGAGTTCAAACAGGGATGCATTTGTTTTCCCAAACCAACTGCGTCTAAGGCCAATACCGACAAGATCAAGTATTGTCGGTTCCACCGTAGTCACGGGCATGTCACTGAGGATTGCATCCACCTCAAATACGCGATATAGATACTCATCAAAGAGGGGAACCTCAAGAAATACATCAAAGAAGAATTTCCTCGACAAGAAGAAACAAAAAAGAGTCGATGAAGTCTCTGATGAAGTCGCTCCCATGCAAGTCGCCTTGTTGGTCACCAGGCCCAAGGATTTATTCATTCCTCGACACCTCAGAAGCATAGGATACTTCACATCATACAACCCTTGGGAGTGCTTCCCATCATCCATGCTCATCTCGGGTGGAGGCTATAACAAGATGATTGTCGGGTCCGTTAGGAGAAACCTCGAGCATCTGGTCGATTCATCATCGAATCAGCTCTCATCTATCGAGAATCAAAGGGAAGTCCCAATCGATCAATTTCTACTTGGAGGAACTCCTCGATGGTTCTCCAAACTCTCATATCCCTTTGTTGATCCACGCCAAAATGGCAAAGGCGGATGTGCGCAGGATACTCGTCGACCAAGGGATCTCGGTCGTCATCATGTACACTTCGCTCTTTCGAGCATTGCAGCTTGATCAGAAAAACCTGTCTCCGTACATTGGTTCTGATTTGCAGGGATTCAACAGGGCCACCTCTAAGCCTTGGGGTTACGTCGAGTTAAAGGTCACATTCAGGGAAGTTGATGCATCCTAACAATTAAGACGTATTTCCTGGTGATCGACTGTCTGTCCCGCTATCAATTCATCCTGGGGAGGCCAACATTGGTCGAACTCATCGTCGTTCCTTCAACGGTCCACCTCAAAATGAAGTATTACACAAAGAAGGGCCATGTGGCTACTCTCTATGGGGACACTGAGGCAGCACGGAGATGCTTTGAAGCAACGACCAGAGGCCATACCGTGATAGAGACCGCACCAAAGAGCAGCAAGAGCTCAAGAGATGAAGGCTCTCCAACTAACGACGTTCAACCCGAGAAGAAGCCAACACCTCATATCAACGCAATCGACCTCAACTCTCGCATCTCAGCATATTATGAGGACGACATTGCTGCAGAAAGAGAAGTCATTTGGAATCCTTTTCCTGCAGGATAATTTGAAATTGTAACCTTCGGAGACAACTCTTACAGAGGAGTTCGCATCAGCGCATGACTTCCCGACAACGTCAAGGAAACGTTGAAGTAGTGCTTATGCAACAATGCGTACCTCATTGCCTAGAGTGTCACTGATATTCCTGATATTTCCCCAGAAATTGCATGCCATGAGCTCGCCATCAACCCAACCGCATGCGCAGTTTCCCAATGCAGACGAAAGCATTCCAAGGAAAAAACATTAGTTGCTGAAAAATTAGTTAAGGACCTCCTAGAGGCCAATTTTGTAACTGAGACCAGGTACACAACCTGGCTCTTGAACATTGTACTTGTGAAAATATATAATGGTAAATGACGCCTCTGCATTGACTATATCGATCTTAATCGGGTTTTCCCGAAAGATTCTTACCCTCGGCCCAACATAGACAAGTTGGCAGATAATTCCGCAGGTTTTAAATTGTTATCCTTCTTGGACGCGTATTCTGGGTACAATCAAATACCCATGGCCGAAAAAGATAAAAGGCATACCGTGATCATGACCCCGACAGGAAATTATTACTACAACGTAATGCCCTTCGGATTAAAGAACGCATGATCCACATATCAACACATGATGAACAAGATTTTCCAATCACAAATTTGGGACATGCTAGAAGTTTACATGGACGACATGATCGCCAAGTCCATCCAAGAATCCGACCACACTTTCAATCTCAAGAGTGTGTTCGACCAGGAGAGGGAGTGCAAAATGTACTTTAACCCTAACAAGTGCACCTTTGGTGTAAGAGGAGACAAGTTACTAGGCTTCTATCTTACGGAAAGAGGAATCTAGGCCAATCCCGACAAGTGTCACGCCTTCTCGGAATTTCCTACCCCTGACTCAAAGAAGTCAATCCAATCCTTAAACGGTATGCTCGCATCCTTATCTCGCTTTGTGGCAAAATCCATTCAACACGCCTCACCATTCTTCAAGCTACTTCACAAGGAAGCAACGTTCGAATGGACAAAGTAATTCGAGAAGGCTCTGCGGAACCTCAAACGAGCATAATCAGAACCTCTGGTTCTTTCTAGAACAACAACCGAGGAGATCCTTGACCTATATCTGTCTGTCAATACCGAAGCCATCAGCGCAGCTCTTACAAGAGAAGATCTTGATGGACAAAAAGGGAAGGGGTGAAGATTACCTTGATCTATGGCAGATTTCTGGGAAGTTAACGGTGGCGACGATGAATGTTCGGCGAGAGGTTGTAGAGAAAAATTTTACGGTGAGAGGAAGAGTTTGTATGAAATGAACAAATGAATCTCTTCCCCCTTTTTATAATGTCATATGCTCGCGTGGGGAATCGTAAAAGGAAAAGTAATTATTACCTAGGGTTAGCCACCAGGTGTCATAAATGAACTACAACGCTTTTCAACACGTGTCACAAACTTTAAATGTTTTGTCTTCTCAATAAGAGAATATTTTGCAATGTTTGTATGTCTTCCTCCTACGGACTACTTCACGACATGATATCCAAAGCCGAAGAAAACATGTAATCGTATCTCTACGAGAAAGTTACGTCGACCAGCGTCCTCGACATCTTAAGTCATTGTCCTCGCTCAAGCACAACAACTTGGGGGGCTCCTACTCTGGACTGACCTAGCAAGTGCCCTACGCCAAATTGAGGCTCAATCCAATATTCGTTTGGGCTATGCCCCAATTAGAGATTAGCGAATATATGACCGTTGAAGAAAGAGTCGTTGGGGACCTCCCTCCGTGCGCCATAATGTCTTTCACGCGGCCAACTGCCCTCCAGATTTACAGGAGGCAGTTATGCTCAGTCAAAGGCTACACGCCCATATTACGCGGGCACATGCCCTTATAAATACCCTCCAGCCTTGGAGGGTCAGGTATTCAATTCTAATCACCAAATTTTTTACGCTTTAGTTTGTCTTATACTGAAACTTACTTGAGCGTCGGAGTACCTTGCAGGTACACCACCCCTTCTCCTACAAACACCATCACAATCCAGGCTGGAGGTCACGAGGATCTGTCCGGATCATTTCTATACACATAACCATAAGAATGGATGAAATCACACTTGAGGTGGTGATTGTTGCTATATCAAGTGTAAATATGAAATTTACATCGGATGAAAAAATGAATATTGAATACTTTATAAGGGAGAAGATTCATTCTCTTAAAATTTTGAGTTAATATTTAGTATCTAACTCATTTAAAGTGAATGTTAAATATTCAATGTGATGATTTTCGGACCTCTCATAAAAGCAGTCAGTCATAAACATTTAGTGATGACACTATCTTACTTATTCTCATTTAGTCATGATTTGTACTACTCACATGCTTGATGTAGATTGAATTACAAGTAAATTAGTGCAAAACCATGCACGGCTAACCCAAATGATGATCTTCGATCTCTATCACTTTAATGTGAATCCATTGTATTAGCACCATTGAATCAAATATATCGTGGATTTCAAATTAATTTAGCTAGATAAGCATGATGCCCACAAGTTAGTTATGATACATAGCTTCCTTATTAATGTAACATCACTACTATGTTGGACTTTATTATATAACACTTTTTCCTCCTATTTCTAGCACTAAAAGGATAATAGTCTTCTTGACATAACTAGTATCTTTGAAGCTTTACCATTAATTATATTTTTGCTGCATCTAGTACACTTTTAAGAATAGAATGGTTCACAATTATAGATATATAGATAAAAGTGGATGCGAGAATTATAGAAAATGAGAATCTTTTCTATGCATGGTACACCATCTCAATAATTAGAGCACGTTAGAACTCATCTACCGGTTATTTGGTGGTTACATTATTGGTTTCAATTTTGCTGTTGACTTGTTCAACGACCTTTTAAGTTTCTCTTTCATAAATCCGGTTGTGAGGAATATGAAAAAGAATTATCTAGTTTTCAATGTACGACTTGTTTCATTATTTGTCCCCTTCTTTTCTTGATAAACAAAGATTTTACTAAGGCAACTCTAGGAGGAATTCAAAATCAATAACACATATCGTCTTGAGTGTAAACATTCATTCTAAGATTTAAGTTAGGTTTTTTTAGGAGCTCTTAGTTTTTATATATATATATATATATATATATATATATATATATATATATATATATATATATATATATATATATATATATATATATATATATATATATATATATATCATTTTTAAATCATTTTTAATCAATTACTAAAAATTAGTCGTAATTATTTGTCATGTGATCAATTCGTTTTTCTTTCTATATTTAATTATTGATTACTTTCAGTCATTCATTAAAAATGATTTAATGATCATGATGAAGAGTAAGAATATCCTCATTTATTTAACAAAGTTGTGAAAAACGATATCGGAATAACAAAGTATAATCGGTTTCTTTAGGATCAAGAAACTCACAAGGGTTAGAGTTTATGGAAACACAAGGATAACAAGATTTTGGTTATAAACTGCTATTGTTTTCTTTCTCTATCGAACAAGATTACAAGTATACAAGAATAACAAATAACATATCTCTTGAATTAGGATTTTATCTCCTAGTTTTCTTTTCTCTATCAAACAAGATTAAAAGTATACAAGAATAACAAATAACTTATTTCTCTCTTGAATTAGGATTTTACCTTCCTATTTATCCTTATACAAGATGAGAGACTAGTATGTTATTTATAAGAAAACTAACACACTAACCTAATGGGTCTTTTGATAATTACCCATTACAAGTTAACTTAGGGTACAAGTTAACTTAAACAATTGGACTTACAAGCAATGCACAATTCAACATGCTAACAAATCTAGCAATATTGACTAATGCATGTTAGAGCAACTTCGACTACAACATGCATTACTTCGACAATAACATGCGAATAGACTTTGACCTCATGCATAATTCATGTCAAACTAGAAGATATACTTCAACGATACTAGAGTTCGATCCAATATCTTACAAATATTCACCTTGGAACAAACCATATAACATTGAGGAACAAACTAGCTTTCTTCATGCAGCTTTATCAACTGCATATAATGGAAAAAGTTGCAACTGAACAATGTCTTGGTGATCATATCAGCAGCATTATGATATGTCGAAACCTTCAGCGCTTGGACTTTTCCACGCTCAATTACCCCTCTGACAAAATGCAACCTCACATCGATGTGCTTAGTTCGCTCATAACAGGATGAATTCTTCAACAGGTGTGTTGCACTTTGACTATCACATTTAACAGTGATTACTCGGCCTTGAAGTTTCAGCTCATTTGCAAAACCTTCAAGCCACAATCACTATGTCAAACAAGACCTACGACATCGTTTTTTTTTTTGGCATTTAAAAGCGATGTCTAAGCATACGCTGTCGTAGGTAAAGACAATGCTTTTATTTAAGGAAAAGACACTTTTAAAGGCCTAATTTAGAAAGTATTTTTTACCTAAAAAGCGCTTTCTAAATGGGCTTTTAGACAGCGCTTTATAAAGCGTTGTCTAATATATAAATATAAAATTTTAATTAGCTTTTGTATATATCTTTAGACAGCGCTTTTTGGGAAAAAAACACTATCTAATGTGGGCCTTTAGAAGGCGTTTTTTCCTTAAAAAGTGTTGCCTAAAGTATGCGTATAATATTTAAATAAATTTTTTTATACACCTTTAGAGAGCGCTTTTGTCTGAAAAGGCGCTCTCTTTTGTTCCCTTTTTCACAGTGCTTTTTAAAGCGCTTTCTAATGTTTTCCTATAATTTTAACATTAGACAGTGCTTTTTCCAAAAAGCGCTATCTTTTCTATACCTATAATTTAATTGAATCTTTTTAAAAATCAATTTTACCCTCTCTTTTTTTCATAAACCTATATTAAACCTGTTATAATTCACATTTTCAGTCAGAATACATACTAATCAGAGACCATTTCCACTAAATCACATAATCCACAAATGATCATTTACATCTCAAAACTAATACCATTTCACTAATATACCACACTAATTCCATTTCAATCCAAAATTATTTATATAAATCAAATCATTTACATTAATACCATTCACAAAACTGTACGTAAATAAACCATTCACAAAACTATACATTCACATATAAGTCCATGTATACTATACCTAGAAAACCCTTCTTTCAATCAAGTATTCGCACAATTCCTCCTTAATTTCATGCAATTTTGATGGCATGTAATGAGAAACATTGAGTTCATCGAAGTACTACATAACAAAACAAAATATGCATTAGTTAGTTTGAAATAATAAATTATGACATATCCGATAAATATTAAATTAAATCCTAAGTTATAAATCCATGCATACCATGATAGGAACCTCTAATTGATTCATTTGAATGATTTCTCTCATAAACCTCAACACATAATACCTACAATCTATGTCGTTTTTTTGTTGAGGACACTACACATAGACACAATATGAAAATTAATATACCTGAACATGGACCCATGGAATAGTGTCCAATTTAGACCGTGATACTCGATGATCTCGTTGTGCTCGGTATATTAGTATTGACCTATAAAAGAAAAACGTAAATTTAGAACAATCACACTATAAATATACATACACACATGAATATTTCGTCCAATATGACTTACTTATCAACCACTTCCTTCAGATCTGGATATGTTGTCCAATTATGCTCCAATGAATTCAGATAATAGACCACCTCTTTTTTTGGATTAATGGCAACCAACAACTAGTGTCCACTATAAAATATATCAAAAGTTTAGATGGATAATTTTTATGCAAAAGACACAAAGATTAGAATGAAAATCTAACTTGGGTCCAGTATTATACGGTAAAAAAACAAAGCTTCATTCTCTTTGGTGGACATATATCTCTCAAAAGATACAAACATTAGATTATTTTCATTGAAATGTGTAAATAAATTATTCACCTAAATAAATAATAGAGTATTGATCAGATTACCAGATGTAGTAATGAACAACAGCGATGCCTAATTCAAGATGACTGAAAACCTGCTCCATGTCCTCTTTTCCGATAAACTCGATATGATCCGGAATACCAAAAACACCTTCGTCCATACATACTTGACTAATAGCACCTTGCATCACATCTGATGTTGACAAAAGTGTTTTAAGGCACAACTGAAAGGGAGGAAGAACTTTTCTTGTCAGCACGGACTTAACAGGAGCGTTTTTCAGCTTGTTGGTGATCTGTTGTGAAGCTTGAGCAGGAACCTAACAATCTTATAAGTTAGGTAAAATAGACAATCATGAAACGTTTGAATTAGGATAATAGAATAACACTTAAAATGTACATGTCTTTGTGATGCAACACTCGTTTTGCCACAAAACCCTTTTATCCTTAGATGCGGGTTTTGTAGGAGTCTAACATTACCATTTAAAAAAAGGTATAAAATGGTTCATAATAATTTTTATAATGGTTCAGAATTGACATTTGAATACTAAGAGAGTTTCGCAATGGTTTTCAACATAGCTCATCATCTAAGCAAATGAGGTCTAACAGCCATGCAACAAACGAACCTATTGCATCTCGCAGCAATGTAGCCTCTGAAACCTCATCAGGTATAGGTAGTATCGCATCCTTATCTAAAACAATATCAACCGACACTTTTAGATGAACATGAGGGAGCGGTTTAGTATGCATTAACTCTCCCACTTTGTTATGCACTTTTCCCTTGCCAACCACGCGATAAGTCGGTAACGACAAATACAACTCACAAGATAAAATGCCCTGAAGCAATAATGAATGCATAATTGTTAATGTGTATAAAAGTAAATTAAAATAAATGTATTAATTTAAATAAAATGAATATGAGCTAATTACCTCGGGAATTATTTTTGACAATTGATACTATCTTTGTCACTAATAGCTTTCATCCCGGAACCGCGCTTTTCCGCCTCATATATCTCTTTATCCTTTTGCAATTCACGGACTTGCGCCTTTAGTTCCTCCAATGATTGCATGACTTCTTGGTTGATTGGATTTTTTTCTTTGGTTGATTATAGAAGGAAGATGGAGTCACACCGTAACATTTACCTCTCACCCGACCGGAATACTCAGGAACATTTAGTACTCGACTAAGAATGCTTCTGCTATCCTCGTCACCGGTGGTGGTTAAGGATTGAGATAGAGTCTCCTGAAAATCATTAGTGGGGATTAAAAATTACTTATATTTAAATAAAATTTCGATTAACTTAAAGACATCATGTTATACTTACACATTCGTCATAAACGTGTTGGACATTTTCCCTAACAGCTCCATCCATGTCCACACGAGCTTCCTTCCACAAAACATGTTTCGGAAGTGATGATGCTTCACTTTTCGACTCTTCTATCTGCACATTGAGATAAATAATAAGTTCATCAATTATAACACAATAATACAATTCATACAATCATACCATTTATATATATACCAATTTTTGTTCTAACCGTGCATATCCCAAACGCCCTTTTTGTATGGATACACAGGTTTTTCTGCTCTTTGGAGATTCGTGGCACTCATAGCCTGGATAAACAAGTTTAATTCATTTCAGAACAAACTAATGCAACAAGTATATAATACAGTTAATAGACATGAAAAGATAACATTATATTGAATTGTTCGGTTTTCCGTTTGGCTACAAAAGTGGCTCATTCTTCCGATGAAATCAAATTCGCATACAATTGTGGAAGGTATTCTTCAACAACAAAAAATTCCTCATCTTTCAAATATTTTGTTGTTAATAAGGCTCTAAATCCTCTGTGTCTCCTTCCGGCCATTTGAAGACAATACTTCTTCTGGCTTTCTTCAATATTAAAGGACCTCTGTTTTAAAAAAATACACATATCAACATAAAGTGTGTTAGTATAAGTAAATTAAAGACTTAATCATCAACAAAAATAAAATAACATCAATCATATTTGGTAAGTACTTGTATCTCACTCCATATCCTATCTTTACCAGATTTCAGTGTTGGATTCCTCCAATTATCATTGGTAATAGGAATGTTCTGGCGGGCAAGTAAACCAATATATGAAGACAACTTTGAATCGTTAGGCTCAATCAGTTGGTTATCATCATTCTAATGTACATCATATTTGATCCCTTTATCCCTAGCACGGATGATTGACTTCATTATTGTGATTCCTCTTTTTATTTCACTTTCTACATTTGAAGTTGCATCCTGAGCTTCATTTGTATCATTATGTGTCTCGCGTGTGCCCTCCTTCTCATTACCAGCCATCTGTGAAACTCTTATCTGACCATCCATTTCCCGCCTTTAATTTGTACAACTTTAAAACCACATAAAATTTTGTGAATTTAGTGCAACCATTATACAACGGTTTCTATGCATCACTTACCAACCTCTCAAATATTTGGGGACAATCCTTAAGATCATCTTCAAGTACTTCTGCAATCTCTTCGACTTGATCATAATCGTATGTATATGTGCCATTGTCGTTTGAAACATAGGTCGTATTATCCCTCAGTTCAACATTCTTGTTAATTTTATCACCATGCATATCCCAACATGTATAACTTCGATCAATTTCATGCCTCTTTAAATGTGATTCCAAGTGACTTGTGTTAACATTACCCACAAAATAGCAACCCAAACAAGGACATTTCATTTGACTGGGGTTTTCGGCGTGCACAACAGCAAACTTAACAAATTTTTATACCCCATTCTCGTACTCTTTCGTTAATCGATTTGAAAACATCTATTTCTTATCCATAGTTACACTAATTAAACTAATAAAAAACAAAAATAAATAAAAGATATACATGTAGAGTTGTAGAATGAAATACAGTGTCCGGATAGGGTAGAATTACCAAGATCCCCCTGTACACGTATCATAAAATGAAATATCATTAATTGACCAATTTTGAGTCATAACTTGATAAGTGGCAACATGTAATAACAAACAAGCACCTATTCATTCTTCATTTTTTATTTTTCAATTAAACATAAGTGATTTGTGGTTTTAAGTTAGATATGTTTGATTCAACACCCTTATTTCGAAACAATGTAATGTTCATTTTAGGTTTGAGAAACACAACATAAAGAGAATCCTAGATCCTAGAGTATGTGCATCATTATATGTAATGGTTTTCCAAAGATTCCTATATAGTTGGTTTAAGGTATTTTGTGACTTTCACAAGTGAATTTTCTCACAGCTTTGAATATATTTTTTGAGTATGTAAATGAAACCCTTATTTTGAGTATATTACAATTGATAACATGTAAACTATTAAAGGATTAGGAAAAAAATTCCAGACTTCTAAAGAGGTTTCATTAACCTAGATTTTTTAGGTAAGTGGACAACAATAGAACACCAAGTCGACCTCCTTAGAGGGAAGGTCGACCTGATGATGAACAACAATGGCAATGGCAGCAACAACAACAACAATGGCAATGGCAGCAGCAACAACAACAACAACAACAACAACCTGATGATGAACGCAAAACTAAACAATGACTAAATCATCAAGAACAAAAACAACAATGAACTAAACAATGACTTACCTCTTCTTCTTCTTCACGGAGAACAACGAACAAAGGGAACAATGAACGAATAAACTATGAATGAATGAACGAACAATGTCACGCAGCAATAATGAATGAATGAACGAAAACAATGAAAGTTTAGGGTTTATAAAAAGTTTCTCAGAAAAAACTAGCGAAAGAAGAGAGCGAAACAAAATTCTGAGAGGAAAGGGTTTATAAAAATGAAGGGCCAGGTTTTATATTTTAAATAATCATTGACCTTAGAAAGCGCTTTTCATAGAAAGCGCTTTCGCTTTCTTAAGTCAATGATTAATTAAAATATTTTAATTTAAAAATAACCTTACAGAGCGCTTTCCTGAAAGCGCTCTCTTAGGTTTTCTGATATTTTTTAATTACATTTATTTTATAAAAACTCTTCGAGAGCGCTTTACTCATAAAGCACTCTCTAAGGTAACCTTAGAGAGCGCTTTTAGTCAAAAGCGCTTTCTAAGGTTGGCCCAAAAGGGTAGGTCGACCTCCTAAGAAGGTAGGTCAACCTGATGAAGCCAAAAAATTTGATTCTTTGAAACTTATTAAAATGCGTCGACCTGGTTGAAGTATGCGTCGAAACTTAGAGAGCGCTTTCCTGAGAAAGCGCTCTCTTTGTTAACATATGATACACTTTAGAGAGCGCTTTCTTAGAAGGTAGGTCGGCCTTTTACAACCCAGAAATCCAGGTCGACCTGTTTTACAAAATGCGCCGACCTGGTAGTGCCAGAAACTGCCAATCAATTTTTGTTAACAAAATGTGTCGACCTGAGAATGAGACAAGTCGACCTGTTCAGGGTAAAAACTCATTTTTTCAATATTTTCTTACACACAATAACACGATAAGGGATTGATTGAAAAATAAAGATAAATATAAACCAAAGTAATTGACGTATCATTACATTTAAAAAGAAGCAACATAGCCAACAGATTAAAAACTAGAGGAACCATATTCCCTTCTATGATCAGATCTTCCCATTTGTCATTTATGACCAGATGTGCCAGAAGACGAACCTCTATCATTTTCATACATCTCGAGAAACTGGTTGAAGTTCTGGGTGAAAGTGTTGAAAGCTTCATTCTGACCTTTGATTTGTTTTTCCATTTCATTGTTCCAGACATGCTGAGCCTCATGGTGTTCTTGTTGTTGAAGTTGCATATTATGCAACATAGCACAAATATTTGGCTCATCAGAAGAAGGCGAAGTGTAATCTGGTGGAGAATATGCCTGAGATGACTAATTTTGAGTCCATCCAGTGTGTTGCCACTCTCCCCAACCTTGATTATCATATAGAACCTCTTCTTCATTTCTATTCCAATCATAGACTGGGTCATGTTCCTGTACATCTGTTTTGACCCAGTTGCCATTATTTTCCTCCATAATTTGAGTTTGATCATCATGATTTTCCTCATCAGACTCAATGTTGTCATCACTAGGAGCATTTTCTTGCTCACCAGCTGCTATAGCAGATTCGATTTGACTACCAGGTCTCAAAGGTATAACAAAGTTCTTTTGAACAGAATCCCATGAGTGTCCCATAAGACTGAGATATTTGCCTTAAAGTTCATGATTTGGATTGATGGACATCATAGACAACCCTTTCACAACAACCTTTGCATTATTCAAGATGGACTGAATAAGAGACGGATAACTCAAGGCCACATTGTTCTTTTCTCTCAATGCAAAAATGCGACTAGTAATATAGTAAGGCCATTTAACCTTGACTTTATTTGTGAGAGCATACATCAAGGCTACTTCGAATTTGTCAATTCTGGAATATCCTCCTTTCTTGGGATGAATATTATGTGACACAAACCAATGAAGAACTCGGATAGCCAGTTTCAAACAGCCAGTTGTGAATTCCTTTGGGAACATATCACTATTTACCGTATCGTTATCATGAAGATACCACAACATATTATTTAAGTGTTTCTTATAATTAAAACCAGTAATAGGGGAGGCATCAGTTATCAAGGATTTTTCTGTTGATCTAGTAGGAGGGACACCCAAAATGGATTGCCAAACTTTCACATCAACCTTATAAACCAAATTTCTCATCCTAAACTCAAATTCATAGCCATTAACTTTTCCCATAATGATAACACTAAATTTCACTGTATTTCTGACTCTGATTTCGCATGCATTTTAGGTTTTAATTCCTATTTTGTTATGTTATTACTTTGTTTTTCTTTATTTTCAGGTTTTCTATGTAATCAGGGCCTAAATCGAGAAAAGGAGCGAAAAAGGAGCTGAAACGGACAAAAATCAAGTTTTTCAGCTTTTTACACTTACGGCATCCACCATGGCTGGCGCCATGGGGTCAGCCATGACATGACCATGTCCCAAGACGACTCCACAACTGCAAGAGCCGACGTTCCCCACTTTCTCCACCAAATTACACCCATGGATGGCGCCATAGGCCTGTGGCGGGCGCCACAAGGCAAAAACCTTTCCCTCCACTTTTTAGTGGAGGGGGCATCCTAGTTTTTTCCCATTTAATGTTTGCCTATAAATAGGACTTTAGAATTTCGTTTTTATCATCCAAACTTAGAATCTATTAGGCATATATCAGTTTTAAAGTAGTAATCACTTCACATCGGGGTGTTACTACAATCAAGTGATCGAGTCTGTATACGTCTGTGTGATCGAGTCTTGGAGCACTATGGGAGGAAGTTAATCCTGTCGCCATTTTAATTTCAGTTCGTATTTTATTTTTCCGCACTCGCTTTACTTTATTTACTTTCCGCATTGCCTTACTTTATTTATTTCCCGCGTTGCCTTACTTTATTAATTTCCCGCACTCGTTTTACTTTATTTATTTCTCGCACTCGCACTACTTTCGTTTATTTCTCGCACTTGCTTTACTTTCTTTATTATCCGCACTCGCACTACTTTTATTTAATTTCCGCACTCGCACTACTTTTATTTACTTTCCGCACTCGCACTAAATACTTTTATGAAAAATAATAAAATGAACTTTTACTTTACCATGTCTAACTAATTTTATAAAGGTTAGAATGTAAGGATCATAATTGAACCGGTAATCCGTACAACTGTTCGTAGAAACGCTTAAGGGCTATTTTAACTTTCAATATAAGTTTCATGTTCTTTAAAGTCCCGTTGGGTAAGATCGAAAGTCGTCCAACGCCTATTAACTTAATTGTTTTTAACTATTTCAAAAACAGCCAAATGCGCTTTGTTCAGTTCATTAGGAGTTTTTAGATTAAAAAGAAAAGAGATTTTAAAACTATTTTCGGACGCGTTAAGAAGTTTAGAGTCTGGTTCGTAAGAACCTCTTTTCGCTAGAAATTTCAGGTCAAAATACTTTTCAACTTAGTTAAGATACTATATTTCTTAAAAATAGGTTTACTACTCTAACGCAGTACGCACCTTTTTATCCGTGACAATATGAGGGTTTGATTAGGGAGTACAACTCGGTTCTGAATACGCGAAAGCGACAGCTCCCGTTAAATTAGTTCTTTTCAAAGTAGGAAACATTGCCCATAAGTATTTCTATTAGCAAGTACTTGATTATCAATTGATTATGTGAATTGCATTCGAACCTGTCTTTATCAATTAATTTTAATTTACTATTTTATTTATCATTGCGCACCCTTTAAAACCATTATTTTCAATTGCCTTAGATACACACCATAACAACAGATAATGATAGATTGACACTTAGTCTCTGTGGATTCGACAATCTTTTATATTACTCTGACGCGTTTGTACACTAGCGAAAAACAAGCATCAAGTTTTTGGCGCCGTTGTCGGGGACCAATTACGTCAAATTTCATACTCTGTTAATACACCGTATATACTAAGGCACTATTTTATAACAAATTTAAAAAAATTTAAAAAAAGTTACTATGTTTCAACCAAATTTTTTCTACAATCACCACTCCCAGTATTTCGAGGAATCACAAGAATCACATATGTCCAACCTCGAAATACAAATGGAGAATTTCAATGCATCACTAACTCATTCTCACCCAAATCACCACTCTCAAAATTTTGAGGAGCCGCAACTAAATTTTCTCTACAATTACCAACCGCAAGACTTCCAGTATTTTGAGGAACCGCTAGAATATGTTAATCCAAACCTCGAAAGATTATTGGAGGATTTCATTGAAACAACAACTAATTCTAGGCTAGAATCTATGATGAAGCGCTTTGTGGAGACACAAACTCTCAAGAATGAAGAGTTTAGAAGATACCATCTCGATACTTATGAAACCTTTAGGCAAATAAACACTATGGTTGAGTCCCTTGTGAATCACACTAAGGCATTAGAGACTCAAATTTTCCTACTTGCACAAACACCTATAGAACCATCCCCTGAGGAGAATGCGTATGTTATAACAACTAGTAATGAAAAACGGATCGAAAATCCTAAGGAGAGTGATGATGAGCATGATGAGAGTTGTGGTGAGGAAAGAATAGAGAAAAATCCACTAAAACCATCCGAAAGGAATGTTGTCATAAAGGTAGAGAATGAAGCAACCATTGTTGTTACCCCTCCATATATCCCACCATTTCCTTTCCCGCAAAGTTTTGTGGAAGCTAAGGTAGAATCCCAATCCAAAACATACGTGGAGGTATTGAAATATACCTGCACCAATGTACCCTTATTCGAGCTCTAGTATAAATAAAGAAAAATTGAGGACCATGAGACTAGGGAAATCATTAGTGCTAAGAGGGTAAGGCTAACCTTTGAGATGGTGAATGAAATGACTAAGCTCGAATTTGAAAAGCTAATACTTAGCATAGATCCAGAACCACCACCACAAGTTCAAAAGAATGAGCCAACCTATAGAAGGAAGAAAAGAAAAGGTGAGGGATATGTGAGATGGCTTGATAAATGGGCCTACATAACCGCTTTCAAAACCCCTATAGGAACAACCCCCTATCAACTAGTATATGAAAAGTCATGTCACTTACCTTTTGAGTAAGAGCATAAAGCCTATTAGGCCATTAAAACTTTGAATTTGGATTACCTAACTGTTGGTGAAAAACATATCCTTGATATCCACAAATTGGAAGAACTCAGACAATCAGCCTACGAGAATGCCATTATATACAAAGAAAGAACAAAATCTTGGCACGATAGAAGAATCATAAGAAAAGACTTCAAAATAGGAGATCTTGTCCTCCTATTTGATTCTAGGTTATGACTTTTTCCAGGAAAGCTTCGTTCAAGATGGACTGGCCCTTTCGAAGTATCTAAGATTCTAAGATCTGGAGCTATTGAAATCAAGAACCAGACATGTAAACCGTTCATCGTCAATGGATAGAGACTGAAGCCCTACGAAGGAGGTGACATTCCAACAACATACTCCAGCCATACTCTAAGTGATCCATCAAATCCTTCGAATGATGTATAAAATCCAGTCGTCGAGCTAACGACGTTAAACAAGCGTTGCATGGGAGGCAACCCATGGTTTTCTTATCTTACTTTTATTTATTTTTTTACTTTATTTTAATTTGTTTCCTTTATTATTTTGTCAGGACTAACGATTGAATGTTTTATGTGATTTCAGGACCCTTTTTGCTAACCTTGTGCAGAATGCAGAATCCCGACGACATGCACGTGGCCTTCAGAGACGATGCACAGAGAGAGTGTTACTATGTCCACATGAGATGCCCTATGGCACCTACACAGTACCCAGACCAAGATTGCATGGATGCCTTGGGGATAGAGCCAAGCGTCAGATTCTTATGCCACCAACTCCAGTGGGACCAGTTCGACGATATAAACAACACTTACATGAACTTGACTCTAGAGTTCCTATGATCCTTGGGCTGGACCCGATGGACATGTTGTTTTCAGGTTGTTCGGGACTGATTACTCTTTCTCTCGCAAAGAGTTTGGTGATTTACTAGGTTTTCAGACTACTCCTGATGTTATTCCAGAGACACCGATGGGGTATTTTATGAGCAGAGAAGTGGAGAAGTTTTGGAGTAACATCTCCGGTGGAGGGAGCCAAGATCCTTCCACTCAGTTTTCTCAAGTAATCCACAACCCTACATTAAAGTACTTCCAGATGATTCTAGCACACTCTTTCCTCGGTTTTCCAGATACAGAGACTTTGCTGAGTGAGGAGGAGATTTCCCTACTGTTTTTTGCGACTCATTCATGTCCAGTTGCTTGTGGCAACTTTCTGTTGAGGGGCCTTGCTAGTGTCGCCAGGTCATCTGTAGGCATTATACATGTCGGTGGGATTGTTACACAAATTTCTACTGCATTGGGTTTGTCTCGCAAATTATTGCATCTCAGGACCTTCTGCAACTACACCACCCTGGATGTTGACTTTTGTCTTGACGAATTATTGATGAGGAGGGCCTCTTTTGAGCCCAACATGTTTAGATTACTGATCGACGGCGAAGTGATACATTACTTTACATTACCTGACCCGCTGATGACCAGTGTCCACGACCCTGCTAATTGGAGTTATGCTTTAGAGGGTTATGGAGAGACTGTCGAAGAGCCAAAATCACCTCCCGCTGCTGAGTACACTCATACACCTCTTTCTCCCTGAATCACTGTTATGTCTAACAATATGTCTTTGCAACCGCCTGATCTACAGACCCAGATTTATGAGCTTCGCGGGGATACTGCCCTGCTCAAGCAAGAAGTAGCGGACTTGGCATTACAGATCGAGATATCTGATCTCACCCATGCCTCAGAGGTAGACGCTCTATATCAGGAGATTGGAGAGCTTCAGAGGGAGATAGCTGAGATTCGTGGATCGGACCAGGCAGAGAAGCCAACCACATGATCGTTTTACACTGACATTATTACTCTAGTATTTAATATTTCATGCCTTATTTTATTTCTCGCATCTCCAGACATATTTTATATTATCGCATATATTACATTTTCCATGTATTTTGATTTTTATCTTATATATTATTTTGTGCACTAATACTCATTTTTTTCTTTTTCTTTCATTTTTTTATGTCCAATAATGAAAAAAAGAACAAAAATATTTTTTATTTTTGCCTTCATAAAAAGTATGCAACACCTATTTAACTTAATTGTTTTTAACTATTTCAAAAACAGCCAAAAGCGCTTTGTTCAGTTCATTAGGAGTTTTTAGATTAAAAAGAAAAGAGATTTTAAAACTATTTTCGGACGCGTTAAGAAGTTTAGAGTCTGGTTCGTAAGAACCTCTTTTCGCTAGAAAGTCCAGGTCAAAATACTTTTCAACTTAGTTAAGATACTATATTTCTTAAAAATAGGTTTACTACTCTAACGCAGTACGCACCTTTTTATCCGTGACAATAGGAGGGTTTGATTAGGGAGTACAACTCGGTTCTGAATACACGAAAGCGACAGTTCCCGTTAAATTAGTTCTTTTCAAAGTAGGAAACATTGCCCATAAGTATTTCTATTAGCAAGTACTTGATTATCAATTGATTATGTGAATTGCATTCGAACCTGTCTTTATCAATTAATTTTAATTTACTATTTTATTTATCATTGCGCACCCTTTAAACCATTATTTTCAATTGCCTTAGATACACACCATAACAACAGATAACGATAGATTGACACTTGGTCTCTGTGGATTCGACAATCTTTTATATTACTCTGACGCGTTCATACACTTGCAAAAAACACGCATCACATAATGCTAGCATAAAACATACGAACCAAATCCTCATTATACTCAGTTCTTAGTCCTAGGAAAGATTGTATGTCTTGATAGTCCATGAGTTAAACAATATAATCCAAATGTAATTGATTAGCAGTAAGTCTAGAATAGACATATTGTGGAATAATTGTTCTATCCTTGAACTCCTTATTATATGAATCCCTAATTTCATCTCCAAGGAGTGATAGAGCACTTACCGGTATAGACGAATGAGAAGTTGAGGTAGACTGGCTTGACCTTTTAACAACAACTTTTGTTGAAGCCATGAGGATGTTGAAGAGATTGGAAAAGAGAATAGAAATTTTGGAAAAGAGAAAAGGAGTTTTAGGGTTTTGGAGGAATTTTGGGAAGAATTGGAAGAAGAAGAATAGTAAATGATTTAAAATATAATTTATATTAAATCATTTGAAGAGTCAAAATTTGAAATCCCCATAAAGTGGAGCAACTCCCCATGCAAACAGAGCAACCTGTCACAAATTTCAAATCCATTGCGTCGACCTGCTCACTTAATGTGTCGACGCAATGGACATTAATTTCATATAAATTAAATTTTAAATACCTTAAACAACGCTTTCCTTATAAAGCGCTTTCTTAGGTTTTCTGATAATATATAATAATTTAATTAAATAAATTACCTTAGAGAGCGCTTTCTAAAGAAAGCGCTGTCTAAGGTATTTAAAATATAATTTATATGAAATTAATGTCCATTGCGTCGACGCATTAAGAGAGCAGGTCGATGCAATGGATTTCAAAATATAATCTATAAGAGCACTTTTACAAAAGCACGTTGTCTTAGGTTTACTATATTTATTTTTAACCTCAAGTGTGTGGGTTCGAACCCCCGTTTGCCATTTTTGAGATTCTAAAAGTTCAATATATTTAATGACTTTAGAGAGCGCTTTTAAGAAAGCGGTTTCTAAGGTTTCCTTGTAGCAGCGCTTTTGAGAAAAGCATTGTCTAAGGTGGCTTCAGTTTAGGTCTTTTAACAGCGCTTTTATTAGCGCTCTCTAAAGGTTGGCTTTTAGAATGCTTTATTTTAGAGAAATTTTTAAAATACCTATAACATCGCTTTCTCCAAAAATCGATGTCTTTGTTGTGCTGTTACAGGCCAATTTTGGTGTAGTGAATGCTTCCTTCACAGCTTCAGTTAGGGTGATATATTCCACTTCAGTGGTTGACAAGGCAACAACCTTCTAAAGTGTTGCTTTCCAACTGATTGTTGTGCCAAACATAGTGAACACATATCCAAAAGTAGATTGTATGGAATCCATACAACCTGCATAATCAAAGTCACCATATCCTTTGATTTTTGCTTTACTATCTTCACCCAAGACTCCACCATAACTTAGTACTCTGTTCAGACACTCATTTACGTACCTTAGAATCCACTTCAAAGCTTGCCAATGAGCCTTTCCAAGATTCACCATGTACCTTCTTATAAGACTTATTGCATATGTTATGTCGGGTCTTGTACAGGCCATAATATACATAGAAGATGAAAGACTAGCATGCTTTTTATAAGAAAACTAACACACTAACCTAATGGGCCTTTTAACAATTATCCATTACAAGCTAACTTAGGGTACTAGCTAACTTAAACAATTGGACTTACAAGTAAGGCCCAATTCAACATGTTAATAAACCTAGCATGATTGACTAATGCATGTTACTAAAACTTCGACTACAACACGCATTACTTCGACATCAGCATGCAAATAGACTTTGACCTCGTGTTTAATTCATATTGAACCAGAAGCTACTCTCTAACCATACTAGAGTTTGATCTAATATCTCACACACACACACACACACACACACACACACACATATATATATATATATATATATATATATATATATATATAAACAAATAATTATCTACAACATCTCTATTCCTAACAATCGACACATATATAATTGCATTGTTTCCACCTTTCTTACTTGCCTACACGTGTCTTTGTTGGATGGATAAGACTAACAGACAGTTACAAGATCTGATCACAACACTTCATTTCCAACTGCCACTGTCGGCCATCTAGTTTTCATTGAATTCCTGAGAAGATGGATGAACTCCTGAGAACATTATATGAGAAAAATATTCTAAGTCCTCAACTTCAGTTTCAACATGACTACTTCGACGCCTTTGGTCAAAGATCCGACCTGTCGAAATACTATCACCCATCACCAGTTTCTTAAGAGTTTTTCCTCATATAAAGCCCATGATATCTAAATTTCATGCCAACAAATTTCCCCCTAAAAATACAACTTTTGAAAAACTGAGAGATATGGGTGTTTTTAAAAATTCGCACCACTGTGTAAAGTTATATTCTGACGCATTGTCATCATGGAACATTTAGCAAACTATATTTTCAAGACGTGCAACTAACAACTCTCAATCATGACTTCACTTTCCTAGGAGAAAGTGGGCCATCAAAATATACATCTCCATTAGGGTTTGATGGACTTGACTATCCTGATGATGGAAACCAAATGGAATGTAGATCAAGCCTTATCTCAAAGTAAACTCAAACAAGTGTCTACAAGAATGAAGCATCTAACAAGTATTGAAGTATTTGGAAGTTTGCCTCGACACGTCTGAGTGAAAATATTGTACAAGCATACTAGCATTTTCGTAAAGTGCATGGTTAATTACACACACACACAAACAAGTTTTAAAACTTATTTTTCTCAATAAAATATTTTTTTAAAATGCCTTGAAGTTGTTCTAGATGAGTTGAGAGTTGTAAGAAAAGCTTTGGGGAATTTTGTCTTTGCCTATCGATTGACACCTTAGCCCAATTGATTGGGTTAGTTAACAAAAAGCCAAAGCGATTAGGATAACATATTCATGAAGTTCAACAACTAAATATCTTTCCTTTCCTTTCTTAACTTGGTAATTGATTAACATGGGCCTAACAAATCGATTGGATATTTGTGTCAATCGATTGGCTCATCATTATTGGTCATAAAACTTTTTTCTTTTTTGTACCAATATTTTAGTCGAAGTGCTTTTCAAGAAAGTCATTTTGCAAGGGAGGAAGTTCTAGTTCTGGAAGGGTAGATTTGTAAGTTCACCAAGGAAGTTTTTTTTACATTGGTGAACATTTCATCCATTAAGGGACTGTTTGTTTGGGTTTAAATCTAAACCTGTAAAAACCTTTGGTTTGTGGAATGTGTGATTAAGTTTTTGTATAGGTTCAAAAGCTTTCAAGGTTCGAGATTAGTCTAATATTAAAATGTAATAAGTTATTGGTTATCCTGCGATGAAACAAAATTTTAGTTAAATCCCATCTTAGTGTTAAAAGCTTGATTTGATTCGATATCATCCTGGTGGTAAAATCTCACAGGTTTTTTGTTAGCCTGATTATTTAATTATTTATTTAATTAAATATCGTCGTATGTTTGGTTTTGTTTTTCGTTGAGTTGTTAAGTGTGTTTGAATTAAGTTGAATAAGTCGATTAAGTTTATTTAAGTTGGATTAATTAAGTTGATGGTTAAGTCGTCTTTGGGTTGGTCGAGTTAATTAAGTCGAAGTAATAATAGAATCATTAATGAAATAATATTAGTAAGTGGGTTTGGTTATGGTGTGAGAGTAGAAGAGGTGAGGGTTCTATTTTAGGCCCATTAGAATGACTAAGTATAATTAAAATAAAACCATAAATGAAGTGGAATTAGGGAAATTATGTTAGCAGTAAGAAAAACAAGAAGTTGGAGAAGAGGAAGTTACATGAAGTGCATAGGAGAGGAAAAAGCTATGGATTCCTATCGAAAAGTGTTAGAGTCGCCTTCAATTAAAAGGTAAGAGTGGGATTCTAACCTTATAATCAAGGATATATGATGAATTCTTATTAGGATTGGGTATATAATTTGTTGTTGTTAATTGTAGCTTTTATGGAAAAATACGTTGTTTTGATAAATGAGTTGTTTTTGGTTGATAAGTCGTTTGATTAATAAGTTTTTTGTGATGAATAAGTCATTTAGATGATTAGGGAAATCATGATTGTGTTGAGTCGTTGTGAATCTTCATACGGTGTTGTTAATAAATGATCTGAGAAGGAATTTTAGAGACATAACGAGAACAAGCAAAACAGAGAAGAAGTTGCAGGTTTGGATGTGGGACGAACGTCCTTTAAGCCAGACGAATTTCAGGGATAGAAGACGATTCTCATGTCCCTGGGACGACCACTATAAGTTGTTACAAGGGTCACCAACTAGGACGATGGTCACATGGGGTCTGGAAGGTTTTGTTGTTTTTGGTTTCTGTCTTCTGTGTCTGCAATATTATCCTGTTATAAATTACTCCCAGTAGCATTATTAGGTTGGGAAATATTATTTGAAGTATCATAGGTTCTAGTAATTAATTAATAGAGAATTAATAAGTGATACAAAAAGGAATCAATAGAAGGAAATTAGTTAATAGAGGTATGAGATTAGTAGCATGTTGGTGTATTAATTATTGTGACAGAGTTAACAGAAGCATGTTTATAACTTAATAATAAGTGGTAATAACATAACATATTAATTAGTTTAATTAATCGGTTTTAATCGGAACTTGGGTGGATAGGAATGCAATAGATTTGGTTGTTTTTGTTGGGTTTCTTTGTTATAAGTTGTAAAGTTGATGTTTTTTGTTCATGTTGTAGTGCCTTATAAATGGCAAGATTTTGAGTTGCAGGCCTTTGGCCAAAATTGAATGTTGTCATGTCATCATGTTTTTATGTTTTTATAGTTGTTGTTGGTTGATAAACATGTTGATTCGCATAGCATATCATTATTTAAGTTGGAGCTAGTTGCTCGGTAAGTTGGCCTGGATTTGGAAATATAAAGTTGAAGGCTTATGCCTTGTATTTACGCCTCCATTAATTGGCATGAATATAAGTTGGGAGTTTTGCTATGTTGGTACCACATGCATCACATTTGTCTAAGTTGCATATCAATTTGCATGTTGTGTTGTCGTATTGTATTTTCGTGTTGGTTATTAAGGTGTTTGTGAAGTTATGAAGTGGTGATATATGTACTCTAATTTGATATGTCATTTATCATATGCTTGATTATATTTTTAGATATTTCACCCCTTATATTTGAATGTTGCCCTCTGTTGGTAACATGCAGGTGATCCAGAATAGGACGGAGAACTTTAGTAGATTTGAGTTGGTGTTGTCGCTCTGATACGTAGCACTCAGAGGGATAACACTTGCTTTATGTTGATGTTGACATTTGTTATACTTGTTTGATTTTTAAGTTGTTTAATTAAAGAATTGGTGTTTCTTAAGTTATTTTGATGTTGAATACAATTTAAGTTGTTTTTGATAAATCCGTTGCGTAGTAATGAAGTATTTGTTTTTAAGGAATTATCCAGCGTTGAACGACGTTATAAAGTTGAAATTTATCATCTCAATTTGCTTTGTTGAAGTTTTATACTTTGATATCGTTAATAATTATCGGGTAGAATTGGGGTGGTACATTAGTGGTATCAGAGCAGGTCGGTATGTTCAGCCAAGTTGTCGAGTTGTAGTCGTCTAACAATCGAGTATTGTTAGCTAGTTCTAATTTTTGTTGTGTTGTAGTGATTAAGTTGAGATGGTTGGAAGGAATGATGCTGCAATGGCTGCTACTATGCAAGAAATGGCTTAGGCTGTGCAGAATTTTCCGAACGCTGGTAAGGATGCTGGATGTTGCAGGTGAGGAGATCCCTTGGGTTGTGTTCCATAGGGAATTTCTGAGGAAGTATTACCCGGAGGATGTCCGTGGAAAGAAGGAGATTGAATTCCTCGAGCTGAAGCAAGGTAACATGTCGGTTACTAACTATGCTGTGAAGTTTGTTTAGCTGGCTAAGTTTTATCCGCATTACAATGAGGTAAATGCTGAATTTTCGAAGTGTATCAAGTTTGAGAATGTATTGCATCCTGAGATTAAGAAGTTTGTTGCATATTAGAAGATTCATGTCTTCACCAATTTGGTTGATAGTTGCATAATCTATAAAGAGGATAACAATGCTCATTATAAGATTATTAATGATAGGAAAGGCAAGCACCATCAGAGTTGTGGCAAGCCTTATAATGCTCCAGATGGGAAAGGTAAACAGAAAGTGGTTGATGGTAAAAGAACTAGTGGGGAGATGCTCTTGTTGGTATTGTTTGTTTCAAATGTGGGAAACCTGGTCATAAGAGTAATGTGTGTACCGCTTAGGCTAAGAGGTGTTTGCATTGTGGTAAGACTGGGCATGCAATATCTGAATGCAAGCGTAACGAGATGGTTTGCTTCAACTATGGTGAATAAGGACACATTGGTAGTTAGTGTGAGAAGCCAAGGAATGTACAAACGGGGAAGGTGTTCGCGTTGGCTTGGACTCAGAAAGCTAATGAGGACAGACTCATCTGAGGTACATGTTTCATTAATAGTACTCATTTAATTACTATTATTGATATTGGTGCAACATATTGTTTTATTGTTGTTGATTGTGTTAAAAGATTGGGTATTAAGTTGTCTGCTATGAGTGAAGAACTAGACGTCGAGATTTCGGCTAATGGATCACTGACTAATTATCTTGTGTGTCTAAGGTGTCCATTGTCTATCTTTGATATAGACTTTGTTGTTGATTTGGTGTGTTTGTCGCTAACCGGAATGGGCGTGATTTTGGGGATGAACTTGTTAGAGTATAACTATGTTCATATCAATTTTTATAGTAAGTCGGTGAGGTTTTCTACTCCTGAAGAGGAAGGAGTTAGTTTGGTTTCTTTTAGAGAGTTGAGGCAGTTGATGAAATAAGAAGCTCGGGTGTTTTCGTTAATGGCGACGTTGTCTGTTGAAAGCAAAGCCAAGATTGAGGAGTTGCAAGTGGTGTGAGAATTTCCTGAAGTTTTCCCTGATGAAATTCTTGATGTATCGCCAGAGAGAGAAGTTGAATTTGAAATTGATATTGTACCTGGTACTAGACCTGAGTCTATGGCATCGTACAGGATGTCTGCGTCTGAATTGTCGATATTGAAGAAGAAAATAGAGGAACTACTTGAGAAGATGTGTGTGAGACCTAGTATATCCCCGTGGGGAGTTCCAATGTTGTTAGTGAAGAAGAAAGATGGAAGTATGAGACTTTGTTTTGATTATAGACAGTTGAATAAAGTGACAATTAAGAATAAGCATTCGCTTCCGAGGATAGATGATTTTATGGATCAGTTGGTAGGTGCTTGTGTGTTTAGCAAGATCGATTTGAGATTGGGCTATCATCAGATTAAGGTGAAAAATGAGGATATTCAGAAGACAATGTTTAGAATAGTTATGGACATTACGAGTATTTGGTGATGCCTTCCGGTGTTACTAATGCGCCAGGAGTATTTATGGAATACATGAACCGTATCTTTCATACCTATTTGGATCGTTTCATGGTTGTGTTCATTGATGACATCTTGATTTATTCCAAGTCGAGAAAAGAGCATGCAGAACACTTGAAGCTAGTATTGCAAGTTTTGAAAGAGAATAAGTTGTATGTGAAGTTATCTAAGTGTGAGTTTTGGTTGAAGGGAGTTAGTTTCCTTGGGCATGTCATTTCAG
The DNA here is from genome assembly GCA_963966055.1 of Lathyrus aphaca. Taxonomy (NCBI): domain Eukaryota; kingdom Viridiplantae; phylum Streptophyta; class Magnoliopsida; order Fabales; family Fabaceae; genus Lathyrus; species Lathyrus aphaca. Next base: position 632,530,397 of record OZ014519.1, read on the forward strand.
GAAGTAGAATTGTTGTGGATCCATCTAAAGTTGATATTGTGTTGCAATGGGAGACTCCAAAGTCGGTTACTGAGATTAGAAGCTTCTTGGGACTAGCTGGTTATTATAGGAGGTTTATTGAAGGTTTTTCTAAGTTGGCACTTCCATTGACTAAGTTGACTTGTAAGAGTAAGGCTTTTGTGTGGGGCATTCAATGCGAATAAATTTTTACCGAATTAAAGAAGAGGTTGACGTCGGCCCCAGTTTTGACATTATCGAATGCATGGGAACCATTTGTACTATATTGTGATGCTTCTATGATAGGTTTAGGAGGTGTGTTTATGCAGAATAATAAGGTGGTTGCTTATGCGTCAAGACAGTTGAGAAATTATGAGAAGAATTCTCCTACACATGATTTAGAACTCGTTGTAGTTATTTTTGTGTTGAAGATTTGGAGGCATTATCTCTATGGTTCTAGATTTGAAGTGTTTAGTGACCATAAGAGTTTAAAGTATTTGTTTGATTAGAAGGAGTTGAATATGAGGCAATGAAGGTGGTTTGAATTATTAAAGGATTATGATTTTGTTTTGAACTATCATCATCCAGGTAAGGCTTATGTAGTAGCTGATGCTTTAAGTCGGAAAACGTTGCATATGCCGATGCTGATGGTTAAGGAGTTGGAACTAATTGAACAGTTCAGAGATATGAGTATAGTTTGCGAAGTAACACCAAAGAATGTTATGTTGGGAATGTTGAAGGTTAATAATGATTTTCTAGACAGTATCAGAGAGGCTCAAAAGTTAGATGTGAAGTTGGTAGATTTGATGGTGGGAATCGATCAGTCTGAGAATGGTGATTTCAAGTTGGATGTGCAAGGTGTGTTGAGGTTCCGTGATCGAATTTGTCTTCTGAATGATGTGGAGATGAAGAGAATGATTCTTGAAGAGAGTCATAGAAGTAAGTTAAGTATTCATCCGGGAGCTACAAAGATGTATCAAGATTTGAAGAATTTTTTTTGGTGGTCGGGGATGAAGAAACATGTAGCGTGTTTTGTGTATGTGTGTTTAACTTGTCTGAAGTTGAAAGTTGAACATCAGAAGCCTACAGGGTTGATGCAACCGTTAGAAGTTCCAGAATGGAAATGGGATAGCATTTCAATTGACTTTGTGACGAGATTGCCTAATACTCCAAGAGGACATGATTCGATTTGGGTGATTGTTGATATCCTTACTAAGCCGGCTCATTTTATTCCTATTAATATCAGTTTTCCAGTATCTAAGTTGGCAGAGATTTATACTCACGTGATTGTTAAATTGCATGGTGTGCCTTTGAGTATTGTGTCGGATAGAGATCTGAGGTTTACCTCTGAGTTTTGGAAGAGTTTGCAAGATTCGTTGGGTTCTAAGTTGAGGTTGGGTTCAGTGTATCATCCTTAGATAGATGGTCAAACGGGGAGAACTATTCACTCATTAGAGGATTTGCTGAGAGTGTGTGTTCTTGAACAAGGAGGTTCATGGGATGCTTATCTTTTATTGATAGAATTCACTTATAATAACAGTTACCATTCTAGTATTGGAATGGCATCTTTTGAAGCATTTTATGGTCGGAGATGTAGAACACCTTTGTGTTGGCATGAATCTGGAGAAAGTGTAGTGCTTTGACCCGAGATTGTTGAGAAAATACTGAGAAAGTGAAGTTGATTTGAGAGAAGATGAAGACTTCTCAAAGTCGGAAAAAGAGCTATCATGACAAGCGAAGGAAGGATTTGGAATCAAGCTGGTGATCATGTGTTTTGAGAGTTACGCCTGTAACCGGTGTTGGTCGTGCATTGAAGTATAAAAAGATTACTCCTCATTTATTGATCCATATCAGATTTTAGACAGAGTTGGAAAGGTTGCTTATAGAGTGGCTTTACTGCCTAATATGTCGAATTTGCATGATGTGTTTCACATGTCACAACTTCGGAAGTACATTTCAGATCCATCTCATGTGGTTAGTATGGATGATGTGCAAGTACGGGATAATCTTACTGTTGAGACGGTGCCTGTACGAATCGCGGATCGTGAAATGAAGACTCTAAGAGGCGAAGAGATAGGGTTGGTGAAAGTAGTCTGGTTGGGAGAAGCCGGAGAAAGTATGACGTGGGAGTTGGAAAGCAAGATGCGGGAATCTTATTCCGAGTTGTTTGAACAAGGTAAGATTTTCGAGAACGAAAATGTTCTGAGTGGGGGAGAGTTGTAACACCCTGATTATTTAATTATTTATTTAATTAAATATCGTCGTATGTTTGGTTTTATTTTTATTTGAGTAGCTAAGTTGGTTTGAATTAAGTTGAATAAGTCGATTAAGTTGATTTAAGTTGCATTGTTTTTATTTAGACAAAGTTGGATTAATTAAGTTGATGGTTAAGTCGTGTATGGGTTGGTCGAGTTAATTAAGTTGAAGTAATAATAGAATCATTAATGAAATAATATTAGTAAGTGGGCTTGGTAATGGTGTGAGAGTAGAAGAGGTGGGTGCTATTTTAGGCCCATTAGAATGATTAAGTATAATTAAAATAAAACCATAAATTAAGTGGAATTAGGGAAATTAGCTTAGCAGTAAGAAGAACAAGAAGTTGAAGAAGAGGAAGTTACGTGAAATACATAGGAGAGGAAAAGGCTAGGGGTTCCGATCGAAAAGTGTTAGAGTCGCCTTCAATTCAAAGGTAAAGGTGGGATTCTAACCTTATAATCGAGAATATATGATGAATTCATATTGGGAATGGGTATAGAATTTGTTGCTATTAATTGTTTCTTTTTGTGGAAAAATACGTTGTTTTGATAAATGAATTGTTTTTGGTTGATAAGTCGTTTGATTAATAAGTTGTTTGTGATGAATAAGCTGTTTAGATGATTAGGGAAATTATGACTGTGTTGAGTCATTGTGAATCGTCGTACAGTGTTGTTTAGAATTGATCTGAGAAGGAATTTTAGAAACAGAATGAGAACAAGCGAAATAGAGAAGAAGTTACAGGTTTGGATGTGGGACGATCGCCCCTTAAACCAGATGGCCATTAAGGATTGGAGACGATTGTCACGTCCTTGGTATGACCTTCACAAGCTATGACAAGGGTCACCAAGTGTGACGATGGTCACACGGGGTCTGGAAGGTTTTGTTGTTTTTGGTTTCTATCTTCTGTGTCTGCAATATTATGTTGTTATAAATCACTCTCATTAGCATTATTAGGTTGGAAAATATTATTTGAAGTATCATAGGTTCTAGTAATTAATTAACTGAGAATTAATAAGTGATACAAAAAGGAATCAATAGAAGGAAATTAGTTAACAGAGGTATGAAATAAGTAGCAGGTTGATGTATTTCTTGTTGTGACAGAGTTAAAAAAACATGTTGATAACTTAATAATATGTGGTAATAACATAACATATTAATTAGTTTAATTAATCACTTTTAGTCGGAACTTGGGTGGATAGGAATGCAATAGATTTGGTTGTTTTGTTTTGGGTTGCTTTGTTATAGGTTGTAAAGTTGTTGTTTGTTGTTCATGTTGCAGTGCCTTATAAATTGCATGATTTTGAGTTGCAGACCTTTGGCCAAAATTGAATGTTATCATGTCGTCATATTGTTATGTTGTCATAGTTGTTATTGGTTGATAAACATGTTGAGTCGCATAACATATCATTATTCAAGTTGGAGCTGGTTGCTCGGTAAGTTGATTTGGGTTTGGCAATATAAAGTTGAAGGCTTATGGCTTGTATTTACTTCTCTATTAATTGGCATGATTATAAGTTGGGAGTTTTGCTCCGTTGGTACCACATGCATCGCATTTGTCTAAGTTGCATATCAAGTTGCATGTTGTGTTATCGTGTTGTATTTGTAAACACCCCAAATTTGCCCTCACCCATTCACACCATGGCTTATGATCTCTTCATATGCATAAGTTCAATCATAGCATCTCATATTGCATTTTTGATTCACTGCATTGGTTCAAAGTCATCTGCATCTAGGATTTGTGATCTGAGCTATCCCTGAGCCATTTGAGCCACTCCAAAGGTCATCAATCACTTCAAAGGGGTCCATGTATGTTCAAACATCATATTGTATCTCCTCAAAGTCAAGAATGTCAAAAAATCACAAGAACTGAGAATGGCATGGAAGCAGAGCCAGGTTTGACTGTACAGATGACCTAGAATTAGGGTTTTGGTTTCAAAGGCCATAACTCCAAATTTTTTGGTCATTCTTGTTTCTTTTGGTCTCTATATGGTATAAGGATCATGCATATCAATTTTCATGAAGAAATTCAATGGGGAAGGCATATGATCAAGAGTTGACTTTTTGATCAAGTCAGTGCAAAATCAGGGCATCTGAGGCCCCCAATGACCCAACCAAAGGGTGTTCTTCATCATTTTGATTATGTATGATCTTTATTTGATCATAGAATATGTTAGAAGTTCACAAAATTGAAGAATTTCAAGCCATTTGCAAAGTTGACTTTTTGGGAAAATGACTTGTAATGGAAACTTGCCATTTTGGGAAACTTTTTCAACCCTTACTTTTTGATTCAAAAATGCTTCAAATGGGAAAACTTTGGTCATGAAAGTTGTAGAATGGATCATTCCCTTTTCAAAAAGTACAAGAACTTGTCCTAATTCATTTTGGATCAAAAGTTATGGCTTGTCAAAGTTGGCCAAAATCACATAATTTGAAGTTTTATACCAAAGAGGCATTTTGCAAAATGGTATGATCAAGTGTTCTAAAGGCTTCAAATATGCACAAACTCATTGCAACATGATCATGTGACTTCTAAAAATCAGAATTGGCCCAAGAATTATGCCTTTTGATGCTTTGAACTTCATGAATTTCAAAAGGGACCAAACTTTGTGAAAATTGCAAAACATCTCATAAGCTTTGATCCACTTGCTGATTTGTCTCATAAACAATTCCATGGACATCCTTAATCTCAGCTGAGCCAAGACAAGCAAAAAGGCTAGCTATACCATTGCCCATACCTCAAGTACAAGTCAAGTTGACATTTTGGCAACTTGCCCATACCAATCACAACAGGCCACCAACAACTCTCTGCCCAATCCAGGCTTTACAAACACACCCCAAGGCTTCATTTTCATAACACACACAAGCCTGAAAGCTCCAAGAACACAGCATTCTCATTTTCCACCTCTTATGCAAAACCATTCGAAACTCATCACATAAGCCACAAACCTTCAAACAAATTCCACAAAACAACTCACCATGATCCACTGATCATTCCCCAACCATCACCTTGCCCTAAAACACCCCATATGAAAATACAATTCTGGCCCCTCCATGAACTGAGCTTCAGTAAACTTCCAAAAGAGTCCACAAGAGCTTCATCCAAGCATCCCAGAAGAAAGAGGGAGTCAAAAGAAGGTGGTTTGCCTTAAGAAGAAGGCCCAGGCAGCTCCATTGGCAAAGCTTCATCTCAGGTATCATCCAAGAACATTTTTCCAGAACTTGCGTTTTAAGTTATAAACTGATTCTATGTGGTGTGCTGATCATTTTGAGCTTGGAACCATTGAAAATGGTTGAGTATGTAGGATGTATTTGATCTCTGAAATTTTTGCGTGTTTTCCGTTTTGATTCGATTCTCATGATTCAGTGGAAATAAATGGATTTTGGGGTGGGGTGGGGTTTAGTGATGTTTAATGAGTGATTCTGGATAGATTTGTGAAGTTTCATGGCGTATTAAGAGAGATTGAGATTTCACCTCGCCGGAGAAGATGACCGGAACACTATTCCGGTCATCTGAAAGTGATTAGGGCACTGAATTAGGGTTTAATCATAATTAACGAAATTTGAATGTGGGTCGTCCATTCGCGCGCCAAGTCAACTCCCGCCCCCTGGAATTTGAATCCTGGCCCTTAGATCTGCTGACTTTCCTATTTTCTCATTAAAATTCATTTTATTTTTGTTTGTTTCATATTTATTTTGCACGAATTTTTAAAAATAGTAAAAAACATCAAAAAATTCTGAAAATTTTTATCAAACCTTTTATTAATTTTCAGAACACAAAAATATTTTAATTTTTATTTTTTGCATTAAAAATTATTTTTAAATCATTTAAAAGTTTATTTTTAATTAATTAATGAAAATTAATTAATTAAAAATACTTTTAGGTATTTAAAAATCACAAAAAAATTCATGTAACCTTTAAAAACATTTAGAAACATTGTCCAACTCTCAAACCAAATTTCATTTTTGTTCTTGATGCCTTTTGATCATTTTCAATGGAATTAATTTCATTTCAAGGCAATATTTTGTTTCAAACTTCAAAAATTCATTTCTGTCTAACCTTTGAGAGTTGGACAATGATTCTTTTCGCATTGCATCTTGCATAACATGTAGTTTATAGGATTAAATTGGCTTGAATTGATCCTACATTTTCAATTTGTTTTGCATTTTTCTTGTCAAGGTACCTCAAAACCCTAGCAATCTTAGGAAATTCATAACTCTCACTAGGTTAAGAGTTGGATCCCCTCCTTTGGGCAGTGAGTTTGTATAGGTCTAGGGTATCTTTGATTGTATTTTCAAATTTTTATCATGATGTTTGCTTCTGGTTTTGGTTTTTGCTTTGTGTGTTAATCATAAACCCTAATTCATGCCTTCCTTTGCATCCATCTCTCATATGCTTGCATACCATAACTTGCCATGACATTTTGTGCATTCATTTGATTCATGATACATCTTAGGACATATTAGAATCATGTGTGATCATTGCATCTTGCATTTGCCATGTTGTATGTCATTTGCATTCCATAACTTTTCATGTACATCCATGGTTCAAAACATGCTTATCTTGCATCCATATGTTTGTATGATCATCTTCATGCCTTGTTTCATGTTTGCATCATCTCTTAGCATCATTAACATCATGTATTTGCTTCTTACTTTGTCTTGCATCATGCCATTTCATCTCATTTGCATTGCATTTCATTTCTTTCACTAACTTTTTCAGGTGGTAAGTTGTATTGAGAAGTGAATTTGCCTTCACTTCTCACCATCTCTTTGCATCTTTCTTATGAATCATTGCTACATTTTATCTTGTGCTTTGGATTGAGCTTTCTCATTCTTGTTCATCTTACTTTCTTTCTTCAAGCAACTTGTCTTCTTAAGTGAAGCAAGTTGTTTTGCTTCTCTTTGCTTCATTCTCCTTTCATCTGTTTCTCACCTTGGTGGTTTCTCTGAAGATCTTTCTTGCAAACCTCATAAACCCTAGGAACAACCAAGCATGACAATAATTAGGGTTTGATTAGTCCCCCACTTAGCTTTTACCTTTGTGTCTCTTTGAGTCTTCTCTTCCCATCCCATAATCAAGGACTAAACCCTAAAGGCTTTAAGGCTTTGTGATTAAGCTTATGCCTGCATCCTTCTATTAGGATGGAGTGTATAACTTTGATCCTAAGTGTTAAACCCTTAATGTGTTTAAATCCTTTAATCAATTCACTTAATAATCATCAAGACATCAAGCTTGTAACTTGGGCCTTGCATTAGGGTTCTAATTCTTCCTTAACTGGTTAAGAAGGACTAACCCTAGTGTTAATGGACAAGTCCCCCTCAAGTTGTCTTATAAACCCTTAAAAATCACTTCTTCATCTCATCATTAACTAAAATCCACTTAATAAAGGCTTTGTTTTGTCATGAGTTTAATCCCTAATCATGGATTAAGTTGAGGAGTCTTCCTCAACTTAAACATTCTCATCTATTATCCTTCTATTAGGATGGTGAAATGAGTCTGTTTAATCCATGATTATGGCTTAATCTCATTATTTAACACTAAAAAAAACAACAAAAACATCTAAATAATCACAAGTAGGTTAATGATCTTAATCCTACATCATGGTGATTAAGTGTGAGATACTGACTTCACACTTAAGGTATTCTCATTACCCCTAATCAGAGGGAAGATGTGATGAGTTTACTAAATCCATTGGTTTAGGCTTAAGCTCATTATCCTATGACAAACTTCAAAAAATCAATAAAAGACTGAAAATACCAAAAACAAACAATAATCGTCTCCTCCGGGATTCTTTTCTCATCTCATTCACTCACAAACGAGAACTTGCTTCTTCCGTCTAATGCAAGACAGTTTGCACCTGAGCCAGACAGGTCATACACTTGAGCATAGACAAGTAAGCAGTTCATCAGTCAATTTATCTTTCAGTCTCTTTGGGTCGAACTACGGTGTTCTGACTTCCTCATTGCACGAGAGGATACGTAGGCATAACTTAACAGTTATCGAACAAAAGTCTCTGTGTATTCCCCCTCCTTCCTGTATCATTCTTCAAGCCTCATAGTCTTGAGCACTTCACTTCTGTCCTTACACTGACACTGTACATATTACACTTCACTTTCTTTTACACTGACACTTGCATTCTTTTTCCAGCTTTGGTACACAAATTGCACTGACACTACCCCTTTAAAACACAAATCTTTTAAGCGTGGATCCCGTCGAGTACGGCGGACAATCTGGGTGCTAATACCTTCCCAGGTTGTAACCAACCCCCTTTCTCAGTCTCTCTGGTTCGCGACCGTCTTATCCATCTTTTCTTAGGTTTATGCAGCATTACCTTTCCTCCGGGATAAAAATGCCTAGCTGGCGACTCTTGTCTTTCTGAGTTCACCCTTGTGTGTTCTCTCTCTCCTTTTCGCCGACCGTTCGCGTATGTACCCCTTCTGACTTAGCCTCATTTGGTGGGAGCGACAGTATTTTCGTGTTAGTTATTAAGTTGTTTGTGAAGTTGTGAAGTGGTGATCTATGTAATCTAATTCGATATGTCATTTATCATATGCTTGATTATATTTGTAGATATATCACCCCTTTTGTTTGAATGTTGTCATTTGTTGGTAACATGCAGGTTATCCAGAATAGGACGAAGAACTTTAGTAGATTCAAGTCGGTGTTGTCGCTCTGATACGTAGCACTCGGGGGGGATAACGTTTGTTTTATGTTGATGTTGACATTTGTTATACTTGCTGAATTTTAAGTTGTTTGATTAAATAATTGGTGTTTCTTAAGTTGTTTTGATGCTGAATACAATTTATATCGTTTTTGATGAATCCGCTGCGTAGTAATAAAGTATTTGTTTTTAAGGAATTATCCAGCGTTGAACGACATTATAAAGTTGAAATGTATCATCTCAATTTGCTTTGTTGAAGTTTTATACTCTGATTTCGTTAATAATTATCAGGTAGAATTGGGGTGTTACACATCCCGATGTTAAAAGCTCTCAAGACTTGTTTAAAGATTTAAGAATAATTGCTCTCAGCTTCTTGTGGAAAGTAGACTAACCACTTTTATCCATTACTTTGAAGGAACACTCGCCTCTTCTCTCTGGTGTTTGCTGTTTGGTTGGAAGTTAGCCACAAACTTTATTTTTTCTTATATAAGGGGGTTCAAAAGTTTAACCTACTAAAAATTTGTATGCTTATTAGATATTCTCAAAAATAATTATTGGAAAGAGGAATAAGTCTTTTTCTTTTTCCAGTGAACCTCTATATCTTCTCTATTCCCTTAACTACTTATATTTCCACATATTTTTTCTCTCAATTTTATTTTCTATTACAAAATTCTAAAACTTTTCTAAAAGAATTTCAAACTTAGATTTTAATCTTAATTTTAATCCTAAAAATTTTCAAAATCAACATGCAATTCACCTCCTCTTTCTTTTATTACATTACAAAAACACTTATTTTATTAACTTTTAAAAAAATAAAATTAGAGAACTAATCTTCATTAAAAAAATATATATAAATTATACATGAAAAATAAAAAACAAAAATCATATTTGTATGAATTATATTTCTAATAAAAAAATTGGTTAAATAAATAAAAGAAAAAAAAACTAAATTTTAAAGAGTAAATGCATGCAACATCACTTGCAAGAACATTGTTTAAATTCTTTTCTTTTTTAGTTTTTAATATTAATTCTAACTAAAATAAAATATGAATTTTTTTAATTCATTTTATTTAATTTTATTAAAGACCAAATTTAATTTTAAAATTGAAACGTGAGCTTTAAATTATTTGAGACGGCTCTACTATCAAATATTGATTAGAATATAATATTTTTTGCGTGACATATAAATAACTAATTTTGAGGTTATTGAAATTATTTATAATTTAAATAAATAATATTTTTAAAAAATATTATATTTCTATTAGGAGTCTATTTTTATTATTTGCTTTGGATCTTTAAAAAATTATGATCGGCCCTGCTTGTGTGCAAAGTCACAATGTCAACACGAGTTTACAATTATTTAACGCTTTAACATCAAACGACGACCTTCTTCTGCATCTAGAATCATATAAGTTAATTAGTGTTTTTCTAGTCATAATTGAATTAAGTGCAATAGGGATGAAACTCCAAGAGATAATTCAGGAATATCAACCTGTGGTGACATATTTATGAATAATTTAAAAACATTCTTAAAAATTTTCTCAATTAAGATTAGAGTTTTCATCTTTTTCAAATTGAATTACATATAATCATGTTTGCTATCAAATATGCTAACAGAGTTAAAAAAAGTTATATCGGAATGTTTTGAGAGACTTTGAAGGAATTAAATAAATTTCAAAATTTTATATATACTATTATAATAACCTAAATATTAAAAATCTAACAATAAGTAATTATTTGTAAATTTTATAGAAAATTATTTTTAAAATAACTATGAATCGTTTTTTTTCTTTTAACATTTCATTCCAAAGTCTTTAACTATCCTCCAAATTTACAAAGAAAACTTTAGTTTCTACTCAAAAATCATTCATATTTTTATTTTTTTTAAATGAATTGTCAACACTACAATATTTTAATTATTTATTTATTTATTTAAAAATATTAATAAATTTTTACATTAAATATTATTAAAAATATTATTATTAGGAATTGAACTTTCAACCAACATCTCAATTTATTAGATGTGAGTGTAACTACCAAATATCATTTTACATACTCTATCATCTAAATATTTTAATTAAATTTTTGCTTAGAAGGTTTTATAAATTATGTTAGGTTTTGGAATATTCTGTTTTACTATAAGATTTTCTAACAAAATTCATGATTGATTAAACAAATATTGTAGTACACACTAAAAATTATAAAAGTAAGAAAACTAAAATATACAATTTTTATTTTAATATTATAAGTTACTTTGAAAAAAAATTATGATTATAAATCATTTTATAATACTAATAAATTATTAATATTATTGTTTAATTATGTTTTTAAATATTTATTATTCTCTCCTTTTAAATTTATCTTTTTTATATAATTAAAAAATGACAATTTGGTATAAAAAATTATAATCTCTCTTTTTTCATAAAATAGTTATTATATTTTATAAATATGATAAAAATTAAAAAGTAGTAAACAAAAAAAAAAAAAGAAATATAGAAATTAGTAAGTAATGAACATTAAAAATAGAAAGAATGTGTTAGTAAGTAGTAGAGAGATTGATGTGAAAGTGAAGTTGATGTAATATGCCGACATGCGTGCCCAAAAGTCGACTGCCATTATTTGCATCACATCAACAACTCTCTTCCATCTATCTCCATCCCACGTTTCACAAAAACAATAACAAATCATTCTTATAATAAAATACACTACTTTTTTTTAAGTGATTGTGGTTTACATTTTTTTAATTTTCTTTTTTAAGAGTAATGCATGTTATAAAATTAAATACGATAATAATTATTTATGAAAGTAACTGTATTTTAAATTATGTATGTCATATTATTTGACGTATAACAATAATTTTTTTTTAATGTTCAGTTACTCTCCTGCGTCAATGGTCAATGTATGTTAGTTTCTTTTTTTTTTTAATTTTATATATATATATATATATGTCAAATCATTTGACTTATGTGTTTTTTTAACACATATATGTCAATTGAATTGACTTATGTGTTTTTTTCTAACACATATATGTCTATTGCATTAAATACATCGTTCAAAATTTCATGAGAAAGATAAAAAATAAAGTGTTGCAGGAGAAGGTTGTGAATGTAGGGTATGCGTTAACTGAACTATCATTCAAACAATATCGTGAAGAAATCAGGTTGACAAATGCAGATGCACTCAGATGGATCAACTAAATTCCATTGGATAAATGGACCAGGACATACGACAAAGGACAACGATGGAGCCACATGACTACAAATCTCGTGAAATCAATGAACTTTGTATTCAAAGGCATCTGTAACCTACCGATAACTGTTTTGATGAGGACAACCTATTTTAGGCTCGGAGCATTTTTTGACGTCAAACGTTGAAAATGGAGTTCTGTCTTACAGTCTGGTCAGATGTTCGGTGATAGTTCAATGACGTTCATTAAGGAGGAAGCTTTCAAATCTAACACACACGTGGTCACAATCTTTAACCGCAAAAAAAAAAAAAGTTCAATATTGATGAGATAATGGATCACAACGAAGGAAGACCGATGGGATCCTATCCGGTAGAACTAGATAAAAATTGGTGCGACAGTGGAAAATTTCAAGCCTTTCGTATGTATTGCTCTCATGTCATAGAGTCATGTTCAAAGGCTCGCCTGGACCCATCCAACTTATTGTCCGGTGTTTACCAAGTGAAAATTTTATGCAATGTCTACAACAAAAGCTTTTCGTTGGTTGCAAATGACGACTATTGGCTTGCATACGACGTGGAAATAGTCTGGGACAATGAAAATATGTGAAGAAAGAAAAATGGTCGTCCTAACAACACGCGTATTCGAACGAAAATGGATACGGTGAACAAAATGGTGAAACTATGTAATTCATGTCGTCATCCCGGGCACAATCGTACCAAATGTCCAAATTTTGGACCAAACACAATGACATAATTTAAATAAATGTAATTTTATCTCTTTATAACAAAAGCATAGTTCATTTCATTCAATCATTACATTCATCACAATATTTTTAGAAAAACAATTGCGTTAAACTTAAACAACTCAATAACATAACACACAAATACAACAAATAATAAAACATAACTACACAATTACAACCAGACATCAACATCTCAACATATCAGATGTCACCACCATTCTCAACAATCGGAAAATAACAACAACATACCCAAATAAAACAACTAAGTGTTTCAACTTATCTAGGATATTACAATCATCAAGACAATATTATTTGGTTGAAACATCATCATAAGGACACCAACATCATTTACCACTTTTCTCCAACTCCGAGTAACTCCATTTGGGTCTGACTCCACAACCTGCCTCTCAATTTTCCTGATTTTTTCTTTATAATTAATTTCTCCTTCTAACCAGCAGTTCAATTCCCTATACAAATGTTCAAAATTCTACGTGTTTCAAAGTAGCATCTTCATCAGAGGGCTTGGAAAAAAACAAGAACATCTCTCTTCATAAGTGGAAATTTTGGAAACGGTTCTTCCGATGTTGATGATGAACACTGATTTTGTAATGCAGGCATGTTGAGGTATAGGAACTCATAGGTGTGATGTTGAAGAAATTGAAAAATATTGTGAGGAGTGAAAAATATTGTGAGGAACAAACGAGCGCATACACATCTTATTCATAGACAAAAAATTATTATAATGCAATAAATACTCCAATTCAATTGGCGCATAAGTATTAAAAAAACTCATGCACCAATTGAATTGACGCATGAGACCAAAAATTTAAAAGAAAAATTAATAACACGCCAAATGATTTGGCGGATGTGTTGTTATTTAAAAAAAAGATTAAAAAGCATAAGCCAAATCATTTGGCGCTTGTGTTGTGTTTTAATAATAATAATAATAATAATAATAATAATAATAATAATGAGTCATGTTGATTGGAGCATGAGACCAAGTCTAAATTTAAAAAAAAAAAACATTTTATTATTATACACCAATTGATATGCCAATTGATATGGCGTACACAATATAAATCATAGTTACTTTCGTAAATAATTTAAAAACATAATTATTATCGTATTTAATTTCAAAATATAAGGTATTCTAAAAAAAATTCATGTTTGATGCGCAAAATAAAAGATAGAATAAGATATATGCATCATATCCTATTTCAATTCAATATTTGATAATATAATAGGATACGATAAGTTAATCCTAAACTTTATCATATTCAGTCTTATTAATTCAAAATTTATCCTGAATATAAATTGGGTTATAATCCGATAAAATAGGATAAGAAAATAATTTACACATTTATCTCTATAAAATATAATTTAAAATAAAATATAAATATAATAAAATATAAATAAAGATAAAATTAATATTCAATTAAAAAATATCAGTAAAAAATATTTAAAATATATATGATTTTGTTATAAGGAAAATTTTGTAATTTTATATAATATAAAAAATAAAACCTAATAAATTGAAAGTATTAAAAATAAAATGATAATATAATTTTTTAAATATGAATACAAATTTTATTTTTTATTAAATTAATTTTTTTGTAAGGGTAGTTTTGTTATTTAGATATTATATATACATATTTTTATTTTGACTATCAACATATAATGATAGAATTCATGATCTTTTCAAGAAAAACTATTTTTTTTACTCAATAGACGTCAATGAGTTTTTTATTTATTTTTTAAATAATATAAAATTATTAATTTTTTTATCAATTTATATATATATATATATATATATATATATATATATATATATATATATATATATATATATATATATATATATATATATATATATATATATATATTTGGTTCAATTTTCTAAGAGCGAGTTATGGTGATATTGCAATTAAGGTCATATGTGGGGAAGATAACAAAAAAGTGTCTTTCAAAATGTTTTTTTGGTGGAGGGATGTTGTTTCGATTTGTAAGAAATTTTCTTTCAATCCTTTTGTTGATAGTAGTAGTTTTAAGGTAGGAAGAGGTTTTTCTATTCCTTTTTGGGAATCTAGATGAATGGATGGAGTTATGTTGAAGGAGGAATTTTTGGATTCGACTTTGAAGAAGGTTTCGATTGGGGCTATGGGGGTTGGCGTGATGGGGTGTGGTTTTGGGGGATTTTGGTCTTGGCGGGGCATAAGACCTTAATCCGCACTTAGTGGGCGAGTTGGTCGCTTTGAAGGAGCGCCTTATTAATCATGGTATCTCAGGGGATCTTAAGGATTACATCTCTTGGGATTTTAAACCCGATATTGGATTTATGGTGGCATCGTGTTATGTTTCTTATGCCTTTTATCGTATTTTGTATGGTCCCTTTAATACATACGATGAAGCGGTGACTTTAGTTTGGAGAATGAAGGTTCCCTTTGGATGGAGACTTCTTGTGAATAGACTTCCAAATAAAGATCTTTTGGCTTATAGAGGTATAAATTTTCATATTGATTCTTTGAATTATATCTTTTGCGGGGTTGAGTTGGAAAATTTGATTCATTCATTTTTTGCTTGAAATGTGGTTAAGTTGTTATGGAGGGAAATAGCTAGGTGGATATGTAAATCGGAAGAGTTTGAGGAAGAGTGTCTTCTGAGTTTTATGGATTGGTACTCGTTTTGTCGTGTAAAAAGTCAAAAAGGGCAAAATGGGGTTGGTGTGGTTAATTATTTCCTGGAGCTTATGGTTATTAAAGAATGGGTGTGCTTTTGGTTGGAGGATTGGAATTCCAATAATACGATATGTTATTCATTTCATTATTAAAATTGGTTTGTTATCTCTTTTTTTTTGTCGAGTAATTCTTGTTTCTTGGTGTAATCAGGTTGGAGAACTCTTAGTTTTCCCTTATATTGAGGCCAAATATGAGGGGATAATCATGCTGAGTTACATAAATATGAACAACTCATATCTCGATCATGGGAGTGTCGGTAGATGATATGAATAGGTCGGATCCGGTCTCTTTAGGGTGTTAATGGATGACATGAACAGTCAGATGTAACAGTTACAAAGATAGCTCCATAATTACATGGGAGTAAGAGAAAATGATGGATAAGACGTTACCTGATAGTGAGAGAGGACGACAGGCGTTATCAAGTACCATTTAAACACGAGATTTGAAGGGGCACTTCTTATATGGCCCTTGGTGGCATGACAAATATAAAAAGGATTCCATTCAAGGAAGAAAGAGAGACAACAAATACTCCCTACAGACAAGATGATTGTGATCTCACCTTACTCGCCTCAGGGAAATGAACCAAATAGTATTTATCTGGAACATTTGGCGCCCACCATGGGGCCTTGGTAATTTTATCTCAAACCTCACAAAATGATACAGTTTACCATAGAAATATGATGTTTGGAACATCTCCTAGTAGGAGTGAACCTCGCACCCCACTAGACATGATATAACTCCTTACAATTATGGAGAATTTACGCCAACTGAACGAATCTCTGGAGAAAAGTGTCCACACACTACAAAATTTAAAAAACACTAAAGAAGATTAAGGAGGGTGAGCTTATAGATCCTTAACCTCTTTACGGGGTAATTTGGGGAGAACACGTTTCGCTCCCCCGAAAAGACACCTGGTCAGATAGGGTGCAGACGCAAACGGTCGGCGAAAGGAGAAATGGAATGAATATGAATAGAGTCGCCAGCTAGGCATTTTTATCCCGAAGGAAAGGTAATGCTGCATAAACCTAGAAAGATATGGATAAGACGGTTGCGAACCAGAGAAACTGAGAAGGGGGATTGGTTACAACCTGGGAAGGTATTAGCACCCAGATTGTCCGTCGTACTCGACGGGATCCACGCTTAAAAGATTGTTTTTAAAGGGGTAGGTGTATGTGTTATTTGTGTGCAAAAAGTTGGAAAAGAAATATACAAGTGTCAGTGCAAAAGAGAGTGAAATGCTCAGGGACTGAGGCTTAAAAGAGAGTGCTGAAAGAGGGGGAAGACAAAGAGACTTTTGTTCGATAACTGTTAAGTTATGCCTATGTATCCTCTCGTGCAATGAGGAAGTCAGAACACCGTAGTTCGACTCAAAGAGACTGAAAAATAAATTGACTGGAAACTGCTTACTTGTCTATGCTCAAGTGTATGACTCGTCTGGCTCGAGTGCTAACTGTCTTGCATTAGACGGAAGAAGCAAGTTCTCGTTTGTGAGTGAGTATGATGAGAAAAGAATCCTGAAGGAGACGATTATTGTTTGTTTTTGTGTTTTCAGTTTTGTTATTGTTTTTGGAGTTTGTCATAAGTTAATGAGCTTAAGCCTAAATCAAGGGCTGGTAAACTCATTATATCCTCCCTGATTAGGGATAATGAGAATACTTTAAGTATGAGATAAGCATCTCAACTTAATTGCCGTGATGATGTAGGATTAAGATTATTAACCTACTTGTGATTATTTAGGTGTTTTTGGTTTTTTTTGTTTAGTGTTAAGTAATGAGTTTAATCTCTAATCACAGATTAGTGGGCTCATTACACCATCCTAATAGAAGGATAATAGATGAGAACACTTAAGCTGAGGAAGATTCCTCAACTTAATCCATGGTTAGGGATTAAATTCATGACAAAACAAGCCTTTATTAAGTGGATTTTAATTAAAGGTGAGATTAAGAAGTGAATTTTATGGTTTGTAAGACAACTTGAGGAGGACTTGTCCATTAAACACTAGGGTTAGTCCTTCTTAACCCTAAAGGAAGAATTAGAACCCTAATGTAAGGCCCAAGTTACAAGATGAATTCTTAGTGATTATTATATGGATTGATTAAGAGGTTTAAATAGATTAAGGGTTTAACACTTAGGATTAAAGTTATACACTCCATCCTAAGATAAGGATGCAGGCATAACCCTAATTCCAAAGTCCTAAAACCTTAAAGGTTTAGTCTCTAATGATGAGATGAGAAAAGAGACACAAAGAAGACTCAAAGGAAAAAGTCTAAGGGAAACTAATAAGTCCTAGAAAGTTATCATGCTTGGAAGTCCTAGGGTTTGTGAGGCTTAAGAAAACAAGTCTTCAAAGAAGCCACCAAGGAGGAAACAAGATGAAAAGAGAAGGAAGCAGAAGAATAAGTTACTTACTTCATTGAAGAAGATAAGTAACTTAAAGAAAGGAAGTGAGGAATAATGAACACAAGTGAACAAGTTCACTTCAAAGAAACTAGCAAGATGCATATGAAAGAGATGAAGAGAGATGAGAATTGAAGGCAAATCCACTTCTCAAAGTAACTTACCACCTGAAAATGTTAGCATGAATGCATAAGATGTAAAGCATAAAGAAATGGAATGAAATGAGATGAAATGACCAAAGTCA
The DNA here is from genome assembly GCA_963966055.1 of Lathyrus aphaca. NCBI lineage: Eukaryota > Viridiplantae > Streptophyta > Magnoliopsida > Fabales > Fabaceae > Lathyrus > Lathyrus aphaca. Next base: position 632,548,617 of record OZ014519.1, read on the forward strand.
TAAGTGATTATGCAATGTTAATGTCATGTGAGATGATTCAAAGGCATACAAAATGCATATGCATGGTCATAAAAGAATGAGATGCCGAATGAAGGCAAGTTAGAAGCATGGAAACACATGGATGTTCATGAAATGTTATGAATGCAAAGCATACCAAATGAATGAATAAATGATCAAGCAATGTTCTAACATGTCCTAGGATGTCTAAGATGACATACAAATTCTTTAGATGTCATGGCAAGTTCATATGTTCATGCAATGCAATGTAAGATGCAAGTAAAGATGCAAAATTAGGGTTACATGGAAGGATGAGATGTAAATGACCAAAACATAAGCAAATTACATTATAAAAAATTGCAAATAAGCTCAAACAAACCCTAATCCCATATGATATCACACCCCAAAGGAGAAGGTCTAACTCTTAACCTATTGAAAGTTATGATTTTTCTAAGTTTGTTAGGGTTTTTGGGTGCTTCAAAAGGAAAAATGAAAATCAAAATGAAAATGCCATATAAATTCATGCCAAAAATATTCTAGATACTACATGATATGTGTAAAACAATGCAAAAAGAACCAACTTCAAACCCTTCATGATTAGGCAGAAAACATTTTTCAAAGGTTAGGGTTTAAAAATGTGATTTTATGAACCCTAAATTCAAAGAAAATTGTCAAGTTATGATCAAAACCAAAAAGAAATTTGTATGAAGGGTTTGAAAATGTTTCTAAATGTGTTAATATGCAACATGATTTTTTTGGTGATTTTTAGAAACCTAAATGCTATTTTAATTAATTAATCTCCATTAATTAATTAAAGTAGACATTTAAATGCTTTAAAAATACAATTTTTATGCAAAAAATAAAAATAAAAAATATTTTTGGTTTCTGAAAATTAATAAAAGTCATGATAAAAAATTTCAGATTTTTTTGATGATTTTTGCTATTTTAAATAATTATATGAAAAGAAATAGAAAGAAAATAAAATAAAATTGAATTAAATGGAAGTCAAAGCATCTGATGGTCAGGGTTTAAACCTAGGTTGACTGCGCGCGCAGATGGAGGGCCTGGATTGCATCTGGGTTAATTAACTGATTAATTTAATTAATTGAAAATTAGGGTTAACTGAAATGATCTGGACCCTTAAAAAACGCGCTAAGCAAGATCCAATGGCTCAAATTCAAACTGACCCCCAAAACCCTAATTAGTGCCCTAATGACTTTCAGGTGACCGGAGCAAGCTCCAGTCATCTTCTCCGGCGAGACCAAAATTCCAACTTCTTCCCTAGGCCAAATTAAGAGCTCTAACTCTCCAGATTCACTCCCCTATCAATCATAAGCAAGAATCAACCCTCAAACCACATTTATATTGCATCAAACACAGGATTCGAATCAAAACATAAAAACTGCAAAAGTTTCAGAAGCACGATACAAGCTCAAAACTCAACCATTTTCAAAAGTAAAAGGTGTAGTGTGATCAGTGAAGCATGAAGAACATTTCTATAACAAAAATACAAGTTCTGGAAAATTTGTTCTTGATGATACCTGAGCTGGAGCTTTCTCAATCTGAGCTATCTGGCCCTCTCCTTGGTGCCAATCAACTTCAATGGACCTCCTGAGGATGTTTTGATGCTTGGAATGGATTTATTTGGGTTGTTTTTGAAGTTTCAGTTCAGAGGGGGGTGAAATCGTGTTTTTGATTCAGGGGGTTTCAGGCTTGTTTAATGGTTGGGAAATGATCTGGAGGATGTATGAAGATGATTGGTGAAGTTTGCTTGAAGTTTGGCTGAGTGGTTTGAGAATTTCGAAGAGATGAAGTTTCTTGAGGATTTTGTGAATCTGAATGTGTGGCATGATTCAAGCTCCAAGAAGTTATGAAATGTGATCCTTAGGGCATGTATGTGAAGCTGTGATTGGTCAGAAGAGTTGTTGTGGACTATGTTGATTGGTATGACTTCATTTGAAAAAAGTCAAGCTTGGTTGTACTTGAGGTATGGGTCATGGCAAGTCTGGTTTAGAGGCATGGCTGGGCTCAGCTGAGTTCAAGGAGGACCATGGAAGCAGATTTTGTGAGCTGGCACAAGTGGATAGAAAGATTTGCACCATTTTGCAATTTTGAGAAGTTTTGGCCCTTTTGGAATTTCTTGAAGTTCAAGGCATAAAAATGCATAATTCTTGGCACAATTATGATCTTTAGAGGTCACATAGGCATGTGGTGAAGTTTTTGTGCACCTTTGAAGCCCTTAGAATTCCTTGGCAAGTGGTTTTCCAAAAAAAATCCTCTTTGGTGTATTCTTGAAAATTATAGGATTTTTGCCAACTTTGAAGGATCATAACTTGAGTTCCATAATGAATTAGAACATGTTCTTGTACTTTTTGAAAAGGGAAAGACCTCATCTACAACTTTCATGACCAAGAATTTTTCATTTGAAGCATTTTTGATCAAGAAAGAGGAGGTTGAAGAACTTTCCCAAAATGGAAAGTTTCCATTACAAGTCATTTCCAAAAATGGCAAGTTTTCAATAGGCTCAAAATTCTTCAATCTTGTGAACTTCCAATCACTTATAAGTTCAAATAAAGATCATAGAACCTCAATTTTATGAAAATGATCCTTTGGTTCCATTGTTGGGGCCTCAGATGCCCTGATTTTGACTTAACTTGCTCAAGAAGTTACCCAATGAACAGATGACTTCCAAAATGAATTTATTCATCAAACTTGGTACACATGATCCTTATAACATCTTAAGAACATTAGAAACAAGAATGGCCCAAAAATTTGGAGTTGAGGCCTCTGAAACCAAAACCCTAATTTTGGTCATTTGTGTAGTGAAAACCCTAGCTCTGCTTCCATGCCTTGCCAGTTCTTATGATTTCTTGACTTCTATGATCTTTGTGGGATATAATATGATGATAGAACACATATGGACCCTCTTGGAAAGCTTTGAGGCCTTTGGGATGGTTCAGATGGAATTTTGGATTGCTCAGATCACAAACCCTAAATGCAGATGAACTTGAACTATGCAGATGAAACAAAAATGCAATGTGAGATGTAATGCTTATGTTAAAACAAAAATGAAAGATCACAAGCCATGGTGTGAATATGAGTGAGGGAAAATTTGGGGTGTTTACAACAAGTACCAAAACACTTCAAACCGCCACCTTTGTCACTCTTTGTTGGCAAAAGTGACCCGCAGGGGCACATAATATCAATTATTAATAAAATGACAATAGTCAGGGCTTCCAACTCCTTGAAATGCAAGCTTATGGCAAGAACGTTCAAAGATGTGGGACTGCGTTAGAACATGAGTCTGCCCAAATTATCAATCACCGATTACCAAGATCTGACCTGGAAAATGGTGCAACATTTCTCCGCCAACAAACATAGAAAGGTGACCCCTACCATCATGTTCCACGTCCATCAGAGACCCTTTGAATCCCTCCAAGAATATATGGCATGATTCAATGAAGAAACTATAAAAGTCCCCCATCCAAATCAAGAGATGTTTTTGGGAGCCTCCCAAAACGGCTTAAAGTCCGGTCATTTGAATAAATTGTTGGCCCAAAAGCCGGCCACCAACATGGAGGAAGTAATGAACATAGCAGAATGTTATATCAAATGGGGAAGCAATATGGAGAAAAGATCATGTGATGTTAAAGAAAAGACATAATCTAGGCAGATGGGTTCGGGCCCAGGAAAGAACATCATCAGTAGGGGTCAAGGGAAAGGTCGGCGATAAAGCCTTTTCGGAAGCCATATGACAACTTCACTGAGAAATTTACTCCACTCAATGAAAAGCTTGTTGATATTCTGCGAGAAGTATATCATCTCAAGCTAATATCGGAACCTATTCTTCTCAAGATGGTCAATGTTATGCTAGAAAAAGATGAGGAAGCATGGTATGCCTATCATCGTTTGAGAGGCCACCATACTGAAGATTGTCATCATTTAAAGAGAGAAATCGAGATCCTTATCATAAGAGGCTGGTTTTTTGTCGTATGTAAAGAAGGTAGTATGATCAACAGGAAAGAGAAGTCCTTCCAGGATAAAACCAAACTCAGAGAACCTATTTTCCAATAAGGGAAAAATACCGAGGAAATGCGTGAGACCTGGATGGCCCGCCACACACTAAACACCATCTCGGGAGGTTTTGTTAGTGGAGGAGAAACAAGCTCAACCATAAAAAGATACATCTGATTAGTAACGCACATGTCACAGAATCTATTTCCATTAAAGGAAGAAAGGCCTATCGTTATCGGTTTTTCAAGACAGGATTCAGAAGTGCTACTGGCGTATGATTATGAACCCGAAGTTCATAAAAGTAAAAATTCATGATTGGTGTGTGAAGCGGGTGTTAATTGATTTAGACAGCTCAGCCGACATATTTCATTTGGATGCTTTCAAAGTCCTGGACATGGATATGTCTGAGTTGTTACCATTCAAAGATACCATAGTCGGTTTCTCTAGGGAACAAGTCCAAGTATCGGGGCACCCGCCTATCATGAACTTCTTTGGAAGTGGAAGCAACGCCAAAAACATCAAAGTGAGATACTTGATAATGAATGCATATTCACCATGCATTATAATCATCTAAAGGCTAGCATTCAACGCTTTAGAGGCTATATTTCCCACTCTTTATCTAACCATGAATTATCTCTTAGAAGGTGAACATGTCAGAATAATTAAAGTTGATCAGGGACTGGCTAGAAAATGCTACAAGGATAGTTTGAAATTTTAAAAAAAAAAAGACCCAACAGGACTAATTTCCTACGAGGGAAAATACTTTGAAGTTGAACTTGGTCGACCTTGATCCTTAAAATGATAGCTTGATCCTTAATTGAGAATTAAAAATCGATGCAAATCAATGTTGAAGACTTTTACACAACACATATAGGCTCAGGGCTATCTCATGAAGATGAATCAAGAATCATCAAGGTATTGAAATATAATGTTGACCTCTTCGCATGGAAGCCATCGGATAGGCCCAGGATCGACACAAATTTCATGTTCCATCAGCTTTCACTTGATCCATCGTTGACGGTCGTAATGTAGATAAAACAAAAAAGCGGAGAAGAAAAAAGAAGGGTTGTCACAAAGGATGTCGATAAGCTTTTGAAAGTCGGGTTCATCTGAGAAATAAAATACCTCACCTACATGTCCAATGTCGTCATGGTAAAGAATAAACCGGGATAGTGGCGCATGTGCGTAGATTTTACCAATATTAACAAGGCTTGCTTGAAGGACCCTTATCCATTAGACTAATCAACAACGCCTTCAGGTTCCGCATGCTCAGCTTCATGGATGTTTATTCGGGCTCTAATTAAATATGAATAAACATGGTGGATGCTTCAAAAACAACATTCATGAACGATAAAAATAAGTTTTACTATAAAGTAATTCCATTTGGTCTTAAGAAAGCCTGAGCTACGTGTCACAGGTTGATGGATATGGTATTCTCAATGCAGATAGGAAGAAACCTACAAGTATATGTTGACGACATGTTATTCAAGACCCGTGAGGAAGTAAAACATGTAAAAGCACTACTACGAAATAGACCATTTGTAATACCAATTGTACAACGGTCTTCCAATTAATTGTGATAATAGTTTTTTTTTGTTTTTTTTTTGTATTTACTAAAGGACATGTCACAACAATCATATGTAACAACCATAGTGAAATGTAGCTGGAGTGAAATGGTTTGAGACCTAACATCAATAATATTTCATTTATCATGATAATATTGTGATTGACCTTATATATTATCATGGTTTTTACTTTAAACCGTGGTGAAAGGTACTACTTATTTATATCTAAGAGAAATTATCTCTCGCTTCAATACATAATAGTCATCTCTGTAACGCCCCGATTTAATTTAATTATTTTCGTAAGTTAAAGTATGATGATGTGTATTTGTGTGTGTGAGTTTGTACTTTCATTGATGTTGGAGTTACCCTTAGTAGTAGGCATTGGTCTTGAGAATGATACTTTAAACTGGTAATGGTGTCATTGATGATACTTTAAATTGGTAATGGTGCCATTGATGATATGGTGTCGACATGTGTCAGGAAGATTTTGAAAGATTTCTATCATCAACCGATTCAAATTGTTCATAGTATTTATTTTTCAATCTGAACAAGTATACTTTTGATTTTTTTTTATGGTTTAATTCGGTTTCTTAGTTGAAACATATCATAAATACCATATATTTATTAATTAACTTCGATTTGATTATTTTAATTTTAGTTCTTAAATTGTTGAAGAACACTTATTCGATTCATTAAAAAATAGCTCAGTTATATAATGATAATTTGGTCCCGTTTATTGGTTAGCTAAATTTTTTTAACTATATTAATGAGAAGGAAAAAATTGATATATTCTTATACTATTATCTTGATTCTATTTATAAAAATATATATTTTATAAATTCATTCAATAATTAATATATTTTATTTATATTTTATTCAAATACATTGATTATTCAATATAAATAAAAAAAATATTTTTTTATAAATAAGATCATTGAGAATATTTGATATATTCTTCTTTCTTTCGTGTTATAATGAGAAGAAAAAGATAACTAGTGGGAAACTCGTGCATCCGCATGAGTTCTGGTTTGTGCCGCTTAAACGTCACCAATTAAATTTGAAAAAAAATATGAAAATTATCATTTTAATTATATTTGTTGTAAAAATTTTGTTGTAGAAAACAAAACATATAAAATAAACAAAAAAAAGTGATATGGATAGAAATATTTAATGTTTTTTATATTTAATGGTATATATTTAATAGGAAAAGTTAAAAACCAAAGAATTTATAGACTTTGAATGTTTATTAGTGTTTTTACAACAAAAAACGTTGAAAAAGAAATATTATTTACACTAATTAATTTTGAAAACCGAAACAAAAATTTATTAGAATTTATTCGGACTTATTGGACTAAAGGTATACAACTTTCAACCCTTGACATTCTTTACTTCAGAAACCACATTCGTGAGCTCATCCTCTACAACCCACAAGAAACTGTTGACAACTCTAAAGAGCATATGCAAGGCAGAAAGGAAGGTCGAAACAACAACAGTGAGAAGGAGGAGGGTATGGATGTCGATCTGCAAAATGGATAAGTCATGTTGTTGTGTTTCCTCTTTGAATAAAAGTGTTGTACAATAACTACTATTTGCATGATTTTATCGGTGACCAGCAAAGGGTATTGGTGTTGTTTGACTGAAAATGGTGTTAGATATCGCTAAATCAGAACGATTTTTTTGTATTTTATTATGTTAGATTGTTGAAGTGATTTGGTGTCCTTATTTGCATGCAAATACATTCTTCATAGTATGTTGATACATGATTTTTACTGTGGAAAGAAATCTATGGAAGAGCTATATTTTGATATGTTGGAGGTCGATGAGAGAAGGTTGGAGAGAAAAGGGAAACTGAAGCTGGTAGATGGTAGACATTTAATATGTTCCAACAAAAAAGTTAAGTCCTCTGGCGTCAAAAAAACGGTGTTGCCGACCGTAAGTGAGAGGTATGAAAAAGCCTATATTTATCTCTGATGGGTTGATTTGTTTTATGAAATGCAAATTAAAAGTCATGTGTGTTCTTCTGATTGTTTTTTTTTTGTAGTGGTAAAGGATCAGCCAAATGTGGTTTACACATATCAGAAATTAACATGTCAACTCCGTCAACACATAATGGGTTGTTACAAAACCACATTGGTTAATGGTTTTAGGTTATCTATTTATAATCTAATTTATCATTTTGTGTGTGTGAAAAATATAGGGAGAAGGTAGCGGGGGAAATGAAAAGGCCAAAGGAATAGAGGTTGGAGATTCACGTCGACTATCGAGGATGCACGAAGTGTTAATAATTTTGTCAGATTCCTCAAGGTTATAACAGTTTTGTTTTTACGTATATATTGTATATGTTGGCACGCTCTATAATGCCAACCGTTAGGAGAAGCAATGAGTCTCTACATCTTTACAACCGTAACGCAGAAAGTTGTCTGAGAATTACCAAGGATCATTGTTAGTAATTTTTGTTGATCTTTATAAAAAAACAAAAACAAAAAATTAAAACATAAGTGAATCACCTCAAGTAATGCGATAATCTCACATAACGGTAGTGAAATAGCCTTTGACAAAAACTTTTCAGTGGGGGTAAGGCGTGATCCAGAAGACTGCTGCGGCCATGAACGACTGTGTGTCCCTGATGCTGAAGACTTTCCAAATTTAAAATCCACGGGAAAAATGTAGTTGTCACGTATTTAATAGAGTATAAAATTGAAACGATTAATGACGAAAGAGATAAAGGTAAATAATTATGTAGTTGAAAAATGAAATGACCTTTTTAAAAAGTCAGTGATATCGGGCACATCGTCGTTGATATGGATCTTTGTAATGTTGTATGTGTTTGTAACTGCCAGAGGATACTTGCCTACAAAACAAAACAAAAGTTCAAATGCGTTGTGGATACTTACCAAAAACGTGAAAAGACCAGCTTAAACATTACAACCCTGCCAGAGGATACTTGCCTACAAAACAAAATAAAAGTTCAAATGTGTTGTGGGAATCCAGTTAGGTAAATAAAAAGGAACCAAATTTATGTGTTTGCTAACCTTTTACCTTAACCTTAACATATTTCAATAGTAGGGCGGTTGACTTTGTAGGCTCCTGATGTTTTTGTTTGTAATCAAAGAGCTCCAAAGCATAAATCTCCCACAGAGTACAATGAAGTTTGTTGTCACTAAGGCAAAGAAAAGAATACAATTTGAATATATACAAAATGCAGAAAAAGCGAGCATGTTGGAATGCAACAGAATATACTAAGTAATAAGGCATACCATAAGTCCCTCAAGATCAAGTTTACTTGGGCCTTCTTTCCACCGTAATGAGATTGGGAGTATCCAATATCATCGACAACACCAATGACATCTACAGATAATGGATGTAACATTTATCTTATCACAAGTATAAGAATGTTAGAAATCACAAAAGATGTAAGAAATATGGAATGCTGAACAAATACTTATCAGAAGATTCTTCGGCCATTTCCCCGAGATTATGTTCGCGAAAGACGTAAGTTGAAGTTTCTTATCAGGGATTTCATGCTTACCAAAATCTCCAATGGTTGTACCTCCGATGAATTTCAAGAGAAAGTTGTGGGTAGTAGGTTTGAACACCAGGTTGTTTGGGACAGCTTGAAAGTTTGACACCGTACAAGTTGTGTTAATGGTCAAAGTTGAGTCAAAAGCTTGTCTAAAAATAGTAGGAACAAAGACATGGATGTCATGTCCCTGAAGATTGGAAACAACAAACATGTTTGTAAACATATACAACAACAACTTAAATATTACAACAACACAACATAAATAACCCCTAAAACACGAATACATAAGCGTCTACAAAAGTTACCGAATTATTCACATATACAAATACGTGAAGAAACCAGGTTAAACATCAACTTACTGTTTCGTCACATTCCAAATACGTTAACAAATAACAACTTAGATATTCGAATTCGTAAAAGAAACCGATCTTACCTGATCAGGAGGACCTTCCAGTGACTTGATGTAACAGCCAAAGAACGTGAGAAATGAAATGGGGGTTGTACCTGCAAGGCACTCCAATGCTTAAGTGAGTAGAGGTATAATAGAATAGGTAAGTTATAGCGTGAATCAGAATACATGACCCTTTAGTGGAAAAGGGTATTTATAGTGAGCCCCCAGCACTGGGTCAAGGTCCTTCTTTGGGCTGGATCAGCTAGGCCCAAGGAAGAACTGCCAAGGAACGCGTGAGAAGCGTGAAGACCTAGCAAAGAGGTCAAGTCCTTGGTCCAACTGCCCCTATCTTTCAGGAGATAATAAGAGACAGTTGGGTGGCGTGGCAAGTGACCTGGCAGACTTGCTTTCGCCCGTCCTGAATGTATGCCCGACCGTTAGATGTCTCTGCCCGTCTGTTAGGTATCCCTGCTCGAGTATATGGGCCTCTGCTCGGTAAATTGGGTCATAGCCCAATTTAGTCTTGGGGCCCAATCCGGAACAGGAGCCCCCCAAGTCGAGTCTCCGAGTCGGAGCAACGAATTGTAATGTAGTCGGGCGCAAGCACGTTGGGTAAAGCAGTGGGCGAATAGCCGAGTCGAGCATGATGTTTACAGAGTTGACAGTTGTATTATTTTTCGTCGGGCGCGTGACGTTCAACAAAGTCGAGGATGTTTCATGGGGTCGAGGACGTCTCATGGAGTCGTGGATGTTTCGTAGAGTCGAGTTTGAAATTTTTGTCGGACACGTGACGTTAAACAGAGTCGAGGACGTTTCACAAAGTCGAGGACGTTTCACAAAGTCGAGGATGTTTTCATAGAGTCAGGGAGGCGTACAGTTGCTCGGCGTCGTTCAAGATTCCTTATGGATTGACGTGTCTCACCATTAATGGTGCTTCGCTTCGTTTACTGTGCAAACGGCGGCGTAGGCACTAGGCAATGATGACTTGACGCGTCAATCCACACGCTTATGGCTATATAAAGGGGATAAACCATTTCATTTGAACTTTTTCGCTCTGACGTTCACCGGAAGCTCTAAAGAAAAATCCTCTCTCCGCCCGTCTCCGCCACCTGAAACGCCGTCCTTGCTTGCGCGCCACCGTTCCATTTCCTGTTTTCACTATGTCAGGTACCACCTCTAATCCTCAGTTTTTTTATGTTTTTGCGTCTGGTAGCTAGGGATTGCATGATTTATTTGTGTAAAGTAGGTAGAATTAGTCTAGGAACAGCCTATTAGATTATAAGTGTGAAAATTTTCGGTAGGGTTAGGATATCCCGGGCAAAAATTTCATATCCGTATGAATGAACCGGGCATTTTGAGTATGCCACGGGCGAAAAATTCATGCGTGTATGAATGTCTCGGGCTTAAAATTCATACGCATATGAATGTCACGGGCAGGCATGTGTGTGAATTTTCCTAAGTGAGGGTTTGGTGGCCGCGGGCGTAGAGTCTACGTCAGTGTCACTTCGCGGGTCAGGACTTCACTTGCTCGCGAAGGTCACCCCTTCGTCGGTCGTAGACTAGTAGTCAAGTTTTGGGGCGTGCGTTTTTAGTCTTACGCCCTTTCACTTGACTTGCGGTGGAAGGGTGGATTTGATGCGATGTCGAATTCACTTTTTCTGTCTGCGTTTCAGGTACGGCCGGGCGTCTTCAAGCCAGGGGAGAAGATACTGAACCGCGGCCCGTAGAAGATGTTGTGCGCTTAAATGTCGAGGAGGGAAGTGTCGGGGGGAACTGAGCACGTCTCCTCGTCTGGACAAAATGACCTCTCCTGGGTTGCGGACGAACCCTTGGACGAGGAATCTAATTTTTGCGATGAGTCGACCCGTGCCTACGCCGAGGTGGAAGACCTGGGTCCCGAGGAGTCTAAGAATTGGCATTGCCGTGCTCCTAAAGAGGCGGACCGGATATGTCATCGCTTCCCGGGGAAACAATTTTCCATGTACGAGTTCGCTTTTCGAGAGGCGAGGGTCAGGCTTCCCTTCAACTCGTTTCAAATGTCAGTCTTCAAGTGGCTTCGGCTGGCGTCGTCGCAGTTGCACCCCAACGCTATCACTTTCATGCGGGCGTATGAATTAGTTTGTTGTTTCCTCGACATCGGGTGCACTCGGCCCCTCTTCTTCGATATTTTTCACCTACAACGGTCCGGTCTTCGAGGGCGTCACAGCTGGGTTTCCTTTAAACAGTCGATGAGGCTATTCAAGACGTACGTAGATTCCGCCCGACACTTCAAAGGGCGATGGTATGTGGTGAGGCCGATCACCCGTTTTGCTCTGCATTCTCTTTATTATTACAAGCGAGATGCGGACGGGGAGGAGAAGCTCATGTCGAGGATACCGTTGAGGTGGCAGCCCGACCATTTTGATCTTTCAACCAGCCATTATCGGGTGAAGTTCTCGAGTCTGGGTGTCGAGGACAGACTTGCTTACAAGAAGTTGGTGGAATACGTGCAGAGTTTCAACCTGGCAGTTTGGGTCGACCGAAAAGGTGTCCCTTATGTTGATGAGGCCGGGATGCCGATCTGTGAACCCCTTCTCATCAACTTCGAAGGCTCTGCTCGAATGTGATACTGACGATGAGGCTATGGAATTGTTGAGTAGGTGTTCTTTTATTCCTATGTTTCTTAGTCTCGTGTTTTGCTCACTGACGTTTGTGTTTTTTGTTTTGCAGGTGCTATGCCCACTGCCCGCGACCGAGTTCTCAAGCTGGCCAACCAAGTAGGAGCCCCGGACAGGGTTCCCAAGAAAAAGAAGAAGGCGGCTCCTCGTGTCCAGGAAGTAGCTGGTGACTCTGGGGAGGGTACCTCGAACCCGGCTAGCCATGTGCCTACTTCCCCACCACCCGTCCAACGCTCCTCTCCGATCAAAATACCAGATAGCCCGCCTCCTTCTACCTCCCCTCTCCTCAAGCAGAAGCACTTGGATAGGACTCTTGCTAGGTCTACCTTGGCGGGGGCAGCAGTCCGGGTGGCCCTGGGAGCTATCTACTGCCTCCTTGCTATATAGAGTAGGAGTTTTTCAAAGCTGAAGGTGTTGTTGCTGTGTCAGCGCCCGAGACGAAGGCCATTCTGAGCCAGGAGGCTGATGTCCAGCGAAAGGAGTTGGCGAGGGATCTGGATGCAGTCATCAGGGTGATGGAGACGACCATGGTTCTGACCGACACCTTCGTATCCACGGCTTCCCTGGAGGATGCCCTTCTGAAGGTCTGTTCTGAGAAGGACAAGTTGTCAAAGGACCTGTCGGATTATAAGGAGGAGCATCAGCTGCAGGAGAGGCTGAAGAAGGAGCTGGAGGAAGTGAAAGTGGAGCGGGACACGCTGAAGACGAAAAAGGCGAGCCTGGAGGAGCAAGCTGTTGAGCATAAGAAAGTGGCCGAGGAAAATGTTGAGCTCCGTGCTCGTCTGGCTCTGCTCGAGGGCACCGTCCGTCCCCTGGCGGATGAGAATGAAGAGGAGCTCCCTCTCTGTTCCCGGGGTGAACTGGTAGGACACATCCGTTCGCTCAACAAGGATCTGGTGGCCGTGTTCAAAGAAGGGTTTGACAATGTTGTCGACCAGTTGAGGATACTGAACCCTGGGTTGGCGACGGAGGGGTCGGTTCACAATTACTGCGTCTCTGATGGGGAGACTGTGTGTCCCTTCTAAGCGAACGAGGAGCTGGGAGAAGAGGAAGAGTAACTTCGGGCGGAGTCTTTGGATTTTTATTTTGTTTATTTGTATGGCCTGCGTGCCTAATTTGTATGGCCTGCGTGCCCAGTTTGTATGAATATTGGCCTTCGGGCTTACTTGTATTTTCTTCGGCTACGGCCGTGTTTGAATGAATGTTTTATTTTAGCTATTACCTTGCTCGGTTCTATTCATTTTATATTTGCTATATTTTTTTGAACTGTTTATGCTCGACTATGTTGGTCTCGCCAGTTTAGGGAACCGATGAGGTAGCGGGTGTTGTGCTCGCCTAAAATCGAAGCCGAGATCGCGATTGGAGAACTCCGACCTCGGGGCTTGGGCCTTCCCATCGCGAGATGGGTGCCCTACAAATCGTGGTACTGCAACGCTGGGGTTCACTTGAGGTCTCAAATGTCGGGGAGGGTTGTGTCCGCTGGAGGGGTCGTGTTCGTCCCTGGGTAGCGTGGATCCTCCCTGTAGTTTTGGTGGTGAAGAGCATGGTCGTACCTCCCATGTCTCACTGTGACATATTTAGCTGTAATATTGTCTAAGTTTCTCTGCGTTCCATGGTCGAGCGAGTTCTTCACCTTGTAGGTTTTCCAGATAGTAGGCCCCGTTGCTCGTCTTGTCGCGGACGCGGTAGGGACCCTCCCAGTTGGCGGCCAATTTACCCTCTCTTGGGTTTTTTTGATTTCTTCTGAGGACCAGGTTGCCCACCTGGAACTCTCTCTTTATGACCTTCGCGTCGTGGCACAAGGCTATTTTTTTTAGGGATATTTCCCTAAGGGCTGCTTCGGAGCGAATCTCGTCGACGAGATCCAACTCGGCTCTAAGTGCCTCGTCGAGGGGTTCCTCTATGCGTCTCGTCGGTTCTCGTATTTCTATTGGGATGACTGCTTCGGTGTCGTATGTTAGTCGGAATGGCTTTTCCCCGGTCGTGGAATGAGGTGTCGTGAGGTATGCCCACAGGACGCTGTGTAACTCCTCGACCCATGCCCTTTTTGCCTCGCCGAGTCTGCGCTTCAGCCCGCGCAGGATTACCCTGTTGGCCGCCTTCGCTTGCCCGTTGGTTTGAGGGTGCTCGACGGATGTGAAATGTTATTTAGTGCCTAAGCTGGCCACGAAGTCCTGAAATCCTCCGTCCGTGAATTGCGTCCCGTTGTCCGTGATGAGGACCTGAGGTATGCCGAATCGAGCGAGGATATTTCGTTTGAAAAATCGAAGAATGTTTTGCGCTGTTATTTTGGCCAGTGCCTCTGCTTCGATCCATTTGGTGAAATAGTCTACCCCTACAATGAGGTATTTATTTTGGTATGACCCAGTTACGAAGGGTCCGAGGATGTCCATGCCCCACCACGCAAAGGGCCAAGGAGAGGAGAGTGTTTTTAGTTTGTTCGGGGGTGCAAGGTGCATGTCGGCGTGTCGTTGACATTTGTCGCATTTTTTGACATGTTCCTTGGAGTCGTGTTGCATAGTCGGCCAAGAGTAGCCTGCGCGAAGAGCCTTGCGTGCGAGCGATCGTCCGTCGGGATGTTGGGCATTGATTCCTCGGTGCATTTCCCCCAATATGTTGGGAACTTTCTCTTCTTCGATGCATTTGAGTAATGGGATGGAGAGTCCTCTACGGTAGAGTTTCCCTTCGAGGAGGACGTACGAGCACGCCCTACGTTTGGTGACGTTCGCCTCTTTAGGGTCAGTGGGGAGTTCGCCTTTTGTGAGGTAATCATAGATGGGTGTCATCCAACAATGATTATCCCTGATCACGTTAACCTCAAGTGGGGGAGGCGGTTTCTCGATACTAGGTCGATGAAGGATTTCCTGGATTACTGATTTGTTTCTGCCCTTCTTTCTCGTGCTAGTTAGTTTTGATAGAATGTTTGCTCGTGTGTTATGCTCACGTGGTACGTGTTGAACTTCCTACTTCTCGAATTTTTCGAGTCTTTCTTTGACTAGAGCTAAGTATTCGATGAGGTTGTCGTTCTTTGTTTGGTACTCTCCCCGTACTTGTGATGCTACGAGCTGGGAGTCTGTTGATATTTTTACTTCCTTTGCTCCTAAGTCCTCGGCCAATCTCAGACCGGCAATGAAAGCTTCATATTCGGCTTGGTTGTTGGATGTTGGGAAAGCTAATACTAGTGAGACCTTAATCAGGATTCCGTCCTCGTTTTCGAGGATGATCCTGGCCCCGCTGCCCGTCGTGCCGGAGGCGCCGTCGACGAAGATCGTCCATTTATGGGCGCCGTCCGCTGGTACCGGGCTGTGAGTCATTTCCACGACAAAGTCGGCCAGGGCTTGAGATTTCAGAGCTTTCCTGTTCTCGTACTGTATATCGAATTCAGAAAGTTCCAGCGACCATTTTAACATTCTGCCGACCATGTCTAGCCGCCCGAGGAGTTGTTTTATTGGTTGATCGGTTCTTACCTTGATCGTGTGAGCGAGGAAGTAGTGACGTAATCTCCTCGCGGCGTTTATGAGAGCTAATGCAACCTTTTCAATTTGTTGGTATCTGAGCTCGGGGCCTTGGAGTGCTTTGCTCGTGAAGTAGATGGGTTTTTGTCCCTCGTCGGTTTCTCTGATTAAAGCGGCACTGACGGCCTCGGTTGCTACGGACAGATACAGGTATAAGGTTTCCCTTTCCAATGGTCGTGACAGGACCGGGGGTTCGGAGAGGACCCTCTTCAAATGGAGTAGTGCCCGTTCACATTCGTCGGTCCATTCGATGTTGGCCTCCTTACGGAGGAGTCTAAAGAAAGGTAGCGCGTGCTGGGCGGATTTGGCGATGAAATGGGAGAGCGAGGCGAGCACCCCGTTGAGGGATTGAATGGATTTTTTAGATTTCGGGGTCGGAAACTACGAGAATGCTCGACATTTGTCGGGGTTGGCCTCGATTCCCCTCTCGGTGAGGTAGAAACCTAGGAATTTTCCTGTCCGGACGCCGAATGTGCATTTCTCAGGGTTAAACCTCATTTTGCATTGTCTCGCCTGCTCGAAGACTTTGTAGAGGTGTCGAGCGTGGTCGGTCTCCTCGTGTGATTTGATGATCATGTTGTCCATGTATACCTCGAGCATATCCCCGATTTCCCCTCGGAAGACTTTGTTCATCATGCGCTGGTACGTGGCCCCGACGTTCTTGAGTCTGAAGGGCATTACGTTGTAATAGTAATTGTCGATCGGAGTCATGAATGTTGTGTGTCTCTTGTCCATGTCCGACATAGGGATTTGATTATATCCGTTGTATGCATCCATGAAGGATAAGAGCTTGAAACCTGCAAAGTTATCGACGAGTTTATCTATGTTAGGGAGAGGAAAAACATCTTTGGGGAAAACCCTATTAAGATCGGTATAATCAACACACATACGCCATTTTCCATTATTTTTCTTAACGAGGACTACATTAGGGAGCCAGGTTGTGTACTGGGCTTCAGAAATAAAATTTGCCTCTAAGAGGTCTTTTACAGCTTGCTCGGCAGCCTCCGCTTTCTCGGGGGACTGCTTGCGCCTACGCTGCGCCACGGGTCCGATTGCCTGGTCCAAAGCTAATTGGTAACATGCGACCTCAGGGTCTAGGCCGGGCATTTCCGCAGCGTTTCATGCGAAGAGATCGGAGTTCTCCCTGAGGCATATCGCGAGTTGCTTCCTTGTTTCTTCGGGCAGCCCCTTTCCTATTTTTACTACTTTGTCAGGGTCGTCGCCCAGAGGGAAGAGCTCGAACTCTCCGTCCAGGACTGGGCGGAACGGGTGAGCGGGAGCCTGTTCCTCGGTGGGTTTCCACTCTTCACTTTCGTCCTGGCCGATGTGGCAATCGAGGTCGATGGCGTTGATTCCTTGGGGGGAGGCTCCTCAGCCCTGGGCTTTTTGTTACTCTTTGTATTGACTGTGGCCTGTCCTTTTACTGCGACATCGTAGCACCTTCGGGCAACTTCGATGTCGCCGTGGATGGTGACTACGCGGCCCAGTTTGGTGTAATATTTCATCTTCAGGTGGACGGTAGACAGGACCGTCGTCAGCTCAGCTAGAGTCGGGCGACCGAGGATGCAGTTGTAAAGAGAGGGACATTCTATGACCAGGAACTGGATCTTGATTTCCCTGGACGTCTCTTGCTTTCCGAAGGTAATGAGGAGCTCGACGTAGCCCCAAGGCTTTGTCGTGGATCCGTTGAATCCTTGGAGGTCGGACCCGACGTAGGGAGATAGGTTGGTTTTGTCCAATTTTAGGGTCCTGAAAAGGTGGACGTACATGATGTCCACCGAGCTGCCTTGATCGACCAGAATGCGTTGGACATCGAAGTGAGCCATCTTGGCTCTAATCAGCAATGGGATGCCCGAGTTTGGAGAACTGCCTGAAAGCTCCTCTAGAAAGAAGGATATTGGGTTGGATTTGCCTCGGTACTTTGTCAGTGTTGCCTTTTGCTCGAGCGCGGTCAGAAGGAGCTCGTCGAACTTGCGCTTTACCGAAAGGGCGGCGGCCTCGCCGTTCATCCCTCCGCCTGATATGAAAAGGGCGGTTGGAAAGTCTTCCCAGGGGCTGAAAGCAGTGATCCGCCCTTCTGGTGATGTACCGGGGAAGCCGAAGTCTTTTGGTCGTGATATGCAAAGGGCCACCTGATAGGAAGACTCGTCGGGGGGAGTGTCCTCCCGGGGTCTCTTCTTTTCTGGCTCTTCGTGCTCTGATGTTTCGTTCCTCCTAGTGTATTTCTTGAGATGTCCTTCTTGGATCAAAATCTCTATTGAGTCTTTCAGGTGAACGCAATCTTCATTCACATGCCCATGGCTTCTGTGGAACCTGCAGTATTTGGACTTGTCGGTGTGAGGCTTGGGTGCAGACGGTTTTGGGAACCTTACCCTGCCCTGTTTGAACTCGGAGTTGATGCATTCGGCGAGGATGCGCTCGCGGGGAGCTGTCAGTAATGTATACTCGCTGTATCGGCCCGCGGGGCCTCTTCCTTCCCGGGGTTCGCGGGGTTTCTCTTCCCTTCGCCTATCCCCGTTGCGACGAAGAACAGTCGGATCTTCGCGCTTGGGATGGTCGGTTTCCCCGGTGTTGCGGCTGCTGCGAGCATTGTGGGCTACCGGCTTCTCCTCGTATCTGATGTAAGCATGGGCTTTATGCAGGAGGTCATTCAGAGTGCGGGGAGGTTCTATCCCAACTGCTCGGCTAAGCATGCTTCCGGGCAAGAGTCCCCTCTCGAGGAGATATTTCTTCATATGTTCCGTGGTGTCCACCTCGATAGCCTCTTGGCTGAATCGTTCGATATACGAGCGCAATGTCTCATTTTTCCTTTGTACTATGGCTTCAAGGGTCGCCTCCGTCTTGGGGTGGCGTCGGGAGGCTGTGAAATGCCTCGTGAACATGGATCTCATAACTCTCCAGGATGTGATGGACTCTGGGGCCAAGCTTTTGTACTAGGCCATGGCTCCTTTCTTGAGGGTCGTCGAGAACAACCTACATTTGAGATGCCCGATGATGTCGTTGCGGTAGTCGAGCATTGCATTGACATTGTCGACGTGATCGTCGGGGTCTGTGGTCCCATCGTAGATGGCCAGGTTTAGGGGTTTCTCCATGCCTTTGGGGAGTGGAGCTTCCATTATTGCCCGTGACAGGGGGCAATGTAGGTATTCTTCGTCGCTCATCGGCGGGGAGAGCTCGTTGTGGTCGGGGCTTCGATCGCGCATTGGCGAGGTTCCTGATCGGCCGGAGTCACGGCGGGCACGCGCCCTACTCATGTTGGGCTCTAGGGAGCGGCGTCCTCGTTTCTTTGTCGCCTCTAGACGTTGTTGCGTCCTCCTTTCTTGCTGAGGTCGGCCCTCCTGTCGATCAACTTTTAGGGTCATGATTCTCTCGTGCTGCTGGTAGAGCATGGAGCTGGCCTGGTTGAGGGCGTTCACCATAGCAATCATGGTTTTGAACTTGAGGCGGGTTCCCATTGTTCTCGGGTTCAGGAGACGGGGTGGCTGGGCGCCCATCTCGGGCATCAGACTCATGGTATTGCAGATTTTCCTCCATCGTGTAGTCGACAAGGGGACGGTTGCGTTCGTTGAGTTGTTCTCCGGACATGCTAGAAGGATGGTGTTTGAGCTTTGATCTTCTGTTGTGGAAGAAGGGGAAGCTAGTTTCCCACAGACAGCGCCACTGATCTTACCTGATCAGGAGGACCTTCCAGTGACTTGATGTAACGGTCAAAGAGCGTGAGAAATGAAAGGGGGGTTGTACCTGCAAGGCACTCCAATGTTTAAGTGAGTAGAGGTACAATAGAATAGGTGATTTATAGCGTGAATCAGAATACCTGACCCTTTAGTGGAAAAGGGTATTTATAGTGAGCCCCCAGCGTTGGGCCAAGGTCCTTCTTTGGGCTGGATCAGCTAGGCCCAAGGAAGAACTGCCAAGGAACGCGTGAGAAGCGTGAAGACCTAGCTAAGAGGTCTGGTCCTTGGTCCAACTGCCCCTATCTTTCAGGAGATAATAAGGGACAGTTGGGTGGCGTGGCAAGTGACCTGGCAGACTTGCTCTTCGTCCGTCCTGAATGTATGCCCGACCGTTAGATGTCTCTGCCCGTCTACTAGGCGTCTCTGCTCGGTAAATTGGGCCATAGCCCAATTTAGTCTTGGGGCCCAATCCGGAACAGAAACTTACACAAATAAGCATAAAACAACCAAAAATCCACATGTTTATTGACGACTATCATCTCAAAATGTTCTTTGTTGCCCGTGGTCACCTTCCATTTATGACGTATCTTCACAACAAGCTTCCACAAGTCTTTGATATCATTGATGTCGGCAACAATCTCAAACGGACGAGCCATTTGTTGGTTGGTTGGAAGGAGTTGAATGAGTTGAAAGGGAGTGAAGAAGAAGAGAGGTTGTGTAATAAGTTTGAAATGTGTTTAAAGAGAGAGATGGTGGTAAATGGAAGAAAGAGAAGTAGTATGTTTAGGTGGGAAAAGTTGATATGATATGAACAAAGTAGTGCTACATCGTAAACTATTAGTTTGCAGGTTTGAGAAAAATGTGAAAACGCAAATAGTATGTTTCGTGCGTGCAAAAGTAAAATAGGTTGTTTTGTAAACATTTTGCAAACAACCATTAGAGTAACACGTGTTATTAAGGATATTACAATAAATTCACCGGAGATAGATTTTCTTATATGATAGATAATATGCTATAGATTTTCTTATATTAAATCTATATGATAGATATTGTGCTATAGTAAGAAGAAAAAGATAATATTATTATCAGTCTCCCTTCCTATAAACAAAGGAAATAAAGTGTACTACTATTGTCAAGGAAGGTGTCAACACTTGTAGGCAAAACAAACCATGTGAGCCTTTATATTAATTCCCCAATTTGCTCTTAAATAATAACCATGCCGGTTCTTCAGGTACACCATAGACAAGATCTATCACAAAATGTAGCAAATATTTTATTTAGCATCCTTAATAGTCAAAACCTAGATAGCTAGGGTCTTAATATTGTACATTCTCAAGTGCTAGCGTTATTGAAAAAAAGATTAGGAAGCTATGATGCTTGAAGGGGATCCATCAAAATAAACATGGATTAAGACGTAACGCAAACTGTATACATATAATTGATAATTAGACTTATAACATAAAGTGGTTTCATTTCACAAATAGTCATGCCAAATGCCAATATATCTATTTGACATGACATGTTACTTTATATCATCCTCAAAAACAATTGCCAAACTCTAAGTAAGAAGTTTATGATTATTATCTTTTTGGATTTCTGGAAACTTTGCCATCATTATTATAATATCACTTATAAGATGCTCATTCTTTATTTTAATGTGTAACTCAAATGTTTCTCTATACACGTGGTCACACCTAGAACATTATTAATCTTGTTGCATGAATAATATTCTAGTTTTTCTTTTTCAAACCTTATCTCTTTTCACTATAAAATATCAATTTCTCTCGAAATATTTTCCTGAACTCAATTCTATTAAATTTGATCATATATAATAAGATGGATTTTTCTGCCTTGCGTTGTGCTCTTAACACAACATGCGGAGTGAGGATTTTTCACAACATTTTTCATTTTTTTTATTTGCTACTCAAATATTCTTTGTAATAATTAAACAATGTCATTTTATCTTTTATAGTGTTTATTCTTTATTACTTGGAATATTGGTATCTTGCATGTTGACAAAAATATTTATCTATTTTGGATATACAAATCAGGACGTATTATATTTTTTTTAAACTGTTATTTTTTCGGAGGTGTATATCATAAATATTTTCGAATTTGTGGATCAGAAAAAATATCTATAAAGTCGATTTTTTCCAGAATTTATTCTAATTTATTTCATTATTTCTTTATTTTCACTGATTTATTTTGCTTTATCACAAAATATCTATAAGAGAATTCTATTTATAGGTATTTTTTATTATTTTATCATTTTTCGTAACACTCATGATCTCTTAAATGCTCATCACTATATTTAAAACCATTATAATTAACAATAAATTTAAAATTTTTATAATTAATTATCTTATTAAATACATATTTTTTAAAATCAATATATATCTATTGCAAATTTTATCTTTATATTTTAAAACTCAAAGAAATCAATATATACATGTTTTAGATTTAATCATATAAAATTTCTACTCTAATTCAAATTCTTTTAAATATGAATAATATAACTTAATAATTATTAATAAAAAATATGCAATCGTTCTAATATTTATAGCATAATTGATGATAATCAAATCGTTAATTAAATTTATTATTATGTATTTAAACACGTCAATTTATTATAAATTTGTATATGTATTTGAATCTTCTTAAAATTAAATAAATATAAATATCATTTTTCTTTTGGAAATAATATTTTTCAGATTTGTACAAGTATTCTTAATATGCACATCCGGAACAAATTAATATTTTAAAAAAATGGTGCATCCAGATGTACTCATCGAGAAATAAGGGGTAAAAGAAGAATTTTTCGCGGTGTCTAAATTTTTTTTTTTAAACATGTCTAAAAAACTTATGGAGTGTATTAATAAATCCTCAACTTTTATTTTGCACTCACTTTCATTTGTAAAAAAGAAAAAACTATATGTTTTCTTCGATTGAGGAGGTAAAGAATGAATTTAGAGTTTTTGACGAGAAATTTGAATTTTTTTTATTGAGATTTTTTTTATAAACAAACATTTGTTTATTAGGATTAGGAGTATTAGGGATATTCCAACCCAATAAATAAATTACACTACCATCATCTACAATTAACAATTTAACCCGCAGATAATCAAATGGATATTTATATCATTTATAATAATTGCAACTTATTATTTGTTTGAAACTTAAAGTCAACCACTATCATGGGAATAAAATGATTCTTTGAACTATTATATCAGGATTGTCTATTTCATTGTTGTGAATAATTTGATTTCTCGACCACCAAATATACCAAAATTGTCTATTTTTATATTGTATTGTATTCTTTATATTAAAATAAAAGAGTAAAACTTAGTTATATTTAAGAATTTATGAAAATAAGTTGAAAGAAATCCTATGAATAATATTATAAGATGTTTTCATAAGTTCTCTCAAACTAATCATTTCACAAAATTTATGTTATTAGGTAACCTCGTATAAGTCAATTGAAATATTTAGTTTCATTATACTTTTGATTCTCTAATCTATTTAAATATTTGTTGAATCTCTTATTTACACATATTTAAATGATATAGATTTTTTAAGTAGGCTAATAAGCCAATCAGACCTTCGAAAATATCAGACTTAGGTCAAAACACAAGTCTTTGATAGACTATAGGTCAGACTTAGGCTTGAAACTTTTTAGCAGGTCAGACTCAGACTTGGCAAAGTCCAGCTCGGTCCAACTTATTCTCACCTATAATAGGAGTAGAGTTTTAGATTTTAAAAAAAAAAACTCAATTTAATTGTCAATATATAATATTAATATAAATATTATAAATATTTTTTTAATTGAATCGGTGAATATGAAAAACAATATTTAGTCCAAGAATCAAACTAGCTTAAACTTATTAAAATTTCCTTATTCTATTCACAGTTCACACGTATGTTTGGTAACTCATTTGAGAGGTTTTTCTCGCATTCCAAGGTGAAAGAAAAAAAAAGTTTAAAATTGGAGGATTACCAAACGCACATATATTAGCCTCTTAAATGTGAAAAGAAATAGATGGTTAGGCATTCTTATGAAACTCTCTTGTTAGGTGAGTACTATGGTTTAAGCATTATCTTTATTCAAAGAAGAACTTAGATTCTTTACAATAATTAGGTTTGGGAAATTGATTAAAAGAAAGAAAGAAAAGGTGTATTAGTGGGTTTATTCTGTCAGCATGAAAGCAACCAAGTGAAGTTAGGAATTGAAATGTGGATAATGAATGTACTCCAGCCTCACAAATGGAATGATTGGCATGTTATTAGTACAAGCTTTGCATCAAGGAGCTTTCTTGATTCAACTAGTTATTAGGTTAGGCACGCTTGTACCTAATTATCAATCATGATGCTGTCAACATTATCTACAGTTAAGTGCATGAGAATAATTATTAAGCTGGCAAAGATGATAAACCAAGTCCCACACATTATGTAATATAAGATGTGGATCATTACTATATCTTAGTGTACTATATTTGTATTCTATGAGTCAAATTTCAAACACAAAATGTGGAGTTGTGATCTCAATTACTATCATTCTAATTTTAATTGGTTACTTAACTTTTTTCATTTTTAGTTTTTAGTTAAATGTCTTTTCATCTTTCATTTCAATATCATTCCAATTATTAATTTTTTTCATTTGCCATATCTTCTTTAATATATATATATAAGGCATGGTCGAACTATTAAAAAGAATTCAAATTACGACATAGTCGAACTACATTTAAAAAGATTTCAAATTAAGGCATAGTAGAACTATTAAACATTCCAACACCAAGGTGGTTAAGATATTTTTTTAATCCATCTAGTTGCACGTATAAAATAATGTCTTAATTCTCACGACTTAAGTCATTTGGTTCTGTTATGAATTATTCAAAAAATACATTAGAAAAATTATTCAGGAGGTAAGAATCAAGGTTGGAAATGTCATCACTGTGGTAAGTTTGGTCACATAAAATCATATTGCTACAAATTACATGGATATCACAAACCTACCACATAACCCAGAAAAAAACAAAATGTTGTTAAAACAAAGAAGATGTGGATTCCCAAAGATAATAGTATTGCACTCATAGCTCACACTTCTTTAAGAACTTCTGCTATAGAGAAGTGATATTTTGACAGTGGTTGTTCTAGACACATAACTGGTGTCAAGAAATTTTTTATGGATATTAAATCACATTCCGCCAACTATTTAACTTTTGAGATAGTTCAAAAGGTGAAATAAAAGGTGTTGGAAAGATGGACTATGTTGGATTGCATATTCTTGATGGTGTGTTATTTGTTAAAGGGATGGCTACACATCTAATAAGTATTAGTTAACTGTGTGACCAAGGTCTCAAAGTTAACTTTACTAAATCTAAATTTCTGGTAAAAAAGTTATCATGAAGGGGGTAAGATCTAATCATAATTTTTACATGTGGACTCATGAAGAAACAACCAGGTTTGATGCCGAAAGAAGATGGAATGAAATTGTGGCATCAAAAGTTTGGTCATTTACACTTAAAAGAGATGAAGAAAGTCTTGTCAAATGGAGCAGTCAGAGGTGTTCCCAATTTGAAAGATAATGAAGGAGCCTATAAAGCATTCTACTTCAAGACTAAATTTATGATGGAATCTATAAATGTAGTTGTTAAAGATGATGTCAAAGAGGATGTTGTAACATCTATAAATGATATTCCTAAAGATGTTGTAGACTCATATGCTAATACTGAATTTTGCAAATACTAGGCTAGTTGACAAAGGACATTCCATCAGAATTCAATAGGATCATTCTAAGAAGTTTATAATAGAAGCTCTAAATGGTGAAGTAATTACGAGATCAAAGGAAGTTGTGTTAAAAGCTTTCTTTGTCTCCAGATTTGAACCCAAGAATGTCAATGGAGCATTGACTGGTGAGTTTTTAAGAAATGCTATGCAAGATGAACTGGGACAGTTCAAAAGGAATGAAATCTGGGATCTGGTGCCAAGGAATGAAGGGACAGGTGTTGTTGGTACGAGATGGGTGGGTGTTTAAGAACAAGTCAGGTGAACAAGGTATGAATACCATACTTCTTGCTCAAGGAAACACTCAAATTTAAGGGGTGGACCTTGATGAAACAAATGCCATTTTAACTAGATTGGAATCTATCAGAATGTTACTTGGAGTAGCATGTCTGTTGAGGTTCAATATAGCTCAAATTTATGTGAATGATATTGTATTTTTGGAGGAATGTTAGATGAGATGTTCCAACATATTATTCAACAAATGCAATATGAATTTGAGATAGGTGAATTAACTTAATTTCTTTGTCTCAAAGTCAAGCAAATGGAAGACTACAAATTTCTTTGTCAAGGAAATTATGTGAAAAGTAACTCTGAAGAATGTGTCTTTCTGGGAAACCCTTTGAGTTCATGGTGCAGTAAGAGACAATATTGTATATCCCTATCTACTGTTGAAGATGAGTACATAGCAGTAGGTAGCAGCTACCCTCAACTAATAAGGATGAAGCAAATGTTGACTGAGTATAATGTCACACAAGATGTCATAACATCTTTCTGTGACAACTTAAGTGGAATCAACATTTCCAAAAATCAGGTTGAGGTATTAAGGGGCAAACTAGGGATTTGTCTGTCAGAAAATTTATAGTAATTAATTTGGTGTGGGAATACTATTCAAGTTTGTATATGTTCCCAAAAAAATAGAAATAGGTTTTCAAAGTCAATCATTTTAAATTTACATAAACGTCTCTCCCACACGGCATCTCCATATTGTGCCATATTTCTATTAAAAAAAATCATCATTCACCAAAGAGAAAGAATATGATGTGTTAATTTGTTTCCTAATCTCAAGATATCTCAACAACATTCCTCACAAGATTATGTCAAGAAGGGTAATGCATTTTCATTAAAACCTAGGGCTAAATCTGTGAAGATTTTCTTTGAAGAAGTTGTGGATGTTGCTTCGTTGTCTATGATTCCTTGCAATGTGCCTGAAAGGACAAAGCTTGACAAACTGCCAGTAAGAAGATCAAAGAAACTTATTGCAGATAATACTTGAAAAACTTCTGATTATTTTTCAAATCCCAGGTCAGAGAAAGAAAAAATGTAGATAGAAGTATTAGAAGGATGGTCGATAGGACTTTGCATAAGGAAAGTCATCTTGCTATCCCTGGGATTACAAGACCTCTTTCCCAAATGAGTCCTCCTACCACTATGGCTCAATTTGAACTAGAGCATAGATTGAGAATGTTGATGAAGTTGATGGTGAGGCTGAAAAGAATGTTGACCAAGAGGTTGGGGTTGAGTTGAGTGAGCAAGAAGGATTAGATGGAAATTTGCACACTCTAGTTGCATTTGTGTTGGAAGATGTTGAAGCTGATGTTACAACATCATTTGTGGAAAAAGAAGTTTCTACCAAGGGTCAAAGATATTGGGATGGAGCTGAAGCAAAGGGGGGGAGGATTGTTGATACTGTTCAGGAACATGTTATCAATGTTGAAGACTATCCCTCTGACAATGAGGTTGTTATCAACAGTCTTCATCCTGGTGTTTCCAAGAGGCTCAAAATCAGAAAGAGAAAGGTTGTTGTTGCTGACAACACTCCTGCTAGGAGCTCAAAGAATACATTTGTTATTGGTCCTACAAAACCCTAGAGCAAGGTTGTAACCTTCTCTAAGAAAAGGAAAGTTGAATCTGATACTGAGTCGGATTACAATGTTGAGGATGATGTCGAGGACATCAATCATGTGAAAAAATTTATTTCCAAGAAGAAGTTTGATGTTGTTCCTGAGGCTCATTTGGAAAATGTGTCCTTTCATGTTGTGGAAACTATGGACAGATAGAAGTATATTTTCCAAATAAGGGTGGATTTGGAAAGAGAGCTCGGAAAGAATGCTCTTAAGTGTAAGGATGTGATGAAACTCATTGAAGATGTTGGGTTGATGAAGACTCTCACCAAGTTTTGTCTTTGCTATGAGAAATTATTCAAAGAGTTTATGGTAAACATCCTTGAGGGATGTGATGATGTGAATAACAAAGACTATATGAAAGTTTATGTCAGAGGAAATTTTGTGACATTTTCTCCTGTTGTGATCGACAACTTCCTAGGGATATCTGAAGAATCTCAAGTTGATCTTGAAGATACTGATGATCAAATGTGTAGAGAGATAACCTGCAAGAAGGTGAAGAATTGGTCTAGCAAAGAAAAGTTGGCAGATGGGAAGCTCAGTGTGAAGTATGCAATCCTCCATAGGATTGGTACTGTGAATCGGGTTCCTACAAATCATACCTATACAATCTCTACTGGACTTGGAAAGTTTATTTATGTTGTTGGTAAAAAAAGGAAATTTGACTTTAGTGTTTACATTTTTTATCAAATTCTGAAGCAAGCTATCTCAATTGCTACAAAGATGCATATTAGTTTTCCATCTCTCATTTGTGTTATATTTCTTCATCGACATCCTAGAATTTTGCTTCTTGTTGAAAGTTCTATGAAAAGGGAATCTCCTTTGACTTGGCACCATAAATTATTTGTTGGAGATCATCTCCCAGATCTTGTCATAACATCTGTTCATACACCTGGTCATTTACCTTCCAAGGAAGTTGTTATTGCTCAACTAAAGGAGACCTGCATGGAGTTAGACAACACCATCAAGGCGAGTACTGCAAGGAAGGCCAAGCTTGAGCAGTTGATTAAAGCTTTGACTGCAAAAAAAAGACAAGGAGGCTTAACCTGCTGAAGATGTTGATGAAGATGATGGATCAGCTGATGATCACCTTGATGAAGAAGAGGAAGGAGAAGATGATGAGGATAATGAAGATGATCTCTGACTGTAGTTATTTTGTTTTTGTAGTTGTGGTTCTCTTTGTCAGGGTTAAATGCCCAAAATATTTTTGGCACCTCATGTGTTTCTTATGTAACTTAAATTTTATTTCTGCTATATGCTAATGATTTGGTGTTTAGTTATGTTGCTAACATTTTTCATATTATGGCTAAAAAGGGGAATTAATCACTAATTACACTAACCAATATCACTAACTACACTAAACACTAACTACTAGTTGTTATTGAGGGGGAGAGTCACTTTTGTTGAGGGGGAAATTCTAAGGGAGAGACATTAACTTATAACTGTTGAAGTGAGGCTATATGGACTATATGGTTTTTCGTTGCTTAATTTCTGACTTTTGTCACTTTATTGTTTTGTGTGTTTGATTTATTTTCAAACATATATGTTTTACTGGTAACCTTTTGTATGCAAGGGTTATTTAGTTGTTTTAGCCAAAATTTGTCAAAGGGGAAATTGTTAAGTCTGCATATTTGTGGTTGACAGTAATTTTGGTAAAACAACTTGACTGCAACATGAAGAATAATATGTTTAGTAAGATGTCGAACAAGATGTCCTAACAACTTATTCGACATATTGTATGTCAGTTTGACAGTTTTGACTCAGTTGTCTTATTTACAGAATACTCTATGAATATTATATGATCCTATGTGGCCTTCCAAGATTGAAGATTATTATAGATTCAGTTTTCGATGGAAAATTTTTTGTTTTCTAAATATGTATACATTTTAGGAAACTTTAGATAGAAGTTTTATTTTCATGGAGAATAAGCTGCAGATATTATGCAACATATTTGCTGCAATTTGAAGCCCAAGATTCAGTCATGATTATAGCTATATATAGTATGGATCAATCCTAATTGTATTGTAGAACATATATTGCTATTTAGTGAGTTTTTAGGGTTTTCTGATTGTGAGACTCTCTTGTATCTTGTTGATACTAAAGCTGGATTGTTTTATTGAGTTGTAAAATGTTGATCACTCTTAAGCTTTTAAGCATTGATTTAGTGTGTATCACGTGGTGATTATAAGGAAAGTGAGAAGGGTCTCATACCTAGGAAAGTCTTAGGTATAAATTAAGCACGGGTAGTGATTAGGTGCGAAGATTAAACCGGAGGTTATTTACTTCAAACTAATACTATTTAGTGGATTTACTTCCTGATTAGGTAGCCCCCGGACGTAGTTGTTGTTGTACACTGAAATGGATTAACAATTGACTGTGCTCTTTACTTTCTGCAATTATATTGCGTGTTCATCTTGTCATTATGTTTAGTGCAGAGATCAGTGTCTCAACATCTCTTAGGACATCTGAGATCTGCTTACCATAATTTCAGCACCCATTACTTTTTAGGATACGATCAGAACTATTGGATATATTAATTTTTGTGTGCTGTCGTTTAATCCTAATGAGTGAATACAAAATGTTTGCCACCTTTCATGTAGAATTTCCATTACCCATTTCTTCCTTATTTTTATTTTGATCATTTTTTGATTCAGTCCTTTAAACCTTTGATTATTTTCTCGATTTTAATTTTGTATATATCTTGCACTTTGGTTTCTCTATTGTATTTTCTAGTTTTTTCGATATCCACCAATATAGTTGAGGTCGTTTGTTCTAAAAGAACCTTCACGATTTTTGACCTCTCGTTGAAGGCTTGTTCTTATAAGACAAATTTTCTCATCTTTTTCTTCAAATAGGATACAATATTAGGTTAGGACCTTGTATAATCATGTACACAATTAACAAGAAGCTTTGTGACAAAATATATATGTGTGTTTGGGTATAATAGTGTTATAAAGGGGTGTTTTATATACTTATATGTAGGGGTGTAATCGGTTTGGTTTGAACCGATTTTTAGTATAAAAAAAAGTATCCAAACCGATGACATCTCCATTGGTTTGGTTTGGTTTGGTTTTTAAATTTTTTTAAAATGGAACCAAACCAAACTAACCGGTTTGGTTCGGTTTGGTTTGGTTGATCGGTTTACAACAATTTTTTTTAGACATCATATTCGTTTGTGTATCATTTGCTCTAATATTGTTCAATGAATTTTATGCTATCATTTTTTAAAATAATACATTTCATATGATATATTTCATGGTACTTTTCAAACAACTTACAAGTTGTTTTTAATCCATACGAAACATTTACATAATTTTCATTGCATTATGAAATAAGTTCACTATCGAATACAAAATTTGACACTTGGCATGAGAAAGTTGGGAAGGAATTTGAAAGTTTAATAAATAAAACACAACAATAAAAACAAAAGGTTTCGATACACATAAATTAATGTGTTTCACACCTCAAACACACATAAAAATATTTTTGTAACAAGACTAGAAGGAAATTCGTTGAAGAAAAAACATAAGAGATAAAAAAAAATGAAAAGTAACGAAGAGAACTTGAAGATGAATAAGAAAATGATAACCTATAAGAATGACAATGGCGAGAGAAAAATGGTGACGGATAGTCAGAGCAGAAATTTGGCGAGAGCAAGTATTTATAGCTTATGGTTTTTTTTTATGTTTGAAGTTTAGTTTTGGTTACATATTTAGTTCAAAGAAAGGAAGTGTAGACAAAGATGGAGAAATGTTGGACCGATACAAACTTTAGACTTAGTAATTGGCTAAATAAAAGATTAAGTATGTATTTAAATTCATCGGCTTGGTTCATCGGTTTGGCGGTTCCTAAAAACTAAAACCGAGAACCGAACCAAATCACCTCGGTTTTTATTGGTTTGGTTCGGTTTTTGAACCAAACAAAAAACAATCGATTTTTTTTCGGCTTGATTTGGATTATAAGTTTAATTGGTTTTTTCTGATCCACTTACATCCCTATTTATATGAGATCATTAATATGTGTCGTCGAACTCTAAAGGAGAACTATCATATTAAGGATTTAAGACGGCTTTCAAATTTTTAAATAAACAATTCTATTGAGTGAATATTAATTAAATTATTAATCATAAATCAAATATTAAAATAAATAATTTTAAGAATTATAGGAATATCTCTTGAAGATGCTTTCACTTTGATCACAAAAGCATAAAACTATTGTCATCTCTACATAACCCATATGAACATAAAAAAAGAGCATAGTATTAACCATTTCATGAGAACTCTGACCATTAAAATTACTTGGAGTTGCTGAAACTCTAACTCTTCTATTTTGAGTATTTTATATTAATCGAATTAGATTATATTTAAGAGATTAATTATTGTGCATTGACAGTATAAAAAGTTTTATACTATCAATTAATTGTCATTATCCATTTGTATTATTTTATTTTGTTTTAAAATAAAAGTCAAAATTGTTCTAACATCCAACGGTTATGACTCATTAACAGTATAAAATTGTTTTACACTGTCGGTGTATTCCAATTAAATTATATATTTAATTTAATTATATTTTATTAAATAAATTATATGCATTATTTTATTAATTATATTTAATATAACTAATATTTAATTAAATTAAATCTTATTTAATTCAATCATTTATTTTAATATTAGTGTTATATGTGCTTAACTTATTATTTTTGCAGAATTTGCATTATATATATATATATATATATATATATATATATATATATATATATATATATATATATATATATATATATATATATATATATATATATATATATATAATATTGTATAAAATATTATAAACGGTTAAATAGTGTTTATTCCCTACCAAACAAACGTATTTTGATTTATCATTAAGAAAAGAATTCAACTTTTTCAGATTTCTTTTGCAAAAATCCTTAATATGCACATGTTACCATGATTTGCTTACTTGTCATCATTCTGGTTACTGTGAAATAAATTGTCACACAGATTTTTTATTTATTATATATTCTTTATTTTTAAATATTTTTACTGTTTATTTATTTATTTATTTATATATATATATATATATATATATATATATATATATATATATATATATATATATATATATATATATATATATATATATATATATATATATATATATATATATATGTGTGTTTTATTTTTTATTGAATTTTCGTTTTGTCATAAACATTTTTTATTAATATATTTTTATGAAAATGTATTAAAATTTGAATTGAGCTTACCAATTATTTCTTGGCCTAAATACACACCTCGGTCAACCCATTATTTAAGTTTTGTAATATAATGTATAAAATAAATATATAAACACTTCGTTCTTTTTTAAAAAATTTTGATATTGGACTAAAGTTAATATAGAAGTGAAGCAACTCAGTCATCTAGCACTGCATTGAGAGAAAAGAACGGACATTTAAGCATCAAAATTTGCAATATCTATAATTTGACTTCTACAACCAAAGAATACTATGATGAATGTAACATCCAAATATTTCCCCGTAAAACTTCAATTTAAAATAAGAGTATCCAAATTATAAAACGAAATTCAAGTGTTACGTTACTTCCAAAACATGACTCAAAATGATACGTAACATACAAATTATTCATGCAGCGGAATTTTCAAAAAAATAAACGTAATGTTTCAACAATATCATAGTCTTTGGTCCTAAAACATAAAAATTCAAACATCGTTCCCAACTCCCCCAAACTTACATATCAGAGTCGACTCTTATAATATGAAGTACACCGACTTCACCAACAATGGACTCTAATATTCCTGATCATCTGCATGTTACCCACGTAGAGGTAACATTCAAATAGAATGAGTGAGATACTCAAATCAATCAAAAGAAAGGAATGATATAAATACAAGAGCATAAATCATCCAGTTATTCATTCACACCACAACAACCAATAAAATCACATCCTTCAATTCCTATACATATAATCACGACAAACATCATACAACACACTATCAAGATGCAATGAGACATAATCAGACTCAATGCATGTGGTACCAGTCAACGATCCATGTTTCATGATACAGTTCTTGTCGGAACACTCGACCCCTTTTCCATGGTCCAATATGATCCATATTTCATGATCACACCCACAGCCCCTATTTCATGGTTACGTATGATCCCTATTTCATGATCGCACCAACAACTGTGATTGAATTCAATCACGCCACCATAAACGATTCCGTCAAGGAATTCTGATGGACGTGGTTACCCTACATTGGTACACCACCCCACAACTATGCATATGCCATGCACCATCAATGACAATATGAAATGTCAACAACAACGACCTCATATAACAACATCAACTACAACATGCGACAACATCAACATTAACATATAACCACATCAACAACAACGTGCAACAACATCAACAACAACATATAACAACATCAACAACATATAACCACATCAACAACAACGTGCAGCAGCAACAACAACATCTACCTATTCATCATTACATCAACATCACTCAACCATTACTTGCATTTTGGCTAACATACATCATTATATTATTACCACAACTCTACCTCTTTGAACCATTCAATCATGCAACTATAACCACAACATAACATGTTATAACAACTATGCAATAATATTCTACTACAACAACTCATCCACCTCATATGCACATTCATTTATTCGTGTATTTCTCATCATCACATTTAATATTCAACAAAACAAGTATATAGCCTATAAATACATGCTTCTAACACCACCACATCAACACAAAACCAATAGGATATATAATAAATCATTTCTAGAAATTTTTACTAATAAAAATAATTATTGTTGGTTCCAGGTCTCGCTAAGCGACCTACCTTATGCGCTAAGTGAGCTCGCCTTTGTTTGGAAGGGTCTAAAATTCCCAACACCTCGCTAAGCAAGCTAGTCCTCGTTGAGCGAGCTCTGCAAATTTTTTGCAGAAATTCTCTGCGATTATGACCCATCCCTACTGCGATTGCACCATTTTCAAACCCTTATTTACATCAGACAATCATAAAAAATTCATTCATACTATACATTTATCATATAAACAATATCTCAACCAAACTATCCCCATAATTCATCAATCTAAATTCTTTCTCAACAAATTTCTCATAAACCCCAATCATTCCAAAATCAACAATCATCATGAATTCACCTAACAATTAACTACCCAAATACATATATCATTAATCCCTTTTGAGATGAAAGAATCTCACTCTTACCTTGGATGATGAGCTTTCCTCTCCTTCCACGGGTTCTCTTTCCCTTACTCTTTCCATAGCTCCCTTCTTCCTTTCTTTTGTTCATGTTCTTCTCAATTCCATGATCAGTTTTACGAACTGACTGCTCTCTTTCTCAAATTTCCCAACATAACCCTTGGACCCCCAATATTGGAATCTCCGTCTTGCCCTCACTAACCTCTCACTTATTTACCAACATATCTTTTCCACTTGGTATTCCTCTAATTAAATTATTTCACCCATTAATATAAATTATTAAACTTATATAAATTCAAATAGTTATAATTCTTCTTACTCGACACATCTTCCTTCATCTCAACCCCTCCACCATTCACTAATGGTATGCAACCTCCAATAAGGCACAACAACATATAACAATTTTTATTAATCGAATAAATAGTTAAACAATTAAATTGGGGCGTTACAACTCTCCCTCATTTAGAGTATTTTCGTCCTAAAAAATTTGTCAGATACGCTTTCACATCCAATAGTCAACTACTATGCCATGAAAGACAATATCACGAATAGCGCAAAAAAACGATACAACTTATTGATGACAACCACAACAAGTTGCAATTCTCATGCAATATACTCGACATCCAACTTAAGACACAAAATAATCAAGTTACGAACACACAAATTCACTCTTGAACCGAGCACAACACGATAGTTACCATCATCTCAGGTAACACCTCCCTAATTCCCCATCGTAGGAATTAGCTACACACACCCGAACCATCATCATAGGCAACAGGCAACAACAAAGATAAGAACACCAAACTCCATAACACGACATCACCATGACTAGACTACTAACTTCGTTATCACACGACATCAAAACAATCATTCTATGATTTATCAGTCGAACATGTAACTAGTACACCCATCTTCCTAGTAGTACAAGATTAACAATTAAAATTTTCGCCATCTCACTTCCATTCTGGAACATCCAATGGTATCATTATTCTTGTGGGTTCTATCGTCAACCTTCGAAATCTTACAAGTTATACCCATATAAATAAGATGCGCTACCTCACGCTCCCTTTGCACACTCTGATTACTTGCAACTATCAAATACACTAAGTTCACATCCAACTTCTGACGCTTCCTAACAATCACCAGAAATCATTATTCATGTTTAATATACCCAACCTTACACTCCATATGGTTTTTTCTCATACCAGACACAAAGCTCTAAACTGCTAACTCAATCCCAACTCTCTCTAACCATCAGATTATACATATGAAAAGACTTTTGACTTAACTTGTCAGGAATTCCAATCTTCCTTGTCGTAAAGCATAAAGTATAACTTTACCATCTTGTATTCACACCCCACCAGAACTCATCACCAACAAATCTCAAATCTCCATAAACGGTGTATTAGGATTATGTCGAATCAAAATGGAACTGTAGTCGACTTCTACTTTGGTTCTCTAAAACTCCCCTTACGAAAAAACATCCCAAACATACAACATATTTTTCACAAGTTAACTGAGATAACATAATTGCTAACTTGGGAAAAACCTTCCAAAACTCGTAGCCAAAACATTTTAATCTCCTTACCTACTTCGGAGCTTCCTCATTGTAGAGCTACGTCTACTTTTATGGATTTATAACAACACCTTCATCTGAATTGACATAACCAAGCAAATTCACCTCTACCAACAAAAAATTACCCTTCAACAACTTAGCATATAACTTTATCTTTTTCAATACCTATAATCCAATTCCCAAACATTCCACACATTCTATTTACTCCCTCATTGGGTCATCTTTCTAATGCTTCAAATCTCATGTCCAACAGATTATCGATTCATGAATTGCATAGAAGACAATGGTTGCATATCTTACATTTTATATTTGTCTTATCAATCCAAGGCATATAACCATGCTTCTATCTTACCATTACGATTCCACATTAATAACAAATAGTTCATAACCAATTTCGCATCTCATGGTTCGTCATATCAAAATAACAATGAAATCATATACATACAACACTCTTACAACAACGCTTCAACATCACTACAATAGGAAAATACATGTCGTTAACTAATTTCAGCTAGAAATTACATTTTTAAACTTCTGAAAACACTTCTACTCCATACCCTATCATACTCAATCAGAACTCAATACTGATATCATGAATCTCATTATCTCCTATCTACAAATCACAAGGAATTTATCCATATAGTTTAACAGTTAATGGTTCCAATTACCAAACTTCATACTTATTCTT
This sequence comes from Lathyrus aphaca, assembly GCA_963966055.1. NCBI lineage: Eukaryota > Viridiplantae > Streptophyta > Magnoliopsida > Fabales > Fabaceae > Lathyrus > Lathyrus aphaca. The sequence continues at coordinate 632,585,159 of OZ014519.1, forward strand.
CGACTCATAACAACACTAATACCATCAGGGAACTTCAAACCATTTGTGATTCATCGCAATCCAAAACCCAAGTTATCCCGAACACAACCATGAATTTCCATACTATTCACCGACCAACACACAGTCTCAGGCCATCATTCTCTTCTTCACCAATAATACTGAAACTCTCCAAGGTGGCACTCTTGATTTCACAATTTTGGTTTAATGCATTGTATATAACAAATTGGAAAGGAACTTGAAAAGGGTAAAATTTGTTGGTTAAAGCAAAGATGACCCAATTCTAGAAAACAGAAAGAAAAAAATTGTTTCAACCTTTCTTTAACAACCATAAAATTCCAAACCCTAATTTCCCTTCTCCGTCATAGAAGACTTGGCTCAACTCCAACATGGTCCTCGCCATGCAACATAATTATCTCCCTGACCCTAATTCCAAAATCATAATCCCTAATTTTGATTAACATTTCTTATATCTGACGAAACTTTCCTCAAAATCATATCCAAACTTCTGAATTCACAAGCCAAATCGAATTCAATTGTTTCAAAACAGAGGTTAAATATACAAGGAAGGCTCATTGTCTCGTTAAAAATCTTCGATTTAAACTTCGTTTTATCAGGTACATAGATTCCCTAATCTTACACATGTTGATTTGGTTCCTTCAACTTTCGTTTTTTATCCTAAAAAAGATGTTGTTTTGTTGAGTCACTGTGTCGTTTCAATGCGGGTTGACACTGGATGGTGTTTTGGGTTTACCGAGGAAGGGAAAGGATTGTTACCGGTTGAATCAATTGATAAGGGACTCAAAGAGGTTGCAAAAGGGTGTCCGAATTTACAGACGTTAGAGATAACATGTGGGATTGAATAGGGTTTGGTTATTACTGGGGAATAGTGTGTTACAGTGATGGAACTAGAGGTGCATAAATGCAACCATAGTGTTTTGCATGGGGTCGCTACATGTAGGAATTTACAAGTTATGAAATTAATTGGGAGTATTGATTGGTTTTTTGAATTTGTGGTTTCGAATATTGGGTTGACTATTTTGTCTTAAGGGTGTAAAAGGTTAGTGAAATTGGATCTTGTTGGTTGTCAAGGTAGTTTCGTCGCTCCAAGTTTTAATTGTGATCGCTTTCGCCATCTTCGTCTTCTACGCCACTCCAAGTTTCAAACATACACAATGAAGAGTTTCAAAGAATAGTAAGTTAGGGTTTGTACACAGTGAAGAGTTGGAAATGTTATTTCGAATGTTGAAAATGTTATTGATTATTGGGATAAATACACAATTTCCCCTGCAATATAGGCGAGTTTCGGTTTACCCCCTTTAATTTATTTTTTTGAAATCCACATCCCCCCCCCCCCCCGATATTTTAAAATACTAAGTCTTTTGTTCCCTAAGTGCAAAAATTACACCCTATAAAAAATATTGCTTTACCCTCAGACTCAGTGTTAAAATTGTACGCTTAGAGAGGTAATTCAAAAAAAAATACTTCTTCATTCCTATTTATAAGCAAATTTTGTCTTTTTAGGTTCATTGAATAAATGATGTATTTGGACTACATATAGGTTAGATACATCAATTATTCAATGAACCTAAAAAGTCAAAATTTGTTTATAAATAGAAATGGAGGGAGTATATTACAAGGTGCATTCAAATATATATATATATATATATATATATATATATATATATATATATATATATATATATATATATATATATATATATATATATATATATATATATATATATATATATATATATATATATTAAAGGGGGTAAAACAAAACTGATTATATCGTAGGGGGGATTGTGCATTTATCCCTTGATAATTTAAGTTAAAATAATTGGATTAATAAAATTTTAAAAAGCAAACAAAATGTCATGTTAGATTTTGAAAAGCATCAGAACTGCCACGTAGGTGATATTTAATATTTTTTCTAACAAATTCAACATAATAAAATAATTAGGTTGATAGAACGGTTGTAAGGGACTAAAGTGTAACGTTTTTTTAATTAAGAGTATATAGTGAAATAATAAATTTAAGTTAAGAGACCAAATGATAAATTAAGTCAAAAATAGTTGGTTAAGTTTATAGTAAAATAATATTAAAGTTAACCCAGGAATGTTAGTTTTGGTAAGGAGTTGTTTCACACATCCATAGATTATGGGTTTCACTCTCATTGTTGAAGTGTGAACATTCTTAATGGATAATCTATAAATACTTTTATAATCGCTCTTTGAACTTAAAATCTACGTTAACTCTAATGAACCTTCAGAGTCCAACTTATCCAAAACAATATTATCAAAATAATAATAATATTAAAGTGATGACTTCTCATAATGCAAATTATATATTTTTATTATTTTCCTATTTTTATGAGTACAAATAGTTTTGAGAATCGGATGTTATCACTGTTAAATTTTTGTATCATCTTTAAAAAGTGGTCTCACAGTTAACACTACTACTATATTAATCATAATATTTATATAAATAATATACAATAAATAAAGGTATTATGTATATTTATTAATTAATTTCAATAGACAAGACTACAATAGTACATCATATAACAAAAATTATGTCTAGTTAGGTTTTGGGTTCAATTCAACATAAACACCATTATTAGACTAATATCCACCATTCCATCTAGCGTAGGTTTTAGGTCAAATTTTCACACATTTAACATTTTTAATCTGACTTTGATACTTTATTACACCTTTAACCTCTCTTTGAAACTAACTCAAATGATGAGAGTCCAAACACAATCATACATATATCTAAAAGTACGAAAATTTTGACATGTCTATGGATTAGTATATATGAAACAAACTGGGAATTTCAGCAGCATTTGAAATGACACTTTGAATCAAAGGATCGACTTAGTCATTTTATTTCAAAAAAGCAACGTGTTGAATATATATATACTTATGACATTACTTTACCCACCCAGTAGCAACAATGGTAAGTACATTGAAAACCTAAATTTGTTTTTTTTTTTTTCGAGATACATTTCTACACGCACGTTAAATGCGTAGCAGTGTTTTATAAGTTATTCACAACATATTTATTAAAAAATTATAGCAAAGGAAGAAGGAAGGATAAATAGTCTAGGCGAGATATATAAAAATAAAATATATTTAGATATATCTCCAAAATCTATCTGGACGAGATATATAAAAATAAAATATTTTTTAGATATATTTTCAAAATCTAAAAAAAATTATAATTTCTTTTTTACTGTGGTGAACAAACATCTCATAGGGTGTACATGGTAATCCTCTATACTAGTATTTTTCAAGAAAAGTAACCCTTTATATACTAAAGAACAATTGTCAACCTCACACTTAACCTTTGAAAATTTTATTCCCCATTAAAAATTTTATTTTGTATCCCTACATTTAACCTCATACTCCTATATATTTTTAAAAATTATAATTTTACCTTTTTTTTTTTTTTTTTTTTAAATTTAGAATACAAAATATTTCAAACCGGAAGTTTACTTCCGAAGTATTTTTTTTTCTCAACCGGAAGTAACAGCCTTATTATTTCTAAAGTATATTTTTTTTCTCAACCAGAAGTAACACCTTTGTTATTTTCGGAGTGTATTTTTTTTTATTTTTTCTCAACCGTAAGTAACACTCTTATTACTTCCAGAGTGTATTTTAAAAAAAATATATTTTTCACTTTAGTTAAGAAACATGAATGTTCATTTGATGATATGCGGCAAAGACCAGACAAATGTAGATACAACAGAGATATTTTAACCTACAGAAAAATTTTCTACATGAGAAGAAATCGACTAGATGGATTAGGGAGGTTGGACTCAGAAATAGAGTCACTGTTATAATAACTTGTTCATTTTTGAGTTCTACCTCCCTAATCCGCCTAATTGTCTTTCTCTTGTAGAAAAATTTTATGTAGTTGATAATATCTATGTTGTATCTACATTTGTCTAGTCTTTGCCGTATATATCATCAAAGGAACATTCATGTTTTTTAACTAGAGTAAAAAATAAAAATTAAAAATTAAAAAAAAAATACACTCTGGAAGTAACAAGGGTGTTACTTCTGGTTGAGAAAAAAAACTAAAAAATACATTCCGGAAATAATAAGGGTGTTACTTCCGGTTGAGAATGATAAAAATAAAAAATAAATAAACAAAAATAAAAAATAAAAAGGATAAAATTGAAAACTTTAAAAATATGTAGGGGTATGAGGTTAAATGTAGGGATACAAGGTAAAAAATTTCACCCCATTTACAGCACTTTTATCGTTATAACTTCTTATAAATTTCGAAATATTTTAAATTTACAGGTTTATACCAGAAATTTGTAGTTTGTATCGGAAATTTTTGAAATTTCTATTTTTTTACCGCAACAAAGACACATGTACCGTTAATTTAGAATTTTCGGAATAAGCATACTGGAAATTCTACATTTTTGGTAGAGGTCTGAAGTGTTTTCTCGGAAATTATAAAATTTTCGGTAAACGTATATCGGAAATTATGAAATTTTCGTGAAATATCACAATATTTTGGAAATTTTAAAATTTCTGGAATGTGTCCAGAATTTCAAAAAAAAAAACTTAAATTTTCGGTATTTTCCACAAGAACTTGCCTAATTGTTTTGATTAAAAAAACCACAATATAAAATATATATATATATATATATATATATATATATATATATATATATATATATATATATATATATATATATATATATATATATATATATATATATATATATATATATATATATATAATAAAAATTATGTTACATACAAGATTATAAAACAGATTATGATGACTTCCTACCTTCATCTTCCTTGTGTCTAATTCGTCTTGCATATGTTGATTCTCATGCTTTTGCATCTTCAGTACAATTTTGTCTCTAACGGTCAGTAACAAAAGACAATGGACTATCAGGTTTCAACTTTACCTGAATCCAATTATTGTTGTTGACAAAACCAACAATAATGATTTTATGACTGCTCGTATACATAGGTGGAGTTAAGGTAATAAGGAAAAAGGTAACGTTAAGTCTTTTTGACAGTGAGACAAATATGACATTGTATCTACAAGCAATAAGGTAACTCATATTAGGAATTATCGTTCATTTATGAGTACCCTGTACACCCAAGTGTTTTACTCGTAAGGCATTCCTAACTTCAGATATTGTGTCATAAAATAAATTGGAAAACAATTTAAGGTGTTGATGAACTTGAGTATCTAACTGCGTCTGAACCAACAACCATGACTATCCGCCTCATCCAAGTAAAGCTGGAATAGCCTAAAAACCATAATTTGTATCATCACCCACATCAACATTGTCATCAATGTATGAATGCAACAAAAAAGGAAACTGAGACAAGTAAAGATGTCTCGAAGATGCAGTGGACGGTTAACTTTGACCCGACATACTTGACAGTAGACTTCTTGGATATCTCGTGCATGATCTCTTTGTAGTCTGACTCCCCTGCGGGCTCTCACCATACTCTCATTATGAAGGATCACAATGCACATCACTTTCTTCACCCTTTTTACTCTTTTATTTCCCCTTTTTGGTTTGTACTTCTCCGGCGGTGGGCGCATAGAAACTGTGAATGGATGTGTTAGTTCTCGAAACTTTTTTTTCAATACCCTATGACCTACAATATTCAAAGTACTGAAATATGTCTTCAACTCTTCACACTCTGATTCTAAATCCAAATGTGTATCATTTTCTTCATGATTGGCATCATGTTCTTCAATGTATAATTTCTTCCAGAAAACTGAATTAGTTCTAAAGGAACATGGTTGCTTGTATTTGGAAACCGACAAGTTGACACGCACTAGGTAACCCATGTGTCGTTCTAATGAAGCAACCACGAGCATCTTTGCTTGAATCAACAAATTTTACCCTTTTCTAGTTCCTTTCCGATTTGTTGTATACAATGCATTGAAACAAAACCGTGCAAGTTGGTATAGAATGGAGTGATATACCGATGCTTAATGTTGACAATTTTTTTTAAATGAGACCCTGATTAAACCTAACTGCAACTTCAACATGGTGTTCACAGCATCCTAAATTCAGCATAAATCTCTCCGACTTGTAATCAACATATTTCTTTAGTCTCCAATGAGTAGACTCTGCCATTAAAACAATAATTAGAAATACATGTTAAATTATGTTTAGTAATGTAATAACATCAAAATGACGTATGTGTGCCTGTTCATTGTTGTGTTCCTTAAATGAGTGACTTTTTTAGTCCGAGCAACAACAAAATTTTCATTATAAGGTGCCAACCATGTTTCACTCACATACTTAACAAGCAAAGGAATATCAACACAAACAGTCTTAAAGTGCCTCAAGTGTACGACAAACGCAGTTTCTCTATTAGCATACATGAAATTATTCCATAGATCCATGACATGTTCTTGTCTTTCTTATTTAACATACTCTTTACATTCCATGCTAATATATTTTGAAATATGGAGCGAACACAACAGATGAGTTGAATTTGGAAACATGACTTCCATTGCATTCATCAACACAAGTTTTCGGTTCGTCACCATAATCTTCGATAGCAATTTCTCGGAAGAGAACAACTCTTTGAGCTTCTGTAGTGCCCATTTGAATTTTTCCCTCTTTCATGTTCTAAATAGGCAAAGTCTCCCTAAAATGTCAATTTTGCTAAGGTAACACCAACAATCTCAAGCAGTGGTAGCTGGTACCTGTATAATCACGATGCACATCTTCAAAAATCTAATAAATCAAAGTATGTCGAGAAGATATCAAAGTATGACCCCGATGCACATTATCTATTTGTATTGTATGTATAATAAAAAAAATCAACACCAAATGAAACATATTCAACAACTTCACTGAATCAGGATGTGTCCAAAAGATATCAGCAATAACATTTGACTATTCCTTATTTCTAGTCTAGCACATGTATTTTTCTCTATGAACAAGACTCAATAACATTTGTATTTCCATCAATGGACCTCTCTTGCTCGCATTATATGTAGCTCTAGCTTTATACACTTGGGCAACACTGGTGAGGTTTTCTGGATCTTTGCCTTTCAAAGTATAAACTATGTACCGTGGAGTCATGTTATACTTCGTCATGTCAGGTTTTCTGGATCTTTGCCTTTCAAAGTATAAACTATGTATCGTGGAGTCATGTTATACTTCGTCATGTCATTCACAAACTGTCTTTCATGAACTTACTCACGCTTAAGTATCATCTTCCAACCGCTACCACTCGGCGCATATCTCAACCTAAGAAGATGTTTCACTTCCATACTATAAATACCCTTTGAGGATTTATTGCTTTTAGAGACATTCTTCCTTTTATAATTTCTTCCTCTCTCACAACCCATAATCAATTTTATCTTTCCTACCTCGCCATTTGTAGTATGAGAACGAATAGTCACAACAATAGTACCATGTTCTTTGCTAATATTATGTATTCATGCTAATACTTCAGATCGGGACTCAAATATCTTCCATTTAGAGTATACTAGCAATATCCTATAGAGACGAAAAAATATTTAAATTAAACTTGTTACACATAAAACATAATACGTCAGTGGTGAAGAATTGCATAAAATCGATACACGAATCTGTAGATGACTTTGCTGACTCCGAACCACACAAATAAAACATTTTTTATGTTTTCTGCATTTCTACTCGAATTTTGGAGTTCAGGCAAAAAAATTGGTATATCAAAAAAGTCAAAAAAAAACTTATATTTTGGAAAATATAAAACTTATGGAATTTTTTGTTTTTTCTCAGAAATTTTGACAATTTTCAGTATGTGTATAAGATTTCCCACAAAAATATCATATATTTTTTTTTATATTTCTTTATCGAAAATATTCAAAAGTCCAGTAGAAATGTGAGATTTTCCGAAAATACAAAAAAATACGTATCGAAAATTCCATTTGTTCTATCGAAAATTACTTTTTTGGTATGTAAGTAAAAATGAAAAATAAAATTAGTAGGTAAATAATAACAATGATATTTTTAAAATTTTGAAATTATGGGAGATGCCGAATATTAGTATGGGGTAGTAAGTTAAAATCTTAAGAAACTACCCTTAAGCACTAGAAACTTGCAAAGCTGGACATCTCTTGGGCCCAACGAATGATCTTTCAATAGTTGCTCATTATATATCAGAAATTCGAAATTACTGGTATACCTTATTTTCAAATAAACTACCGAAAATTTGGTTTTATATCAGAAATTTTGTTATACCTACCGAGAATTTGTTTTGGAAATTGTTTGTTAAAAATTTAGGGGCATTTTTACCATTATGTAAATTTGGGGGTGCCAGGAATGAGTGAGGGATGACAAGTAGATTTAGTAGATTTCTCCAGAAACTTGCAAAGCTGGACATCTCTTGGGCCCAACGAATGATCTTCCTATTGAGGTTGCTCATTATATATCATGTTTCTCACAAATGCTATACATTTCTTATTTTCCTCGTTTGAATAATAAAATCTAGACGTATCATTACCATATGTTTGTCCGAACAAAATCAATACCATATGTTTGTCCGGACAAAATCACTTTTAAAAAATTGTGGTGGCTTAAATTGCCATAATATTCACACTTATCTCATGGTTTGATTGATATTTGAAGGTAACTCAATAACAAATTATCTCATGGTTGAATGTTGCTTTCCACTTACAGCTGCTATTTAGATCATCTATCACTATCCAAGCCTATTCAATTCCTTTGGTGCTCTTTCGACGTAAACAAACTCACCCCATTTCACCAATCAAACTAACCCAACAATGTCTAGTAGTCATGACAGAGATTGAAAACTGTACTTGTAACAACATCAAGACAATTAACTAACTCAACTGTTGGGATGGAACCTGCTTCCTTGAAAGCTAGTATTGCTAACATTGATTGGTTTCACACATCATGAATCTCAATGGACTGGATTCATAACGCAATTATTGCAGTCGGCCAATATTAGCCGTTAGATAGAGATATGCGGCGACTGCAGTAAGTGCGTAACTTTGACTGCCGAAAATCCAAATTCCGAGAAAAAGACTTCCATGCATCAATAGATAATCAGAGGAACACTACTACGGTCATCTTTACAATTATCAATTAAAATAAAAAATAAAATACATATGTGCTTAAAATAGCTACTAGTATATGCCTCAATCAACTAAATATTGAAAATTTTGAGGCATAGCACCTACTCAATTCTAATCATATTCAACCAGTTAGGAATTAGGATCCCATATACTTGTTTTCTGCATTCTTTCAATGTGACCCTTTTTAGGGAAGAACCTTGTTAGTGGCCTACTATGTGAAATCTTCATATAGTTGTTGTTTTCTGGTGTGTAATTGAAGAGAGATGAAATTGGATCCATGATGGAAGAGGAATCGCCGTAGTCTACAGTGCTGAACGAGTCCCTGGTACTCTCCGTTGTGAAAGATGCCTCGTCTGAGCTTGTGAAAATGGACCAGTCGCTGGACGTGGTGGCATCTGAAAACTCGTGCCTGATGTTTTCGGCGTAAGTTTGTATTACTGGATGGACGTTTCTATTTGTGCTTCTTTTAAGAAGGCCGTTAGAGGTGTCGATGAGGTGAGTAGTGGCGATTTCTGGTCTGGTATTCGGTGAAGGCTCGGAGATGAAACTTTGACTGACGTGTCGGCTATGTCCTGGTTTAGAAGGTTTCTGCGTTTCTAATGGATAGAGCTTTGTAGAATCGGACACTGATTGCTGTACGGTTTTCCCGGTTAATTCTACCGGAGGACGGGGACAGGACCTACCAAAAATTGTGCAATATGCATATTAAGCACCGGCGTTGTTAGATTAAGGAAACAAATTGTAAACAGTGAAAGCAACTAAGTCTTTACCTTGTGTAGAATAAGATGTATGCGCCTTCTGACATAACCTGATTGACTAAAACTGGCTGAACCTGTTGAATAATTTAATCGAAGACTTTCAAAACTAATGAAACAACGAAAAATTCAAGCAAATTACTAGCATGAAATATGATTAATTACAAACAAAGATTGCAAAAAAGGAAACAACATTACCTCAGTATCATCTATCCTAAACCAATTGCCTTGTAGATCTTTCACATAAGAAACGTAATGTCCAGAGAAAGATGCATTCAGTGTGTCAAGGTGCACGACAACGGCATAAAGCACGTAAAGTGGAGGAATATCGCCCGTCCCAGTCATGAAAGGAATCATATCTAGCATTTCTGGAAACGTTATGCACTTGTTAATTTTCCCGTATCTTCCTTCCTGATGGACATATAACCGGGGGGAAAAAAAATCAATGAGTTACCTCTTTAAAACATTATTAGTAGTTTAAAAAATAAAGTATGATTCGACAAGAGCTGTGATTTACCTGAAACCTCTTTAAAACAATGGTCAAGATGTTAGGGGCCTCGTGTATGCTCAATTGCTTTCTAGCTCGAACATATGCGGTGCACCTAGATCACACAAGAGACATATCTTAATTGAAAGTTTAAAAAACTAACTTAACAAAACCACATGTAATTGCAACCAATGTAGCACCAGCACTTCAGATTGAAGACGTGTCTGACACTGACACGACACGGACATGTGTGATTACATTCAATTACTCTCATTTAGATTGCCAGAAAATACAAAACTTAAATGATCATACCTTCCACATCTATACATGTTTTCTCCATCCAAATCTTCAGGGGAGGTAAACTGAGTCAGTGCATCTTCGAGTGACTCAACCCAACCCAATATCTCCAACGTTAAGTCCATAATGTTCTCATACCTTTCCGATTCATGACTGCAATTCAAACACTTAACCTGTAGATATAAACAAAATCCACTATGACATCAAAAAAGATGTGAATTTAACAGCACCACAGCCAAGGACTTGGAGCCAGAGATAGAAAAGATGATCATGAGAAAATGATTACACACCTTGGATTGAAGACGACCACTAAAAGTATGTTGTATGAAAGTTGTTTCTTGTAATCTAGGATCAACCCTTTTCTCACCACCAAGCCCCTCCAAACATATAGATTGCATCGATGCGACAAGAAGCCTATACAAACCAATGCATAATATAATTTAGCATTGACTGTGCATATGTTTCAAACAAGCACAGTAACATTGGAGACAAAGAGGCAATAATCCCAAAAGGACCTTAAGAACTCATGAGCATCTTCCTGACTTCCATCGCCCATGTGGCAATTAATGCTCCGCATGTGCCAAAGTATCCTACTCGGAGAAAGAGGAGCCCCATTCTCTCTCAAAATCATCATATGCTGCTCTAACTCACACATGAGACACCAATCTTTAGCACAACCTGGCATTCAATGAAAAGAATGACAGTTTTTCTATTAAAAACATGCATTTGAAGTAAATTGACATTATTGTTTAAGTGAAAAGATTGAGACAGAATGGAAATACAGGATTTCGAATGCGATCCATAAAGCAAATACACGATGAGAGGCTTGGTAGAAGTTAAGCACTGCAACACAGCATTGGCATAGCAACTGCAAAATAAAGAAAAAAAACATATTTAACAATGACTCATACACCAAAAAGGAACAATAAGGGTTTTACATGATATGTTAGTATTACCTATTTCCAATATTCAGAAGGCCCCTGGGGAATATGCCGAAGACTTCACTCTGGAAAATCTTTACAAATTCATCATAAGGAAACAACATCTGAGACATGATCAAGACATTAATTTGTCAGTAACGGCATCTATTTCTAACCTGCGGCAATATCTATGAAGCCCTAACAGTCTTACACAAACACCGAACACGACATCAACATATTGCACAAACATTGTGTAGGTGTCAGACATTGAGACGTGTTGGACTTCAGACAAACTTTCAATCTGAAGTGATTGTGCTACATTGGGCACAATAAGCACTTTTCAAGTAGAACGACAATAGGCTTTAAAATTCCAATGCATCTATGCAAAACTAACCTTTATACTTTTTGCCTTTTTGGACCTTACTCCACTGCCTTCTGAGGAGGCTAGTACGGTGTGTTTGGTTGATTTCCTTAAACCCATCATTTTCATTAGTCCAGTGCTTGTAATTCCGTTGACAGCATGCGAAGGGACAGTACCTCTGCTTCCAGAAACTTCTGCATGATGAGCATAGATTGTGTTTTCAAAAGAACATTTATGATAAAAGGAGAATACCAACATCAAACAAAAGTGAAACCAAATTATTGGTCTATGGTACTAACTCGGCTCATCTGGAGTTTTCCCTTTCTTCTCTATTTCCACGCCGCTTAAGTCTATTGTCGTCTTTGATGTTGACTTTGGTGATTTAGAACATTTAACCTTTGACGAAGAATGTGACAGCTTTTTAGCCTTTGCACTTCCCTTAACTGTCGTCAATTCAGGAGAGCATTTGTTTTGGATTACTTCATCAGAATGATGGTTTACGTTTATCCCTTTGACAACATTTCCTCCTTTGGTAACGATGTTTGTTTCAAATTCATCTACACCTTCATCATTGTTTGTAGCACTCGACACAGTAGAGCATCCATATTTGTTTCTTGGTGCAAATGCATTTTCATATTGACTTTGATAGTTCCCATCCTCGTGCATGGTGTTTCTTGAACCATCTTGTTCATAAGCATAAGCTCCAAAGCCTCTTGAATTGACCTTCGAAGTTTCTTCCTCCAACACAGAACCATCACTGCTATTTCTCGACTGCAGCAACAAATCCGCATAGTGATCAGAGCTTAATATTGATTAGTGAATGTACAAATATGATATTTCATAGTAAAACAAGTTAACCTTTTGTCTCATAAAGGTCTCCTGAGAAGTGGAAGCTTTATAATCAGAAGACTCAATAGGAGATTCATAAATAGAGCTACTATCTCTTCGCCGTGATTCTCGGTTGGATTTATGGGAACTTCTTCTCTCCAGAGTGGAAGGTTGAGAATTATTAAAAAGAGAAATATCAGCTGTAGCAGAAGCTACGGCAGTGCCAGTCATCGGGTGAACCAAATTGTCCGAAGGGTCTCTCGCCCTTAAAGTCTGGTTCAAATTGCAACCAAAGTAGGGATTGTTTAAATTTTCGTAAAAGGGACTTGCATGACCAAATTCCTCAACCGGAAAAGGCAGAGGAAACAAGCTTGATTCATGAGTTTCCAATGGCTGGCACTCTTGTTTGTGAATTTGCCTCCAGTGGATTATTTGACAATTCCCAGAGCTGCAAACCACTTACAGCTCAAATTTCAAGAAATAATAATCTTAATGTCAAACATAAAATTCGATAAAATATTTACCAGTATCTAACAAACTTGCATCTGGAGCAGCGAGTTTTAGCGGGAGCAGAACACCGAGCACACTCGTGATGAGTTTCATTATTCTTAGGAAAATAAAAGACTTGGGGTTGAGGGGGAATTACATCAGCAACAGCCATTTTTTGTTCGGCTTTAAAGGCTTCTTCAGCAGCCAATTGAGCAAGCAAAGTTATCCGATTTCTCTTCGTGGCAGTCTCACTCCATTTTCCAAGTAAGACGTAAGCCACCAAAGGGAGTACAACCAAGACCAGAAACAGGACAGGAATATCAGATTCACGCGGTTCGAGCATATCCCCACCAGCATACTCATGTCCAGTTTCCTCCCAAAATCACTAATCAGAATGAAATCCCCCTAAAAATCCAAGTAAACTTCAAATGCAGCATAAGCCATGAACTACCATTCAAACCTGTTACAATGTTCAGCTACTTAAATTCAGCCAACTACCACTAACAACAACAACAACAACCAAGCCTTAACTTATTGCCTTATTCAGATAAATAGCTGAATTAAGTGCTTAAAGCATAAGCACTTTTCATTTAAGTGCTTATAGAATACCATTACAACAACAACCACAAGATGCCAACAGTCAAAGAGAGCAATGATTGCATATAACAAACCAATCTCTAACATTTGTGTGCCCACAGTACCAATTTTATATTCAACAAACACCCATTTAAGGTAAACACAACCAAAATAAAATGCATTCAACTAAAGAAACCAGTGAACCACCCCACAAAAAAAAAACATTATTTCCAAATAAACAAACTTCAACCCCACAGCACCAAAAGAAAAAAGCTCTTGTTCAACATCAAAAAAAAAAATCAATTTTTTTAGAAAATGAGGAAGAAAAAAAAAACCATATCTGAAACCTAAGATCCAAACAAGTAGAAAGAAAGCAGAAACAACACAATGCAAATGCAAGTTGAAAACTTTGAACAAACCTTAAACACAATGAAGAAATCTGAGCAAAACCCACCAACACTTCACCTCATTTTTCCACCTTGAAAAAGATTCCTTCTTTCAACAAAAACAAAACAACCCCTTCCTCTTGTTACTACTTACTAACACAAACACACACACACTCTTTAAGGATACACTAACCTGCGGCAACATGTTTCGTGAGTCTGAGTTAAGAACCGTACACGTGTCAAAAGATAAGAGGGTGGTGATTTCGAAGTGTTTGTGACCGTTGATGAGGTTAGTGGGACCGGGTTTGATGATGTTCCCAATGATTTGTGGTGGATGCCACGTGTACGGGTGATGCATTAATAAGAGCATAATTGTGTTGTTGTTGGTCAGAGTAGAGAGAGGAATAAATTTTGAATTTTGGAAGGAAAATAAAATAATAAAAATAATAAAATAATAAACTTTTTGATCTGAGTCATGTGATGCGACAGAACTGTGACAGTCTTTGCTCCGAATATTACAATGTCAGTGGTAACATAGTTGGAATTTGGGACATCAATTTAAATTATGTTACATAAAACATTGTTAGTTTAAATCGCTTTTACACTCACAAACGATTTTAATTATGGATGTTTATAGAAGTAATTGGAATTTGACGGTGTATAAATTAAAATTAAATATTTATTGACGTTTGTTTAAATTAAATATTCTAGTTCATCAAATCTATAACGAATTTAGCACTTTTGTAGGAATATGCAAAGTACCCAAAAATGTTGACCATGTTACGGAGAAAGTGCTTAGACTAATTTATATTCGGTCATGTATGGAAAATATTGTAGTAATGAGTTACTATAGTAAATCTAGATCTTAATATATTCTTTCAAAAATCCAAGAGCACATGGAGAATGGTAAAATTTTGTTTGGAAGTTTAGAAAGAAAAAAAAAAAGGTTTTGGAAAACGATTTTCTAAAAATATGTAGAAAAAATTTCAATATTTTTTAAAAAAAAATTGTATAAAATGATAAAGAGTTAAGATTTTCTAAAAATAAGTTTTGTAAAAAAATTGTATAAAATGAACAAATTAAATTATTTATATAAATATTTTTTTTTTAAAGAAAAATAAATGATCGTACATTTTTTATTTTTTTATTTCATTTAATATAATTTTTTGATTCAATTCTATTAACCGTTGAGATTTTGTATAAATCAAAAGACTTATAAATGATGTCAATACATTATGATTCATGACAAAATAATATATTTAGGTTTCGATCGGTAAAAATAGTGGTTGGATGATAAGTTATTTTCAAAAATCTCTTCCACTTTAACAAAAGGTCTTGGGTTCGAACTCAGTTTTGACCGTATGCTAGTATTAAATTTTTTGATAAAGAGTTTTGTCATTTATTATGGTTCTCTTTGATTTAAAAGATTAGTATCTTCTATTATGATTTGTGTTTTGGGTCGGGCAAATGCCTTTAGATCTAAGACCTGGAGTATGTCAATCCACTCCAAATGATTCATGGTATAAAATTATTTCACACAAAATGTAAAGTACATTTTTTATCTTAATTTTCTCATTACACTCATCACGAATTTTGAACTAACTTGGATATTAGAGTGTTAACATTGTAGTTTTACCCTCGTATTATTGTATCGGAGATCGGCACCATCGGTTCAGGATTCCTCATCATCAACATACACCTAATTCTGGTTCCAGTATAGAACAGTGTTGTTGTCTATGAGAATTGACTCCTAACTCTGGTTCCACTAATGGATCATTTGAGATCCAAACTCAAATATGTGCCAAAATCGTCGAGAAATTGAGACAGTTACCTCCTATATCACCACGAGGATCCTCAATTAGCCTTTCAATTTTGTCTCACCTCAATTATATGTCGTAAGTGAGATCCCTATTGTAACACCCTAAGGGTTGGCCTAGTGATGGAGGCTTGGGTCTTAAGAGTTTGCTCCTCTCAAGGTCTCAGGTTCGAATCCTATTAGGTGCAATTAATCTTTGTGTGGGTCAGTCCATACGGAGCTTTGCTATGCCTTTAAACGGGACGCCCGCTAGTGGACGGTGGGATTGGTCCTCTTGGATTAGTCGGTCGAAAGGTCGGATACCAAGATTTCAATATATATATATATATATATATATATATATATATATATATATATATATATATATATATATATATGTGTGTGTGTGTGTGTGTGTGTGTGTGTGTGTGTGTATGTGTGTGATTTGTTGGAGTGTTATGTGTATTTTGTGGGGTTATTCAAGGGTTGGGTAGAATTTATATCATTTATCACTATTTTTGGATTAATCTATAATATAAGAACATCGTATACTCTGGAAAAGTCTCTCACGCCCTTTGGTCTACTTCATCCACGTCACAGAATTGGGGTCAAATTTCGTCTAAAATTTTCTTTTCCCAACTAATATACTATGATGGTCTCAATCAAACCAGTTACGGCTTCTTTCCCTTTATCACTTTGTGTCATTTTTTTTTGCATCGAGAAACTCAAACGTCTAATCAAAAAGTGTTTTGTCCCAATACTCCATTATTTCATTTACATTCTACTATAAACATACTTCTTTTTTTGTCATATCAGATTTTTCACATACTTCTTTCTTCCCTCATAGCATATTTTTCTCAATTTTCCCACAAACGCCTTAACTCGATCTTCCGCCTTCTGAAACCTTTATCTTCCATATAACAGGTAAAATGGCTTTATCTTTTTCGTGCATTCATTTTATTTTCTTCTTCGTCTACGTCTTCAAAATGCTTACCTATTTTTTCCTATTTTGAATGTATTATAAATGTTAAAAATGTAATTCCCTGTGTCGAAGCAGGTTGCTCGACAAAAGGAAGGGTGTGTCGAAACAATTGTTTCACGCAGATTTGATTTAGTTCCAAAATAGGTATTTTGGACTTTTATAGTTTTGGGTTTTTGCTTGGGATGTAAGCAAACCTAATTCTATAAATAGGGAACAACCCTTATATTTTTTAATTAATCAACATATTGAATTTCATGGTTTGCAGTTGCAAGTGAATAGAAAGAAAAAATTCCACAGTTTGTGGGTAACAACATTCTTCTCCAAAATTCTCTTAGAACCATAATTTCTTTTCTTTCTCTATTTTCTTCTTTTCTATGTTAATTGTTCTGCAAGAACATTTCTTGTTCATAAAGAAAGGGTTGTAATTCTCATAGGTTTTGAGTTAGTTCCAAAATTTGGTATCTAAAGCTCCGGTTTGAAAGATTTGTGGGAAGCAAGAGTGATGGCGATGAATCATCTGAATGTGCACTTTCCAGCAAACCTTCCAATTCTCAAGAAAGATAATTATGAGAATTGGTGCAAGCAGATTAAATTTGTTTTCTGTTATCAGGATTTATGGGATATTGTGAAGGAATCAGTAACAGCGCTTGCAAAGAATGCAACAGATCAAGAAAAGGTTATGCACAAAGAATTGAAGAAGAAAGATTATAAAGAACTCTTTATAATCCATCAATGTATTTATCCAGATAAATTTAAAAAGGTTAGTGATGTTGAATCTGCAAAAGAAGCATACGAGATTCTTGAAAATTCTATTGGAGGTGTAGAAAAGGTGAAAGAAGTGAGGTTACAAACTCACACAAAGGGTTTATGAATTGCTTTAGATGGAAGATAGTGAAAGCATTACAGATTTCTTCACAAGATTTATGAAACTTGTGAATCAAATCAAAGTATGTGGAGAAGTGCTGACGATGAAAGTAGTTGTATCAAAACATTTGAGATCGTTGGCTCCAAAGTTCGACCATGTGGTAGTAGTCATAAAAGAGTCGAAAGATTTGTCGAAGGTGACTAAAGAAGAGCTTCAAGGGACAATTGAATCTCATGAACAAAGAATGGCTGAAAGAGCAGCAGGCAAGTCGGAGAGTGATGTGGCTTTGCAGGCTCAATCAGCAAGAGATAAGAAAGGCAAAGGAAAGGTGTTCGACAACAAAGGAAAGGGAGGCTACAAAAAATTGACTAGTCAAAGTCAGCAAGAAGGAGGTTGGTCGAATCAAAGAAAACCCTGGAACCACGGAAACCAAAGAGGTGGTGTTGTAGGTAGAGGAAGAGGTGGTGGTCGAAAGCAAGACAATGGTCATATTTAGTGTTTCAAATATCAAAAGTACGGTCAATATTTTAGTGGTTGTCCAGAAAAGCAAAAGAATCAAGATTCTGATGCTAAGCGGGCAAAGCATGAAGAAGAAGAAATGTTGTTGATGGTCACAACAAGATATGAAGAAAGATTTCAGGACCAATGGTACTTGGACTCAGGATGCTCATCACACATGACTGGTAGGAAAGATTGGTTTGTCAACATGAAGCCCTCAAAAAAGAACACGATGAAATTCGCAAATGACAATACTCTAGCAGCTGAAGGTATTGGTGATGTTCTGATTAGGAGGAAGGATGGCAAGAGGACGGTAATGTCCAATATTTTGTACATACCAGACATGAAGAGCGATTTTCTCAATATAAGGCAGTTGGTAGAAAATAATTACTACGTGTCGGTCAAAGACAAGGTGATGAGAGTCATCGACATAAGTGTTAGGTTGATCTAGAAGGCTCCAATGTCCTAGAATAGAACCTTCAAGATCGAACTAAATGTGATGGAGCATAAGTGCCTTGCAAGTGCAGCCAACAAAGATGAATGGTTATGGCACTATAGACTTGGTCATCTCAATTTCAAAGACATCATAGATTTAAAGAGAATAAATATGGTTTCAGGATTGCCAGAAATCGACATTCCAAAGGAAGTGTGTGAAGAATGTTTTCAGTCCAAACAACATAAGAATAGCTTCAGCAAGGATGCAGGAAGCAGGTTGAAGGCAATTCTTGAAGTCATATACTCAAATGTATATGGTCCTATCCAGGTGGATTCGATTGGAGGTAACAAATACTTTGTCAGTTTCATGGATGACTTCGGTCGAAAATTATGGACTTACCTGATCAAGAAGAAAAGTGAAGTGATCGAGGTATTTGCCAAATTTAAATTTATGGTCGAAAGACAAAGTGGTCGAAAGCTCAATATGAATGCAAGACCAAATGTTAGGAACACCTCATCTGACATCAGCAAATCAAATGAGTCCAGTAGAAGGACAAAGCCTGAAGAGAAGTCAAATCAAATTAAAAGAGTTCAATGTCATGGTTGTGAGGGTTTTGGCCATATTAGAGTTGAATGTCCTACTTATCTAAAGAGGTAAAAGAAAGGCCTATTTGTTTCATGGTCTGATGGAGATTCTGAAAGTGATTTTGAAAAAGAATAAGCTAAACATATCATTATTTTGACAAGGACATGTATTTCTGACGAGGACTATAGTGAGGATGAGCTAACCTTTGAATAACTTGTTGCTTCTTATAGAAAGATATGTATAAGATGTGCACAAGTGATTCAAGAATGAGAAAAACAAAAGAAGATCATAACACAAATGGAGGCTGAAAAGGAAGAGCATCTAACAAAAATATCCAACCTGAAAAATGAAGTCACCATACTGAATTCCAAGCTTGATCAAATGACCAAATCCACCAAAATGTTGAATAATGAATCTAAAACACTAGATGAGATTCTTCAGACTAGAAGGAGTGCAGGAGAACTGTCTGGGATAGGATTTGATGATACTAAAAACAACTCCTTAAGTAGCAGCCAACCTAAACTCAAGAAGGATGTCTCAAATCATATGTCGAAACTAATGTCTCAACATCATGGTACAGGAAGATCAACTCATCAAAGGAAAATATATCAAAGGTGGAGGTGTCATTATTGTGGCAGATTTGGTCACATAAAACCCTTTTCTTACAAACTTCATGGATATCCTAATCATAATACTCAGCCCAAACCTAACCAAAACATGATCATCAAGAAACAACAATGGGTTCCTAAGAATGCTTCCTTGATAGCTTATACTTCTCTTAGAGTATCAACTAAAGAGGATTGGTATTTTGACAGTGGTTGTTCTAAGCATATGACTGGAATAAAAAATTTGTTGGTTGATAATAAACCTCATCCTACCAGCTATGTGACTTTTGGCGATGAAGCTAAAGGTGAAATCAAAGGGGTTGGAAAACTTGAGTGTTCAGGTGTTCCAAATCTTGATGGTGTATTACTCGTGAAAGGATTGACTGCTAATCTCATTAGCATCAATCAGCTACGTGATCTAGGACTTAGTGTCAACTTCACCAAATCAGAATGTTTTGTCACAAATAAATAAAAGGTAGTGATCATGAAAGGAGTCAGGTCTAGAGATAAATGTTATCTCTGGATTAATCAAGATCCCAGGTACTCTTCTGTGTGTTTTATATCCAAAGAAGATGAAGTTAAATTATGGTATCAAAAATTGGGTCATCTTCACCTAAGAGGTATGAAAAGGGTTATTATTATGGAAGTTGTAAGAGGAATTCCTAAGCTTCAGATTGATGAAGGCAAAGTGTGTGGTGAATGTCAAGTGGGCAAGCAAACCAAGATGTCACATCCAAAGATTTGACATATTACTACATCTAAAGTCTTTGAGTTGTCACACATGGACTTGATGGGTCCAGTGCAGGTGGAAAGTCTTGGTGGGAAGAGGTATGCTTATGTGGCGGTGGATGACTATTTAAGGTTCACTTGGATAAATTTCATCAAAGATAAATCTGATGTTTTTGACGTGTTCAAGGACCTTTGTGTTATCAGAATTAGAAGTGATCATGGAAAGGAATTCGAGAATCAAAAGTTTTCTGAATTCTGCTCATCTGAAGGAATCAGCCATGAATTTTCTTCTCCCATTACTCCTTAGCAAAATAGAGTTGTGGAAAGGAAAAACAGAACTATTCAAGAGTCAACTAGAGCCATGATTCATGCCAAGAAACTTCCTATGTATTTTTAGGATGAAACTATGAATATTGCCAATTATGTGCATAATATAGTCACTTTGAGAAAGGGAACTCATACTACTCTCTATGAGATCTGGAAGGGAAGAAAACTTAATGTCAAATACTTTCATGTGTTTGGTAGTAAGTGTTATATTCTGGAAGATAGAGAACAAAGAAGAAAGATGGTCCCCAAAAGTGATGAAGGCATATTTCTGGGATACTCTACTAACAACAAAGCTTATAGAGTCTTTAACTCTAGAACAAGAGTCATGATGGAATCCATAAGTGTGATTATTGATGATCTACATAAAGAAGTTGATGTCATGAATAACGTTGGAACATTCTTTAATACTCCAGCTGAAGTTACTGATAAAGAAGGTTATCCAAATCCAGCTATCTCAGAATTTGAGTCAGAACCAATAAACAAGGGACCTTCCATCAGAATCTAGAAGGACCATCCTAAAGATCTTACTATAGGTGATCCTAATAGTGGAGTTATGACTAGATCAAAGGATGGCATCTCTAACTCTTGTTTAGTGTCAAAGATTGAACCTACAAATGTTAAAGAAGCATTGACTGATGAATTTTGGATTAATGTTATGCAAGATGATCTAGAGCAGTTCAAAAGGAATGAAATGTGGGAACTTGTACCAAGACCGGAAGGAACCAATGTTATTGGTACTAAATGGGTGTATAAGAATAAATTTGATGAACAAGGGGTTGTAACCAGAAACAAAGTCAGACTAGTTGCTCAAGGATATTGTCACAGTGAGAATCAAATATCAACCTATTAAGTTAACTTGAATCACAAATCATAAATGTTCACCACTGAACTTTAATTTATCCAAGGGAAGGGGAAAAGATCGAGAACCCCTAATAAACATGCTAAGCCAAAAGATAGGGCTAAGAGCTAAGCAAACAGAGATCGAAGGTACGGGGGTTGGTTATACATAAGGAAGGTGTTAGCATCCTAAGTATGAAAAAGTATGAATGGGAACCTCTTGTAATATCTATGTTTTTGTGCTTAACTGAATGGGAACCAAAATGGGAAGGATGAAAAAGTATGGAAAAAAATATAAAAAAACGAGATGAAGAAAAAAGAAAAATATGATAAAAGAAACATGTGAAAAAAGAAACTATGAAAAAAAATAAAATTGTGCTCGCCAAGGATAAATCTCGTGCCTACGTATTCCCTCATGCGATGGAAAAGTCAGAGCACCGTAGTTCGAAAAACTACGGGTAAAAAGAAAGAAAAGCTTGAATGGAAAGCTTATGAAAAAATTAAAGGATGAAAACTAAGATGGAAACACAGAGGTGACGAGTAAATGACAATAAGTCAATACAACATTTTCTTCCCTTGGATTAAGTAACGAGCATCAGACAACGAGTAAAGTACGCTCACGGTAAAACATCGTGAAAGAAAGGTAGAATCGAGAATACACTCACGACAAAAAAACATGAGAAATCGAACAAGCATCATATACAGAAGAACATCGTAAAGACAAAGTATGCATGGCAAAACATCGTGAAAAAATGTATCGTACACGGAGGAACATCGTGTAAAGACGAAGTACGCACGACAAAAAAATTGTGTGAAAGGATGACAAAGGTTATCAAAGGCACAAACTCATCAGACGGTTTGCCACGCACGACAACTGCTTAACGGGTGTCAACTCCGTCCATTGAATCTACTTTGATTGAGGTCCTCGTATGGACCCAACGAGAAAAAGCATCTCGTAGACCCACACTACGAGACCATCGACACTGGGGTTAACATGACAAGACCACAAAGAAAAATCGAGAACTACATCGAATCGAAACTAGAAATAAAATAAAAAAGGCAAACATCTATCTAATATATTTTTGAGTCTTTCCTTAATATTAAAAATAATACAATAACTAAAATAAAATGAAAGGTCTAATAAACTAAAATGAAAGTAAATGACTTAAATATATTTTTTTTGTGAGTTTTTAGTTATTTAAACACTATTCTAAAAAATATTAACTAACTAACAAAATATTTAATAAAGATAAAATAAAAACAATAAAAAAATAATAAATGCTTTTTTTTTATTTGGAATTTTTAATAGTTACTAAATAAATTACACTAAACTAAAAAACTTTGTAATAATATCTTAAATTAAATAAAGAAATTAATTTAAATTTTTTTAACATTATAGAAATAAAATAGAATAGGAAATAAACCAAAAGAAATTAAATTATATTAAACCTAATTACTAAAAAACTTACTAACTAAAAACTTATAAAAAAACTTACTAACTGAAAATATGTTAAACAAAAATTTACTAACTAAAATTAATCTAACATTTTAACTTAAAAGAGAAGATTTTAAAACTAACTAAATAACTAAATATAACTAAATTAAAATTCTAAATCTAAATAAAAATAACTTAAAAAAATAAAAATAAAACTAAACCAAGAATATTTTTCTTTTAGATTTTTTTAGATATTAAGAACTAAAATCCTAAATCTCTACACTAAAATTATTATTTAAATAAAAAATACTATCAAAATATTGACTATCTAATATAAAAAAACTAAATAAATATTGTATTTAAACAAAAAATTTTAAAAAAAAGTACCAATATAAAACTAAATTCTAGTCTAATAATAATAATAATAGAATAAAAAGTAGGTTGAGTTTTTAGATAGGCCATGGGTGGAATGTTGAGCCCTAAAAAAAGGATTAAGCTAAACTAAACTTAATCTACTATTAATAATAATAACTACTCCCTTCATTCCTATTTATAAGCAAATTTTAACTTTTAAGGTTCATTGAATAATTAATGTATCTAACATATATGTAGTCCAAAAACATCATTTATTCAATGAACCTACAAAGTCAAAATTTGCTTATAAATAAGAATGGAGGGAGTAATAAATAAATAAAAAACAAAGACATAAAGTTTCATATTTACCAAAAAAAAAACACAAAAATTAAATACACGACCTATTCCTCTTGAAAAATCAAACAAAACGCTCTTTATCTACAATCTATTTCCTCTGACCCTGTTTGCGATTTTCGGTTCCTCGCCGTCAATTTATGCGACCTTCGACCGTCTCTAAGGATGGGTTGTTGTTCCGCGGTGGTATTTTAATGGAGGTTTGGAGAGAAAGGGAGGACGACAGTGGCGGTAGGTACCGTTTTTGCGGTCTAAACGCTGGTGGCGGTGATGTGTGTGGTCAAGTCGCAAGGAATGGTATTGGTGGTTTTCGACGATTAGGGGAGGAAATTTCGGTGATTGGTATGGTTGCGGCTCTGTTTGAGTGATGGAAGTGATATGTTTTGTTGTTTGATTATGGTTGTTTCTGTTTGAGTTGACTTTCCGATGAGATTGAGTGGTTGTTAATTGATGAAGAAGAAGGATGTTATTTTTCTGTGTTTTCAGTGGAGGTGCTTTTAAGATAAGTTTCTTATGATTTTCAAATTCCCCCCTTTTCACCACCAGACGTACCTCTCTCTTTAAATTAATCCTTTCTGAATTTTTGACTTCTTTCTTTTATTCTCTTGGACCAACATTTTCAATTACAAGTCTGTTTTTCCATATTGGTGTTTGTAGGATGAATGAATATGAAGTTTATGAAGAGTTCTCATGAATGGTCCCCATGACCCTTTTTTTATGCAGGTTTTGATATGCTTTAATTGGTGTAAGTCAATGGTGTTTTGGTTGTATGTGTGTAGAGATGGCAGATGAGCAGGGAGTCTGGCGTGTTGACTAAAACAAAGAAAACAACTTCCTTCTTCTTTTTTACTTATTTTTAAAATAATAGAGAAAAAAATATTTATTTTAAACTAATTAAAATAAAACTTAAATAACATATACTAAGTAAACTATTAAACCAATTAAAATTAAAAGTTAACTAATAAAAAAAACTAATTATAATATATTAATAAAAGAACCTAATAATATAAACTATATTTTTTTAAACAAATAAAACTAATCTAATTCTAATATAAATTTAATACACTAATTAAAATTAATCTTAAATAAAAGTTGACTAATTACATTTTTAAACTAAACAAATATTTTTTTTTTTTTACAAAAATAGACTAACTAACAAACCAAACTAAATAAAAAATGGTTAAGCAAAAATCTAAATTTAGCTAAATAAATTATAAACTGAATTAAAATCGAATTAAATATTAAACTAAACTAAATAAATATAAATTAATTAAAAATTAAACTAAATCAAAATTAAACTATACTAAAAAATAACTAAAGTTTTAAAATTAGACTAAACTAAATTCTAAGAAATCTAGTAATAAATTACAAATTGAGACAACAAATTCTAAATAATTCTAAAAATTTGGAATAAAAATGAGAGTGACATGGAATGATAGAAATCGACTAAACAATGCATGATTAATGATTAATGGACTAAAATGCAAAGATGACTGATTATCAATATTGCGATAAAATGTGTCAGATGAATGAAAATTTTGAAAAATGCTCGGTCAAAATTTAAGGTGTGACAGATGCCCCTATTTAATCATCTTGAACCTGAATGTATGAATAGCAAAGTTTTTTTTTTACATTCGAGGTAGAAGAGGATTAAATATTAAAAAATCTAGAATTTTGACTGAATGCAAATGAAATGCAATGTAAATGAATGCATGAATGGCTGAGTTAAGCGGGAAATGATGTCACATGAAACAGACTAACAAGAGAGAATTCCACTGGGGAAAAGGTTTGAGAACACTGAGGAGGAAGAAACGGAGACGGAAAGTATTCGAAGTGATAAATCAATAGGTTCAAGTGTAACTGCTGACACTAAGAATAACAAAAGACGGAAATAAAAGAAAATTCAAAGTGTTGGTTCAACTAACACATGTAAAGTCAAGTTGACACTTAGGATGACAAGAAAATATTCAAAGTGAATGCGCAGTGGCACGATGCGCCAACTGACACTAAGAATAGTAACAAAGAAGAAACAACATCCATGGATTGGATTGGAGGAAGTGGAATAAGAACTGACATCCATGGATTGTATTAGATGACAGAGAGGAACAACGTCCATGGATTGTATTGGACGAAGTCGAATAAAAAAGGAACGGACATCCACGGATTGTATTGGATGACAATGAGAAACAAAATCCAATCATAGCTTTGGATGAAGGTAAAGTGAGATATTTTCAAACATGGCTTTGAATAAAAGGCAAGACATCCAATCATAACTTTGGACGATATCTGAGAATGGTATTGGATAAGGTGAGCAAGGATTTGTTTTAGGAATGACATTGAAGGTAAAGGCAAATCACTATATCCAGGAATGACACTGAATATACAGATAACACTTTCAGGAATGACATTGAAGGTAAAGGCAAATCACTATATCCAGGAATGTCACTGGAGTTAAAGAAGGTATCCAGGAATAGCACTGGAGAAACAAGATATCCGGGAATGGCACTTGAGGAACAAAATATCTAGGAATGGCACCAGAGTGAAAGAATATATCTAGGAATGACACCAGAGTTAAAGAAGATATCCAGGAATAGCACTGGAGTGAAATAAAGGTAAGTTTTGGTATGCGCCAAGTAAGTTGGACTTTTGAAGTAAGGTAAATGTTGGCCATAATATGACCTATGAAAATGTAAATGAGGATAAAACACTTTTGTTATGCATAATATATGAGTTATTATGATGTATGATCAAATGCATGTAACGCAAATGCTGACAACATGGATTGACTCTTTTGTGGAGTGGACAAGACTGGAAAATTGATTCCTCAATACTATGAGATCATTGCCATTCTTCTCGGGGACTGAAGATGCTGATGTTGAACAATTATTTTCCACATTGATAAACTATACCAAGTTGATGATCCTTGGAAAAACATGGAGAGCTACTTAGGGATTCTTCCAATGAATTACCCCAAATTACGCTGACTGTTGCATATGAGTTGATTAAGGCTCTGGCTTGATTGATTCTGGAAATGACTGTTTTAAGGTGCACTTGGAAACTTGCCTCAGCATGAGTCTTGTAAAATCTTATGGATAAATGAATTATGAATTGCACTTGCACAAACCTTGAACTGATTCTCAACATGTTCTGGAAGGAACTTGCCCCTAATAGGATTGTCGGCCAAGTTCTTAACAGTTTGAAAATTCCTTTCTAGAAAATATAGTTTGCAAACAAAAACATTTATACAATCATAGTAATTTTAAAGCAAATCAACTTTTGAAAACAAAATTATTGTTGGAAAAGAAAGCAAATGAATCTTAGTCAAAACACAGTGGTTTATGATATTCAAAGTGAAAAGTAAAACAAAGGTATAGTTTAAAACAAATGATTTGCAAAAGATCATTTTGGAGTCAGTTTACACAACCTTATTGTAATATGCTTTCAGAATAACCTTGCCTCAATTAGGTCTTTTAAGGGTTGTATCGTGGTCTGGTTCACGGTTTATGAAACAAAGGATAAAGGCTTAAAATTGTGTTTGTACCCACCCTGTTTCATGATGAATCTCCAGTCCTATGTTTAGTTAAATCTACACACATTTGTCTCGACAGAGAAATTTGACGGTGTTAGGATGAAGATGATGATTTGAAGTTCATTGGGAATGACGGTAATTTTATTTGGCTTAGATGGATGATAATTGTGACTCATTGATTCTGGACATGGTGGTCACCCAATCTGTTTGTTTGAAATTGAGGTTTCAAGGGCCTCTTTTGCTTGATTTTCTTTATTTGATATGATCCCTAACTTTTTCCTAAGTCTTTCTTTGGGTGTTTGACTTAGCGGGATTTTTTTTAAAGGTTGAAAGTTATGACTACTAAACCATTGGTTGTAATGGATCATATTGTAATTTGAATGTATAGTCAGGTTAACTGAACAATTATCATGCCTCAGGTTAAGCATAAGGGTTTAGATAAAAAAAACTCCTACTTCTAGGCTCGAAGTGGTTAACTGGGGATTAACTCATTATCTCTCCATTGTTTGGGAATTGAAACAATGCATGCACATCATTGACAAAATTTTATCCAAAAGCACACCACAACAGTTGTGGATATTTATTTTCATCATCTTCCCACAAATCTTTGTATAATCAAAAGTTTTAAACAAAATATATGTTTATTTTTGAAAGAGAAAGTGTAAAGATGCAAATAAACAGATGAATTGAATTCACAATATTGCAAAATGCTCATTTCATTAATCATGGAAGTACAAACAGAATTGAAAGCAAACAATTTAGTACAATAAAAGGAAAATGCAAACAGAAAGGAAACAATGGCCTAGTGACTAGTCAGTAAACAAGGATGAGATGTCCTATCTTGAAACACTGGCTTTAGGGAGAACTGGCTGAAGTTAATTGAAGCTTCAAGTTGCAGTCCCTGGCAAAGGATTGTCCTTGACATTTGGATTGGTATCACGGAAGGAGAGAATCTTGTATCTGATCAACTCTTGCACTCTTGTCTTCAAAGCGAAACATTGCTCCAAATCATGACCTGCTCCACCCTGATGAAATTCACAATGAAGATCTGCCATGTAGCCTGGTGGAAGAGGGTTTGGAGGAAGAGGCATAGGCCTAGTGGTAATCAAACCTCTCTGGACCAAACCAGGATATAACTCAGTGTATATCATGGGAATATGGTCAAAGTGAACCCTATCACGATTCTAAGCTTGTCTTGCAGCTGGATGTTGAGGAGCTCTAGCTGGTTGAGCAGCAATCACAGGAGCAATAACGACAACATAAGCTTGATTATCATGTTGAGGCATGTGTTGAGGTCTCCTATCCACATCCAAGACAACATTGGTCTTATCTTCCATTCTCTTTTGGAAATTCCAAAAGGCTTCTTTGCATTGTTGGAAGACTCAACAACGACTTTGGACACCTTACCATTCTTGATTCCTTCTTCAAGTCTTTGACCAATGGTAACCAAATCAGTGAAATTGGAAGATACACTTCCGATCATCTTTTCCCAATAGAAGGGAGCCAAGGTATCCATAAACAATCCAATTAATTCTTTCTCAGCTAGAGGAGGTTCAACCTGAGATGCCAACTCTCTCCAACGTTGAGTATACTCCTTGAAGGATTATCTCTCCTTCTGAGACATATTCTACAATTGGCGACGATCGGGTGCCATGTCCAAGAAGTTATTGCCCTCTACAACCCTTAGTCGTTTTTCAATAGCTCGATATTGCTCACGTCCAACTTCAGGTTCAACATAATCTTCAAGATCATCACCTTGAGCACTAGCAGCATTGCACTCATAGGGAACTGGACCAGTATGAACCCCTGGTCTAGGTTCACTAAAAATAGGAACTTGAAAAGCGGGTCTGGACGCCTGACCGACCATAGAAGTGATAACATGAGGTGGAGAGTAATTGTGTGGCAAACAAAACTCCGACCAAGTTGAAGGTGGCAATTGAACAGACTGAGGCTCGATAACAGCGTTTTCAACCTCTTGGATCATTGTCCTCTGAGGTGGCTCTCCTCTAGCAATCAAAACTTGAAGCATCTCAGTCAGCTTTATCACATTCGTCTTTAACTCATCAATTTCCATTTGGACCTCAACATTGTGAACCTTTTGTTCTGACATCTTGCATCTGCGGTAAGCTCGGGTCCTGTATCGGCTACGAAGCTTCATCTTGATGGTTGACAGGTAACTGAAAAACAGAGAGAGCTGGAATGAGGTGACAGACAACTTGGATGTATGCATGAATCATGAAAATGATGCAAATGGTATGCAATGTCAGGCAATACAAGATGCAGATTACATGTAACAAGATCAAAGGTTCAAGATCACATGCGTAGAGTCTAGGATAAATAACCAACCACAAGGCGTGTACTAAGGGTAAAGATACCTATACAATGGGTTCTATAAGTTTCTTGAAGTCATTGACCCATTAGACTGTTTGCCACCAACGACAATATGCTTGTCGGTGTCAACTTCATCCAATTAATTCACTTCGAGTGAGGTCCTCGCATGGAACCAACAAGAAAAAGCATCTCGTTGACCCACACTACGAGACCATCAACAACAAGGGTTCTAGAAACGGTGCTTAGAGTTACAAATCCATTAGACTATTTGCCACCAACGACAAAATGTATGTCGGGTGTCAATTCCATCCAACGAATCTACTCCAAGGGAGGTCCTCGCATGGATCCAATGAGAAAAATCATCTCGTGGACCCACACTACGAGACCATCAATCCTATCTTAAGTGTTTTCAAGGTCGGGTGAGGAATTATCTCACCGTACAAGAATCATCAAACCCTGAAAAGCAGAAAATCTCAGACACACAACAAACAATAATAATGATATCACAAAACAATAGATAAAACAAGTTAGGTTTAACCCTCTTGGGGGAGTCCACAGTGAAGTATCCATTTCTATCGCAGTGAGAATCGGATATCAATCTATTAAGTTAACTTGAATCACAAATTATAAATGTTCACCGCCGAACTTTAATTTATCCAAGGGAAGGGGAAAAGACCGAGAAACCCTAATAAACATGCTAAGCTAAAAGACGGGGCTAAGAGCTAAGCAAACAGAGATCGAAGGTACGGGGGTTGGTTATACCCAGGGAAGGTGCTAGCATCCTAAGTATCCGTAGTACTTTACGGGAACCTCTTGTAATATCTATGTTTCTCTCCAAGGATAAACCTCGTGCCTACGTATTCCCTCGTGCAATGGGAAAGTCAGAGCGCCATAGTTCAGAAAACTACGGGTAAAAAGAAATAAAAGCTTGGATAAAAAGCTTATGAAAAATTTAAAGGATGAAAACTAAGATGGAAATACCCAAGTGACGAGTAAATGACAATAAGTCAATAAAAAATCTTTTTCCCTTGGATAAATTAAAGTTCGGTGGTGAATTTTATGATTTTTGATACAAGTTAATTGATAGCTTGATATTCCATTCTCACAGCGACAGATATACTTAAGTTGAAGGCATTTATATTTATGAGACCTTTGCTCATGTTGCTAGAATTGAGTCAATAAGACTGCTATTGGGAGTTGCATTCTGAAGTTTAAATTGTTTCAAATGGATGTAAAAAGTGCATTTTTAAATGGATACTTGAATGAGGAAGTTTATGTGGAGCAACCTAAAGGTTTTGTTGATCCAAACTTTTCAGATCACGTCTACAAGTTGAGAAAGGTTTTGTATGGATTGAAACAAGCTCCAAGGGCTTAGTATGAAATATTAACAGAGTTTCTCATCAAGAATGAATATAGGAAAGGAGGACAAAATAAGACTCTATTTTTCAAAGATGAAGAAGGAAAGATTATGATCGCTCAGATCTATATGGATGATATAGTTTTTGGTGGGATGTCAGATAAGATGATTAAACATTTTGTTAGACAAATGAAATTTGAATTTGAAATGAGTCTTGTTGGAGAGTTAAATTTCTTTCTTGGCCTGCAAGTCAAATAAATGGAAGATTCCATATTTCTCTCTCAAAGCAAGTATGTCAGTAACATAGTCAAAAAGTTTGGAATGGAAAGTGCTAGTTGTAACGCCCGTTTATTTAATTAAATAGAATTGTGGTATGTTGTGGTAATTGGCGTTGATTTGAGTATATTTGTTGATTTGAGTTGCTTTGTGTGGAATTGTGTCGATTCGTGTTGATGGCGAATTTATCGAAATATTATGTTGATGGTTATAAGTTGGTTTAAGTCGAATTTAATTATTTAAGTTGATATAAGTTATAGAAAACGATATGGAGTATTCTCCGTTTGTTGTTGGATATGTTGATTGGAATATTTGGACCATTTGGTTGATAATCAGAAGTTAATTTATTAAGTCGGGAGTAAGTAGTTAATCACGAACTATTATTCGGTTGATTTTATGTTGCAAAGAATTAAGCTGTTAAGTCAGATTATTAGTCGGAAAGTCGAGGAAATAATATTAGAAGTGATATTATCGATTATCGGATCATGTTGGTTAATGGGCTTGGATTGCGTCAGAATTAGAATTAAGAGGGTGTTTGACTTAGGCCCAATATAATAGAATTATATGATAAGAAAATTACGTTAACTGGTAGCAAGAGAATAGGACATAGAAGTTATAGAGGAAAAAGTATTAGAGAAAAATAAGGGTTTTAGAAGAGAGAAAATAGCTTGAGAGCAAAAGGAGAAAGAAGAACTCGTGATCATATATTCATTTTTGCACTTACGGTACAACCTCTACTAAACATGTGATAACTGTTTACTCGTAATTCCAATTAAAGTGATTCTTAAATTTCTGGAAAGCTTATGAAATTCCCTTCATTTTGATAAATGATTTCATGGCAATAAGTTTGATATTGAAGGAGAAAAACACATTTGAAGTTTGGAAGTTCATGCTGGAAATTGGTCAAATAGTAGTTACGGGATTGATGATGATGGAGGCTAAAGTTTGGTCAAGATAGGAACTCAATGGCAGCATGTTCGTATTTTTAATCTCCATGGATGAAAGAGGAGAGGAAAATATTCATAGAGGCAAAGGGTTGAAAATTCGATTGGAGAAATTTGGAGGCTAACCGAAAAATTATTAGAGCAATTGTTAACCATGGTAAGGGTGGAGTTCAATCCTTATAACCGGGTATGATAATTAGTATTAGGCTTGGGTGGTTATATGTGTTGTATTTTATTTTATGTCTATGTTGATTTATGTTTATTCATATATTGAGTTGTTGATTTTGTTGATCTATCACGTATAATTGTTGACTGGTTGATGATGAGTAGGTTGTGGTTAAGTTGAATTGTTGTCTTGATTTTGTCGAATCATGATTATTGATATGTTGCTGTGATTTTGTGGAATTCTGGAAAAACCTAAGTTGGGACGATGAACCTTGTGCAGAAGTACAGGGGTGGCACAGGCCATCCACCATTCAAATAGGGGTGGCGCAGGCCACCCAAATGGAGAAACATTTAAAGTGGAAGGAGCCACATTATTTTAGTGGAGGGAGCCACCTCCCCCATATATCCAAATGGCGCAAGCCATAGTGAGAGCAAGGAAAAGGTGGCGCAAGCCACCCTGTTAGGGAGGGGTCCACCTAATTTTGTTAATTAAATATTAATCTTGTAGTTCTTAGTTGGTATTCTTATAGAATAAATTAATCTAAGTTTTCTTTTATATAAAGTACTACTAATCCAATATTACCATATTATACCTTATGTATAGAAATTTAGGGGTATGTAAAACTATGATAATTCGGTAATATGGAGTGTTATAATAATGTAGCAGGTTTTAGCAGAAGAAGAAAACTGTTTTTGACTGAAACAAAACTTTGAGAAACTTATGGCAGAGAACTAAAATTGTAGCAGAGGCTTTAATTTAGTAAGCAGAAAAGTTACAGGATATTGTGATAAATCAGTATTAATAGTAGAGCTGGAATAGTGTTGGTTTAGTCGGTTTAGCTGAATTAGGCGAAAAAACTTAGTTACCCGGAATTTAACAAAAATCGTCGGGGTAAGTCGGGTAGTTTAATAGTTGATTTTTGCTGCGTTGTTTGGTTGAAAAGATGTTGTAAAGTCGAGTTGCAGGCACAGTTGAGTTGGTAAATGATTCTGGTTTACGAAAAATCTATAAGTTGTTATGTTGAAGGCCTTATAAGCCAAAGTTTACTTTTAAGTTGCCTATGTCGTATATGTTGTTTTGCGTTATTGAAGTTGTTATGTTGTTCAAGTTGGAGGCTTAATAGCCAATGTTTATTTAAGTTGCTCAAGTTGTATAAGGTGGTTGTGTTGTTTGAGGTCGAATGTTGTTATGTTGTAAAGTCGTGCATGTTATGTAGATCATTTGCATTTTTATATTGGAGCTGTCTCTCACACCGTGTTGGCCTGGATTGGCACCAAGTTGAAAGTTGAAGGCTTATGCCTTGATTGCCTCGATAACTTGGCAATAACGTTAAGTTGAGAGTTTTACTCCGAATGGTACCACATGCATTTGCATAGTCGAGTCATATCTGAGTTGCATTATTTATGTTGATTATTTTGTTTATGTTATTCAAGTTGATAAGTTGTGTATGTCATTTAAGTTGATAAGTTGTTTATGTTGTTTTCAAGTTAATTAAGTTAATTGTGTTGATTAGGCTGATTAAGTAGTTCGTATTGAATATATGATTATGCGGTTTATGTAGAAAATGTTGATGGATATAATAAGTAGTAAAGTAAGTTGATAAAAGGTGGATGATTGTTAAGTTGTTGTTTTGGTTGATGTTGTGAAGTGGTGAATTGTTTATGATCCTTATCTAAGTATTGTTTATCATATATCGTTTATAATTATCGATATCTCACCCCTTTTGTTTGAATATTACCCCTATGTTGGTAACATGCATGTCGCTTGCAGGAAGATGGTTACCTTCATTAGTTTGACTCAGTGTCGGTGCTCTGATACGTAACACTCGAGAAATGAACGCTTAGTTGTTTTGTGTTGTTTTCAAGTTGTTTTAGTATAAATATGTTGTTACTAGGTTGTTTTAAGTTGAATAACATGATATACTATGTTTAGTTGATTAATTTGAAAATTCGCTGCGTAGTTGTAAAAGTTGAATTTGGTTTCATAAATGAAATAAAGTTGATGTTTTTAGTTTATTACGAATCAAAAGTGTTATGTATCAATTTTCATGAAATTAACTGAAGTTTTTATAAGTTGAAAATGTAGCATCCTGTTTGTGTACTATTTGATTGAATTTTAATACTCTAATTTTCTATATAATCGTCGGGTAAAAATGGGGTGTTACACTAGCCACAAAATAACACCTGTTCCCACTCATCTTAAGATGACTAAAGATGAAAAACGTGTAAGTGTTGATCAAAGTTTATATATAAGCATAATAGGCAGCCTGTTGTATCTTACAACTAACAGACCTGATATTTCTTTTGCTACTGGAGTGTGTGATAAATATCAAGCAAAACCTAAGGTATCTCACATAAATCAAGTCAAAAGAATTCTAAAATTTTTGAATGGGACTTGTGACTATGGCATGTTGTACTCTCATGGGAGTGATCCTGTCTTATATGGATATTGTGATGTTGTTTGGGATGGTAGTGCAGATGATAGAAAAAGTACTTTTGGAGGATGTTTCTTTGTAGGAAACAATCTCATATCCTGGTTTAGCAAGAAGCAAAATTGTGTTTCTTTATCTACTATAGAGGCTGAGTACATAGCAGTTGGTAGCAATTGTTCTCAGCTTATTTGGATGAAACAAATGTTGTCTGAGTATAATGTCACACAAGATGTCATAACATTATATCGTGACAATTTAAGTGCTATTAATATTGTGAGCAACTCTTTAGTTTTGTATGATAGTAAATTTTATGCTTTTGTGCTTTTAACATACACTTTGTATTGAATTGACATTGCAAGAGTTTTTGTATCAACACATGTCTTGTTTTAAACAAAAAAATTTGACTTTTGCTTCTGTATGTATCGATTCATTCGCAAGATGTATCGATGCATAATTTCCTTGAAGTTTTGAATTAAGTCAAATGCATCGATACATTCTCAATATGCATCGATACATGTTGTAGATATGCGTCTGTGATATCTGCTATGTATCGATACATTCGCAACATGCATCGATACATGCTGTAGATATGATTATGGAATATCTGCTATGTATCGATACATTTGCAACATGCATCGATACATTATATCTTCATTTCTCTATTTCTTTTGCATTGGTTCAGTATGTATCGATTAATCCCATTATGTATTGATACATAACAGTGTAAAAACCATCATGTATCGATACATTCGCACTTCGTATCGATGCATTAATCTGTTTCTATTCTAACAGACTTTGTCAAGTATATATATGTTTCTATTAGTGCAGATAACACACAGGGATAAATCGAAAGTGAATTCAAGGTCAAGAAAATTGAAGAACACAATTAAGAAAAGAAGTTTTTGGGTGTGCATTCAATTGGGAGAAGGGTTGAAACCTAAGAGAAAATTCATCTTCATCATCTTCTCAATCACTTTGATTCAAGAACATCAACACATAATCATTACTGTTCTGTGAATTAGAGGATCAAGAGATAACGTTCAGCGGAACGATCGATGATCTAGCTGAGTTGAAGAGTGAAAGAAGGTTTCAAGGAAAAACCATTTGGTTTGTCCTTCAAGAACGGGTGTGTTCTTGAAGGTTTGTTAGTCACGTTTACAAAACAGATTCAGCCGCAACGTAAGGTTTGGAAATTGGGAGATTTCGCAAATAGATCGTGGAACCGGTGAATTGTTTGTATTACTTGCAAGGGAATCTTGATTTGGCTCAGATCAAGTGAAGGTTCATACAATAGGAAGATCTAGGTGTATAGATTTCTGGTTTTTGTATAGCAACCTTGTAAACGACGATTTCAACAATATCGATATAAAAGTTCTCAATTTCGGTTTGAAATTGAGAGGGAGACGTACCCACACGCGAGGACGAACGTGGGAAACTTCCTTACCAAATCTCTGTGTATTGTATTCCTTCTCCATCTCTATTTACGTTTTTAATCGGTTTTGATTCATTGGAAATAGTTTTTGTGATAGGTGCATTCAATACTTTTACAGCTTGTGTGTTTAAGTCTTTAACATCTCAATTGCAAATCCAACACTTTATCACATGTCCGATTTTCTAGTGGCTGGTCCAGAATAGACGGAAGTCGATTAGGGACCGTTTTTTTCCGCTAATCTTAAAAAACTCTGAAAAATCTTTTAAAACCTTGTTAACAAGGAGGTGATCCATTCACCCCCCCTCTAGATCACTAGCCACACCGTCTAACAAGTGGTATCAAAGCCTGGTTCGCTGGTGCTTTGTGGCTGCCTGTAACGATATGGATTCTGTACCAAAGGGGGCGTATAATAGAGCTCCTGTTTTCAACGGTGAAAATTATGGCTACTGGAAAGACTGCATGCGAGTTCACATAAATTCTGTGGATAGGCGCGTATGGACTGCCATTCAAAATGGTCCTTTTCAAATCACCATGATAAATGAGGCAGGCGCCATAGTACCTAAACCAGAAGA
Source organism: Lathyrus aphaca (assembly GCA_963966055.1). Classification (NCBI taxonomy): domain Eukaryota; kingdom Viridiplantae; phylum Streptophyta; class Magnoliopsida; order Fabales; family Fabaceae; genus Lathyrus; species Lathyrus aphaca. Next base: position 632,622,194 of record OZ014519.1, read on the forward strand.
TGATTGGGATGAGAGAGATGAGAAAAAGTGGTCAAGTGATTGGAGAGCTCGAAATATGCCAATTTCAGTGCTTAGTGCTGATGAGTATTATCGAGTATCCCATTGCTCGACAGCTAAAGAAATGTGGGACGCTTTAGAAATTGCACATGAAGGTACAACTGAAGTAAACACAGTCCCGTATTAACACACTTAATCAAGAGTTCGAACTCTTTCGCATGAAACAAGGAGAATCTATCCCCGACATGCAAAAGAGATTTGTTCATCTCATCAATCGTTTGAATGCACTTGGAAAACCTGTTTCCAATGAAATTGCTACTAATAAAATTCTGAGATGTCTTAGCAGGGAATGGCAACCTAAAGTAACAGCTATCAAGGAAGCCAACGATCTAACGACAATCTCAATGACTACTTTGTTTGGAAAGCTGAAGGAACATCAGCAAGAACTAGAAAGTCTAGAAAAGTTTGAGAACAAGAGTAAAAAGGGAAAGGAGAGGAATAAAGACAAAGAGGGTGAGAAGAGGCCTATAGCTCTTGTGGCTTCTAACTCAAAGTCCTCACAAAAGGAGCTAAGCAACAATGAGTCAAGTAGTGACGAAGACTCCGGTGACGAAGAAATGAGACTTTTTGTTAGGAGATATAATAGATTCATTCGAAAGAATGGAATCAAGCATTCCAACAAAAATCTCATAAAGTTTAGAAGACAATCTATAGATTTAAAACAGAAAGAGATTAAGAAGAATAGAGAAAGAGGGACTTGTTTTAATTGTGGTAAGTCCGGACATTATAAGACGGATTGTCCTTTGAAGAAAAAGGATAAAGGAAAAGCTCCACCAAAAAGGTACAATAAGCAAAGAAGAGCTTACATTGCTTGGGAAAGTGATAGTGATTCATCAAGTACACAAGGCTCAAGTGATAGCGATGAAACCACACATTTGTGTCTTATGGCTCACACCAAAAATCAGTCCCACTAGAAGAAGAAAATTGATGATAAAAGGGTAAAACAAGCTTACTATAACAATTTCTCTTCTATGTCCTTTTCTGAATTGAAAATAGCTTTTGAAAAACTGCATAATGAAGCTATAGAAGCGTTTAAAAGATTATCTTCCGATAAACAAATTTTTTCATACTTGGAAGGTAAAGTACTCCATGCTGAAAAAGATCTAGAGTACTTGAAAGCCAGCATTGCAGAAAATTCAAAAGCTATTGATATTGATGGTTGTAGTAAAATGAGTTATTGTGAAGCTTGTCACATTTGGAAACAAGAGGTCATTTCTCTTAAGGTCAAATTGGAAAAAGCTTTACAACCTAAGATTATTTATGCCATTGACACTAGGTTGTTTAAAAATTCATTAAATCCACCATATGCAAGATACTCTTTTATTCCAAAGGATTTAAGGACCAAACATAAACAACAACATTGTCGTAGTGTATGTCATTATTGTTGTCATGTTGGCCATACCATTGAAAAATGCAAATCTAGAAGAATCCTAGTGCTTAAAGGTATTTATCAATGGAAGCCTAAAGACAACCATGTTACCACTTACCCACTTGGACCCAATAAAAATTGGGTACCTACCTCTCTCTTTTGATATTGTAGGATGAGTGTCTTTCATCCGTGGAAAGAAGATGGTTTCTGGACAGCGGGTGTTCAAGGCACATGACGGGTGACATATCACTTTTTATTGACTTCAAAGCAAAGAAGAAGGGGTATGTCACTTATGGAGACAATAACAAAGGAGCTATACTTGGCAAAGGTAGTGTTGGTAATCCCTCTACCACTACTATTTCTGATGTCCATCTTGTAGATGGACTTAAACACAATTTGTTGAGTATAAGTCAATTATGCGACAAAGGTTATAAAGTTTCTTTCACAAAAACTTGTTGCAAAATTGAACATACTGAGCATAATGTTGTGTTTAAAGGTGTAAGAGTAAACAACATATATATGCTTGATCTTTTGGATGTATCTTTAACAAGCACTAAATGTCTAGTTGCCCTAAATGATGATTCATGGCTATGGCATAGACACTTAGCGCATGTTAATTTCGATTTGCTTAATAAGGTTGTATCTAAGGATCTAGTAGTAGGTCTTCCAAAAATAAAATTTTCAAAAGACCACCTATGTGATGCTTGCCAAATGGGAAAACAAACAAGGGTCTCCTTTAAATCTAAAAACATAATTTCAACTTCAAGACCTCTTGAGCTTCTCCATATGGACCTCTTTGGACCATCTAGGACAAAGAGCTTAGGTGGAAACTATTATGGTTTCGTAATAGTAGATGAGTACTCTAGATTCACTTGGACTATATTCCTTCATAGCAAAGATGAAACTTTTTCTGCTTTTAAAAGTTTTGCAAAACTTTCCCAAAACAAAATGAATTCTAAAATAGTTACAATTCGAAGCGATCATGGAGGTGAATTTCAAAACCATCTCTTTGATAAGTATTGTGACAAGTATGGCATTGAGCACAACTTTTCAGCTCCTCGAACTCCACAACAAAACGGTGTTGTGGAGCGCAAAAATCGAGTTTTAGAGGAATTGGCAAGAACAATGCTCAATGAGGGTGGATTACCAAAATTTTTTTGGGCTGATGCAATTAGCACAGCTTGTTATGTTCTGAACAGGATTTTAATTCGTCCTATTTTGGATAAAACCCCTTATGAAATTTTAAAAGGTAGAAAGCCAAACATGTCTCATCTTCACGTGTTCGGTTGTAAGTGTTTTGTTTTAAATAATGGTAAGGAAAACCTTGGGAAGTTTGATGCCAAAGCTGATGAAGGTATTTTCCTTGGATACTCTCAATCAAGTAAAGCATATAGAGTGTATAATAGGCATTTACTTTCTGTTGAAGAATCTGTCCATGTTTCTTTTGATGAGTCTTATCCAAAAAATGTCGGAAAAGGTATCTCTTTTGATGATGCAGGTGTATCTACAGAAGAAATACTCAAAGAAGCTATTATGGAAATTGATCAATCTGAAACTGCTGAAAATGAGAAGGAGGAAGATACTAGTCATGAAAAAGATAAAGAGGAAGGAACATCTGAAGTGAATGAACTTCCACCAGCTTGGAAATCCTCTAAAGACCACCCTATAGACAATATATTGGGAGATATTTCAAAGGGAGTGTTGACTCGTTCTAAGATAAGTAACTTTTGTTCTCACTTTGCTTTTGTATCACAAGTAGAGCCTAAAAATGCTAAAGAGGCCTTGATTGATGAATTTTGGCTAATGGTCATGCAATAAGAGCTTAATCAATTTAAAAGAAATGACGTTTGGGAACTTGTCCCTCGTCCACGAGATCATCATATCATAGGTACTAAATGGGTGTTTAGGAATAAACTTGATGAAAACAGAGTGATAACTAGGAACAAGGCACGCTTGGTAGCACAAGGGTATAACCAAGAGGAGGGCATAGATTATGAGGAGACTTATGCTCCAGTGGCTCGCCTTGAAGCTATACGTCTCTTGCTTGCTTATGCGTGTTCTATGAATTTCAAGCTTTACCAAATGGACGTAAAGAGTGCGTTTTTAAATGGTGTCATAAATGAAGAAGTATATGTTTCACAACCTCCTGGTTTTGAAAATTCTGAATATCTAGATCATGTTTACAAATTAAAGCGTGCTTTATATGGTCTTAAGCAAGCACCTCGTGTGTGGTACGAAAGACTTAGCAAATTTCTAATTTATCATGGATATTCTAGAGGTAAAGTGGATAATACACTCTTCATTAGACATAAAGGAAAGCACATTCTTTTAGTTCAAGTTTATGTAGACGATATAATTTTTGGTTCAACTAACATACACTTGGTCGAAGAGTTTTCTAATGTTATGCAGGGTGAGTTTGAGATGAGTCTTATGGGGGAGTTGAACTACTTCTTAGGCCTCCAAATAAAGCAACTCGATGAAGGTACAACAGTATGTCAAACAAAATACTGCAGAGAACTGCTCAAGCGCTTTGGAATGAATAATTCAAAATCAATCGAAACTCCCATGCCTACCAACGGAAACTTGGACAAAGATGAACATGGTAAGTGTGTTGATGTCAAAAGGTATAGAGGTATGATTGGGTCTCTCTTGTATCTCACTGCTTCTAGACCGGACATCATGTTTAGTGTTTGTATGTGTGCATGATATCAATCAAATCCTAAGGAATCTCACTTAAAATCAGTCAAGCGTATATTTAGGTATCTTCATGGAACACCTAAATACGGGCTTTGGTATTCCAAAGGGAGCGATTGCAGCTTAGTAGGTTACTCTGATTCTGATTTTGCTGGCTGCAAATCAGATAGGAAAAACACTAGTGGTACATGTCATCTATTTTCAAATTCTTTAATAAGTTAGCATAGCAAAAAGCAAGTATCTATGGCGTTGTCTACTGCAGAGGCTGAGTATGTTGCAGCCGGTAGCTGTTGCGCTCAAATTTTGTGGCTAAGACAACAACTACAAGATTTGGATATTCAACTTAAACATATTCCAATAAAGTGTGACAACACTAGTGCCATTAATCTCACTAAGAATCCTGTTTTACACTCACGCACCAAACATATAGAGATTAGACATCACTTCCTTCGCGATCATGTTGAAAAAGGATATGTTGTTTTTGAGCATGTTGATACTAAAAATCAACTTGTTGACATTTTCACTAAACCATTGGCAACTGAACCATTCTTCAACATTCGTCGTGAATTAGGGATTGTTGATCTCTCCGCATTGGTGTCTTAAGTTTGTTTGATCTAGTTTATACTTATCTCATCGTGTTTACTGAGATTTGAATGTAGACTTCACTCGTACTTCATGAGATTACTACGACGGAGGTAATATTGTTCCTCTCTACATCTTGTTGATATTGTGTGATAAATATATGTTTGAGCAATTGTTTCTCGCTTATATGTACTTCTTTACATATGATTGTTTGAGCATTAATAATTAGTTTGTAAAGTATTCTTAAGCATCATTAAAATGTTATGATTCACTCTGCATTCTGCATTAATTTTTTTTCATAAGTCTCATGTATTGATACATAAGGTCTATGTATCGATGCATATCCATTTTGTGTCGATACATGTTAAATTTCTTTTAAAATTGTCAAAATTGTTACAGTATGTATCGATACATTCGTGGTTTGTATCGATACATAGCAACTTGAAAATCCAAAATTTCGCAACATGAATCGATGCATACGGTTATGTATCGATGCATACTGATATAAAATCCTTTTCTTTTTTATGTATCGACACATCAACATCAGTTATTGTAACAGTCATAATCTCTATTTTATCTCCTTCTTCATCCCATTTGCATCATTAACGGTTAAATAACCCTAACACCACAAAACCCCTTTTCTTCCAAAACCCTAACTTCATAATCATGCCTCCAAGAATCATGCTTCCTAGAGCAAAAGGTAGAGGTAAAGGGAAAGAACCTGTTGAGGCTTCACACCAAGCTCCTCCTGCTCCAGAAATTCCTCCCACTGGGTCATCCATTCTCCATCCTGCCATTGCTGAAGAGTTTGAGGATTCCTTCAAGACAAGGTTAGTCATGAAACCCCATGTCTTCAATACTCAAGATGCGCGTACTCTATACTTAAATGAAGTTGCTGATTTGATTGACGCACAAAAACTTGGGTCTTTTTTAACTGTTAATGATGACTATCATGAGGACTTCATTCGTGCCTTTTATGCGGGTGTGCAATCTGGTAAAGGGTACATGTTCAAGTGCTCTATTGGAACAAGGACTTATTGTTTTGAGGCTGGTGATTGGAACAAGGTGTTCCAAATGCCATCCCCGATGCCTGAGTTGCAGATGTGGCATGATCATAAATTTGAAACTAAGTTTAATCTGAAGGAATATTGTGAATCTATTTCAAAACTACAAAGGCCTCTAGGTGATGATGAGCATTTAACTTCTGGAATGATTAAGAGTGTCCCCAGAATTCTGCATTGGATTCTCTCGCATATTTTACGTCCGAGGTCCGGTGGGTACTCTAGATTGGATAAGCCAGACATACATCTCTTGTATATTCTGCAGAAGAAGATTCCGTTTAATTGGCCCAATTATTTTGTGAAACGTATTTTTCTTACAAGGAATAGTTCGAAGAACATCACTCTTGCTTATGCCGCACAGATTATGAGGATCATTAAGTTCTGGAAGGTGGTCGTACCCCCTGTTTCTCTCTTATCTTCATCTACTGCTCAAGAATTCAATAGTGCTACTCGTTCTCATATGGGATATAGGTGGGACACAGAGCGTCGATGCTATTACTTCTTTGAACGCAGCTCTAGAACCAACATTTATAACTTTATACACCTTCTGAACTGATTTTTGTTGTTGAAGAACAAAGAGATGAAAATATGGAGGATGTAAATGAAGAAAATCCCCCTGAAGCAAATGTCAACACTGCTTGGGGTGAGTGGGTGCCACAAAGGTGGTCTCCTACTAACTATGAACCGGTTCCTCCATCTGTTCCACCAACATCATCTACTACACCTCCTGCATATCTAACTCAAATGATTGAGCAAATGGAAATTGCCAATAATGCCCGACATGAAGAAGCCCGTGCGTGGCATATACAACAAACGGAGTGGCACAAAGAGCACCGGGAGTGGCATGATGAACACACTAGGATGTATCATAACCAACACTCATGGCACACAGACTTGGTCAAGTGGCATCAAGTCTTCTACAATGAGATGTCCGGTTTCATGGATGATTGTCGTGCACATCCGGGTATTATGGACAGATTCAGAAGCACCGTGGTTCAGAATCGGTTCAGGCATTACAACTTCATGGGGCAAAATCCTGATGAGATGCCTCCTCCACCTCCTCCTCCAAGTTTCAGAGATCCCGATAGAGATGATGCGGAGTCCTGTGGTGGATACAATCCTCACTTAGGCAGCATTTCATAATTGCATTACATCGTTTCCTTTTTCCTTGATGCTTAAGTTTCTTTTGATTTTATGTTTAAACATTGTATGCGTTTGGTTTGCTTTTGTAATTCTTAACTCCACTAGTCCAATTAAATGCCTATGCTTGTTTGTTGTTTACGATTAATTGGTTTGCCCTTTATGTTTCACTCTTTGTGAGTGATTTTTCATGATTAGCTTATATATATCTTCTTATTGCTGAATATTGCTTCACCTATACAATTTTTTTTTGATGTTGACAAAGGGGGAGAAAGGCTTGAGTGTGAAAAATGACAGCATGCACAAACTCAGGGGGAGTGGTTATGCACAAACTCAGAGGAAGTGGTTCTCACACTTCTGCAAAAATTTGCCATCATCAAAAAGGGGGAGTTTGTGAGTAACTCTTTAGTTTTGTATGATAGTAAATTTTATGCTTTTGTGCTTTTAACATACACTTTGTATTGAATTGACATTGCAAGAGTTTTTGTATCAACATATGTCTTGTTTTAAACAAAAAATTTGACTTTTGCTTCTGTATGTATCGATTCATTCGCAAGATGTATCGATACATAATTTTCTTGAAGTTCTGAATTAAGTCAAATGCATCGATACATGCTGTAGGTATGCGTCTGTGATATCTGCTATGTATCGATACATTCGCAACATGCATCGATACATGCTGTAGATATGATTCTGGAATATCTGCTATGTATCGATACATTCACAACATGCATCGATACATCATGTCTTCATTTCTCTGTTTCTTTTGCATTGGTTCAGTATGTATCGATTCATCCCATTATGTATTGATACATAACAGTGTAAAAACCATCATGTATCGATACATTCGCACTTTGTATCGATGCATTAATTTGTTTCTATTCTAACAGACTTTGTCAAGTATATATATGTTTCTGTTAGTGCAGATAACACACAGGGATAAATCGAAAGTGAATTCAAGGTCAAGAAAATTGAAGAACACAATTAAGAAAAGAAGTTTTTGGGTGTGCATTCAATTGGGAGCAGGGTTGAAACCTAAGAGAAAATTCATCTTCATCATCTTCTCAATCACTTTGATTCAAGAACATCAACACATAATCATTGTTGTTCTGTGAATTAGATGATCAAGAGATAACATTCAGCGGAACGATCGATGATCTAGCTGAGTTGAAGAGTGAAAGAAGGTTTCAAGGAAAAACCATCTGGTTTGTCCTTCAAGAACGGGTGTGTTCTTGAAGGTTTGTCAGTCACGTTTACAAAACAGATTCAGCCGCAGCGTAAGGTTTGGAAATTGAGAGATTTCGCAAATAGATCGTGGAACCGGTGAATTGTTTGTATTACTTGCAAGGGAATCTTGATTTGGCTCAGATCAAGTGAAGGTTCATACAATAGGAAGATTTAGGTGTATAGATTTCTGGTTTTTGTATAGCAACCTTGTAAACGACGATTTCAACAATATCGATATAAAAGTTCTCAATTTCGGTTTGAAATTGAGAGGGAGACGTACCCACACGCGAGGACGAACGTGGGGAACTTCCTTACCAAATATTTGTGTATTGTATTCCTTCTCCATCTCTATTTACGTTTTTAATCAGTTTTGATTCATTGGAAATAGTTTTTGTGATAGGTGCATTCAATACTTTTACAGCTTGTGTGTTTAAGTCTTTAACATCTCAATGGCAAATCCAACACTTTATCACATGTCCAGTTTTCTAGTGGCTGGTCCAGAATAGACGGAAGTCGATTAGGGACCGTGTTTTTCCGCTAATCTTAAAAAACTCTGAAAAATCTTTTAAAACCTTGTTAACAAGGAGGTGATCCATTCACCCCCCTCTAGATCACTAGCCACACCGTCTAACAAATATTTCCAAGAATATTATTCAGCACAGCAGGACAATGTGTCATACCCCAAATTTGTCCTACTTATATATTGATCTTCATTTCATGTTTTAATTACTAACCAGTATTCAAAATTAAAAAATATGTTGCTCTTGCTTTTCTTGTTGTCTAAACAGATGTTTCCAAGGTTCATTTTCTTACACAGGCGAACTAGAGTTTTGGACAATGCTCAAGTCACGGTCTTCTGATTTAAAGATACTTCTTTTGCTCATCTGGTCCATAATAAAGGGTTTTGTCATGTTGATTCAAAATTCGAGGGTTCAAGTGTTTGGAAAACATCAATTAGATCATATTTTGGTTTTTGAGTTGGATTTAAAAGTTGAACCTTTTTATGACAAAAGGCTAGTCATTTTGGATTCATTTGAAGTTGTTATAATCAATACTCCTATGTGATGCCATGATGGGAATTCTATTTAAGCCATGAATATAATTACTTTAAGGCATTGATTTTAAGCCAAACCTTGTTTCAAAAATCCATGATTAAAATTGTCCAAGTTTTAGGCCATAATTAAGAGCTTTCAAGTGCAAGACATGGGTGAGACTTGTCAAGTCGTGTTGGGATTTTGTTTTATGAAGCTATGAGTGAAATTATTTTCAAACCGTGGTTGAATTTGTTTCAGATTATAAGTTGTTCCAATTGTTGTTAACACCTAATGGCTATGGATTTCACGAGTTACATCTAGAAAGGGTCATTGCCATGCATTGGATTATTTGTTGTTAGTGACCTTGTCTTTGCAAAACTGAAGGTTGATTTAAAAGTATGAGTGTCATTGACTAGGGTTGAAATTTAGATTGAAGTCTCCATTTAAATATTTAAGTTATTATTGGTTTAAACTCACATATGATAACAAAGCCTAAAGTTCAAATTTATTCATGTATCACAACAGGATCAGAATGAGAAATAATATTGAAAAATGTTGCAAAATCAAAGTTGTACAAGGCCATAAGAGCTAATATTCAAAAGAACTCAATTTCTAGACTTCAAGGATTCAAGACAACTTCCATGGGCAATTTCCTTCATTGAGCTGATTTTCATGCTTCACCAAGCTCATGGCTGATTGAAACTCCTTTTTGTGCCACAATCTCTAAGCCTTCACCAAACACAAAATTACATTTTCTTAAATTACAAGGACTCAACACTAAGCAAGCACCATGCTGCGAGATTAATATTCAGCCAACCTTCATGTATTTCTTCACGCGAAATTCCGCCAGAGATGAAGCCTGCAGCCAGCATTTTCATTTAAGATAGGTACCAAATGACAATTGGAAATTCAGGGTACAAATATCAAGATTGAAGCTTTACCATTTGGTTTAAAAGGCACAACTCGCGGAAAGCTCTTTCTTCATATCTGATCCTACGCTCAAACCAGAGGAGGATCACCGCGTTTCCTATGCAATGATATTCCAAAGCTTCGCAGGCTGTAATTGCTACAAAGGGATGGTCATCTCAGGTATGTACACAGATGTTTTAGTAGATCCAAAAAATCATAAGCGGTGATATACAAAAAGAAGCAGGACGTTACCAAACTTTCTTCAGGTCGTCGCATTCTTGACGTTCCATACCTTCAATCTGCAAGGAGTTAGAACATATTCAAGTATCCTCACATACAACAAAATCCGCCATTACCGCAATGAAACTCCTGTGGAAGAAGTAGCCCTCAAACCTTGAAGCTTTCATAACCAGATTTAAAACCGAACAAGACCGAGCAAAGGAATACCAGAAAGATGGGAACTGACATCTGGCAATGGTAGAAACAAAGCTGAAGAGACGTTGAACCGGTCGAACCAAAGCTAATGCCAAGGCCACAAAACCTGTAGTAACAGATACATCAGAAATAAATAAATGATTAAAAACGATGTACAACAAGCTGCTCAAGACTTATCATATCAAGGGCATATTAAGGAAGCATGATTGCACAGGCCATAATCATACACTATATTGCAAATTCTGAGATTCCATCATCCTTCAACTCCTAAGTCACAAGGAATGTTTCGGCGTAAAAGACGACATTGACATATCTATTTCAACTCAATTATGGTTGGTTAAGTGTTACTTCATCTGCAAAAAAAAAAAAACAAGACGCCAGGTAGTCATTGAACAAATTCAGTTACAACAAGAGGTTTTTAGGCATGAGTATTGGAAAGGTAATTTGCTACTTACTATTTTCAATCTCATGTTAGCCTTTAGCTAAGCTTTGCAAGGACTGACGCTCGTAAGCCATAACTTCCATTGGCGTCCTCGCTTTACGATACTTCGCGCCGTTAAACCTGCAAGGAACAGAGCAAACAATTCTTTAGGAATTTGCAGCATGAGCATGGATAATGAAGAGTTCAAAACGGCAAGATTATCACAAGTACAACAAGCTCAACAATGTAAATTTTTCCCAAACCAATCTTTATTCAAATCACTCTAAGACATCATGAGACAAGGTTTCAAAAGGCTACTGCAGTAACTCATGTTTTAAGCAAAAAAAAGGATTAGAATGTAGTTACATCAGAATTTACAGCAGTTAAAATCCAACGATTCAAGAAATCTACCAATTCACAGTCACAAACGAAATCTCAGTGAGGACCACAAGCCAGCTCACCTTTAGCGGACCCACACAATCCAATTCAAAATCTTTCCTAACGATTTTCACAGCTCACCTCACACAAATTCCTCAATCTCACGTTTTTAGCCTTAACTCTCTCCTATAAATGATTACTCATTCACTCATCAAAAAGGGGAAGAAAAATCAGAAAGAAACCCTAAAAGCAAGCTTCTCCAAAAAAAAAACCCTAAATCCGAAACCTCACAGAACCGATTCGAATCAATCGCGAGAAAACAGAACCAAACCTACCGCAACCCTTCTTCATTTTAACCTCTTCTTCTTCAACCTCAGAACGTCACCTTTCACCATAAATCGCACCACCTTCCGCCAAACATAGACCAAAGCACCCAGATCCGCGAATATCCATTGAAAGGTCGCTGTCGCCGTGCGAGGTTGAAACAGAATCGAGTAGATTTTGAGCGAACCGTGAGAGCACCCACAACCATAAACACAACAAATTTGGAAATTTGAAACAGAAAGAGAAAGAGCGCAGGGAGTTTCGAATATAGAGCGTGTTTGAGAGCCGAGTGTGGAATCGAAAGAATCGTCTCCGTTGACCCCATTTTGTCGCCGCCGTGATTCACGTGAGGGGTGGGTTTGATACTGTTTTGTTGTTGTGAATCTTAACTCTTTTATTTTTCTTTTTCTTTTGCTTTATTAAAGTTTAAATGATTTGCTGGGATTTATTGGTCTTAATAAATGGCAGATTTTAATAAAACCTGATACTCTGTTTTCTTTTTATTATTCTTTTTTGTCTTGATCTAAATATTAGTGGGACCAGTGATGCAAGTGCAGCTAGGTCATATTTTTTTATTTGTTTTTGTTAAAGTTTTAGACCGTTAGCACACCTGATTTTTATGATCCAAGTTTATGCGTATTGGGCTTTACATCTTGCCTTAAAAAAAAAAACAACGCCCTCTTGTTTTCTTCTTTTATTTTAATGTTTTGTTTGTTAATTGATTTTATTTTTCTTTATAAATTTAAGTTTTCTTAAGTTTATCTCTTATGTGAATCTTTCCGATTTTATATTTATTTATAGGGGCCAATGAAATAATTGCAACTTTTCGATATTCGATTTTAAATCGACGTTGTCAAAGTTGTTATGAGGTCACTTTTATTTTTCGCTATTATTTAATCGATTATTCGATTTATTCGGCCAATGATAAATGGTGATATTCGATTTCTAATAAATCGACGTTATTCCCTAATTTGAGGCCACACTTTTATTTTTCTTATTATTTCTCATTATCTCAATTTATTTTATTCCGGCCGATGAATAAATATTTAAATATTCGATTTCAAATAAATCGACGTTATTTAAATTAAATATGAGGCCAAACTATTATTTTATTATTATTTCGATTTTATTTTATTTTTATGGTCAATGATATAACAAACGATCTAAATGTTCGATTTCGACAAATCGGTATCATTTAGATCAATATGAGACCAATCGTATATTTTTATCGCATTTCTTTTATTTAAATAATTATTTGATTATAAAGTAATGCTCGACTTCTCATAGAATGATTCTAACTTTGAATCGATTCTAAGATAGTTAAAGAGCTAAATTTCGACGCTTTCGGTTTAATTCGAGCTCCAACGGCTCCACCTTAGCTTAGTATTAGGGATCGTCCTCGTGTAACCTTTTAACCCTTAACCTCCATTTTGCATTCACCTTTCGCGATTTCTTTATGCCTCGTAATCGATCTACCAAGATGGTTCTTTTAAATCCAAACCCTTGATCCAACGTCAAGTGGTCTTAGGTATTAAAATACTTTAATAATATGAGAAATTTTTTACGCCATGAGCCTTAAGTGGTAGAAAGGAGGATTACGAGCTCTCGTTATTCGCTCTGATTATTCCGTCGCAAGACACTTGGCTTGTTGGTTCAGAATAAACTATCCATAGTCTTTAGTGCAATTCGACTCCTAAAGAAAGATAAATAAAATTTGAATCATTTTCCTCCTTTAGCAAGTAATTCATTAGGCATAGAAATCCTTTCGCGCGTGACAACTTAGAAGGTTCCCATCGAGTACGATGGATGTAGGGGGTGCTAATACCTTCCCCCTGCATAACCGACTTCCGAACCCAGGCAATGGTTCTGACGACCTTGTCTTTATCCTTTCTTCCCGGGTTTTTATCTATATTTTCCCTTTCCCTCTTTGGGAATAAATCAAAATTAGGTGGCGACTCTCAAGTCAGCCCAGCCGCGACCGCATTCGCGAGGATCGTATTTTTCGAGGTACGACAGCTGGCGACTCTGCTGGGGACTGGTTCACCCCTATGCAAGTCAAGCTTAATCTAGGTTGCTTCACGCTTATTTGTATGCTTACCTTTATGTCTTACTTGTTTATGTTTTACCACTTTCTTTATCATTTTCCATATTATACCTTGTGGTTCTTGGATCGATATTTTTGAAACTTGAGTGAAAGGCTTTATACCCGGGCTTTCGAGTGCAAACATAAGTTAGCGAGGTTGTGTAGTATGGGCTCCTGAGAGAACCACTCTCGTGGGTTGTCGATACGAAAACCTCACTTGGAGTAGATTCTAATGAGAATACTGACAACCGTCAAGTCCTTGGCGTGTGTGCTCAGTTGTTTGCATTAGGGTCATCAACTCTAAGGACCTTTAGAACCTTTTGGTTAAAACATCGGTTGATGGTTGCGTAGTATAGGGCACCAGGGTTCGTCCTCGCGTGGCTCGATACGAAAACCTCACTTGGAATAGACTTTCTCAATGGAGTTGATTGACTGTCAAGGATGTGTATAAAAATTGACACGTGCATCAAACAATTGAGAAAGGTCCATAACTCTGAGACTTTGTTTTAAACCTCGTGTCGATGATCGCGTAGTGTGGGGCACCGAGAGACTTCCCTCTCGCGTGGTTCGATACGAAGATCTCACCCAAAAGAAATTCATATGGTGGAGTCAATCAACCGTCATGCTTCTGGCGTGTGTGATGAACAACCATAAGGATTGTTAACTTTGGGATTCCTTTAACTTTATAGCCTACCCGGCAAAATCTTTGTGAGGAAAGCAATCTGAATATCTTCCATCCGTACCTTGGACTTATGATACCATGACTTTATGTTTAACATCTTTTCGCATTTTATTTGCATATCATTGCATTCATATTTGAATTCATTTTGCATTCATAGTCGCTCATGTTCATTTGTTCTCATCTTCAGTTGTTGAGTACCCGTCAAGCTGATTCCTAAGCACAAGTTCAGAACTAAAGCCATCATTGAAAAAAGAATGGAAAATCAGGAGCATCATAACAGAAGGGTTAGAGAAGACCTCAATGAGTTGAAAGGAAACATGAATGTACTCATGGAGATGATGCAAACATTGTTGGCTAGGGAAGCTCAGTCCTAGAGGATTGTCATACCTCAAATTAATGTTACCCCTACGGGCATTGTTTCCCAAGTTGTTTATGAGAATCCTCATTTTTTGCACCATGATGCTGAGTCTTCTAGAAATTCCTCTGAAAAGCTTCAAAAGAGGAAGGAGTTTGTGACAAAAGCTGAAGGTAAGGCTCCCCCACAAAGGAATGCTCGTCAGAGTCAGACTCGTAATCCCAGGCCTAGAACTCCGATTGATCCTATTCCCATGAAATATGCTGAGCTATATCCTTACTTGGTTCTGAAAGGCCTTATCACAACTAGAGCACTTATTCCTCAGAATATTCTTCCAGATGGGTTCAGAACTGATCTTCATTGCCCATTCCATGAAGGAGTTGCGGGTCATGACATTGAAAGTTGTTATGCTTTCCAGTCTCGAGTTCAGGATTTGGTCAGAGGAGATGTGATTACCTTCACACCGAGAGGGATTCCCCAGGTTAGAAAAGATCACATGCCAGAACAAAGTGACTGAAGATTTGGTCGAAGAATCACAAGTTACTACCTAAAGCCAGTGGGTCAGACGGGAAAACTCATCCTTGCTACTGATTTGACACTAGGCCTCGTTTCTTTTCAGTTTTAATTTCCTTGTTTGTATTATGTGTACTTGTTTGAAGACTTTGTTTATTCTCTAATGTTAATGTTAATGAAATGAGCATCGCATGTTTTGAATCAATTCATTCACCTTCATATTTGCGCGTTATTTATGCTTTTCATTTTCAAAAATTCCAAACAATATATACCATTGTTTCTCTTATTCATCTACTGCATAAGCAATGATTGGAGGGAGGATGACGAAAAATACCCAAACTGTTGAATGGTATGCTTTCAAAATAAAATCTTGCTGATGATATACAGGCATTGTTTCAAATCCCAAACACTGGAGAAATAAGGAAGTTAATCCATTGCCAACCCCTTTGAGCCTAGAAGTTGGAGTTTCTTTCTACACGAAAAAACCCATAATTTTAACCCGGGGCAGGGTAGTTCTCAATTAATTCAAATATACATTCAACTTCAGGAATATTATTCATTGCACCTTTCAATAAGGGTTTCAAGCCCAAGTTGTCCTTCACATAATTGTCGAGGAAGTTAATGGCAGTCATTGTCCAAATCAAAAATGAAAAAGCCGCTAAGTCAACACCTAAAAGGCGACTTAGGCAAAATAAAAGCATCCCGGTGGACTGAAAACTTCAAGGATACAGTCCAGGAAAAAGTTAGGGATAATAAGAATCAAATCAAAAGAGGTCACCAAAATTCCTCAACAAATACAAAGAAGAGTTGACCCAAAGTCCTCATAAAACAAACCAATAAAGTGTTGTGAAAAAGCAATGACTGCTATCCAATAAACCTTTGTCTTTTGAGCCATCCTCATTGATGCAACCTCAAATAACCTGAATATAGGTAGAATTAATTGAGCGTAGGACTGAAGATCATCATGGAGAATGGGTTGGGTAAAAATTAAATTTTGAGCCTTATATCCTTTGTTTCATAAACCGTGAACCAGACCACGTTACAACCCTTTAAAGACCTAATTGAAGCTAGGTTTATTTTGAAAGCATATCGCAGCAAGGTTGCGTAAGCTGACTCCCCATGAGATTTTCCAATCATTTGCTTTGGTATCATACCTTTTTCATATTTTTTCAATTTGCATTATCTTTCACTTTGCACTTTGCATGACTTAATAAACAGTGCATTCTTGCCAGTATTTCATTTTCTTTACGCCAATATCATTCCAATAATGATTTTGATTTCAAAATTTGTGCTTGAGCATTGTATTAAAATTAACATTTTTGAATGAACATTTTTACAATAAGTACTCATCATCAAGGGATTTTAAATAGTTGAGGAACTTGACCAGTGATCCTATCAGGGGCACCTTACAGCCAAAGATCATATTCTTCAAGGAATCTTTCCAAGACTCGTGATGGGCCAAGCGCTTCAAGCGACCAGTCAAACAGTCACTTTAGCATCATTCAACATGGGGCAGTCTACTTCAAGCAATCCCTATACAAATCTTATCTCCTCGTCCCAAAAGGATCAACATCTTGATACTTCATTCAAGAATGGTTGAAGTTGTGTTCAAGACATCTTTTCAAAGGTTATAGTTGGCAAAAGTTCACTATGTTGTGGAATCAGTTTCTTCAACCGCACTTCTCCAAAGAGTCTTATCCAGTTGGTCTTAGCATTTGCATTGCAAGCATTGACCATCTGCATCATACAATTTCATATCAAGCATAGCACGAAGTTTACTTCATGTTCATATGCATTTCCTGAGGTCTTGTTATCATACCTTGTAGTCGAAGTCCAATTTCGTTTGGCATCCTTTAAAATCCAATTCCCATTGGTAACCACCAAAAAAATCAAAGTCCAACTCACTTGGCACCTACCAAAGCAATGGTGTCTGTCACCCTGTCTTTCGTGTTTATTTTTCTTTTCCTTCAAATTTTTCTTATTGATAAATTTGGCGTGTATATTTTCTTTTCCTTCAAATTTGTCTTATTGATAAATTTGGCGTGAATATTTTCTTTTCCTTCAAACTGTGTTCAGTTTGGCGTGGAACCCTTTCCTTCAAACTGTGTTCAGTTTGGCGTGGAACCTTTTTTCCTTCAAACTGTGTCAAGTTTGGCGTGGAACCCTTTTCCTTCAAACTGTGTTAAGTTTGGCGTGGAACCCTTTTTTCCTTCAAACTGTGTCAAGTTTGGCGTGGAACCTTTTTTCCTTCAAACTGTGTCAAGTTTGGCGTCGAACCCTTTTCCTTCAAACTGTGTTAAGTTTGGCGTGGAACCCTTTTTTCCTTCAAACTGTTTTAAGTTTGGCGTGGAATCCTTTTTTCCTTCAAACTGTTTCAAGTTTGGCGTGGAACCCTTTTCCTTCAAACTGTGTCAAGTTTGGCGTGAAACCCCTTTCCTTCAAACTGTGTCAAGTTTGACGTGGAACCTTTTTTTCCTTCAAACTGTGTCAAGTTTGGCGTGGAACCTTTTTTCCTTCAAACTGTGTCAAGTTTGGCGTGGAACCTTTTTTCCTTCAAACTTTGTTAAGTTTGGCGTGGAACTTTTTTTCCTTCAAACTGTGTTAAGTTTGGCGTGGAACCCTTTTCCTTCAAACTGTTTCAAGTTTGGCGTGGAACCCTTTTCCTTCAAACTGTGTCAAGTTTGGCATGGAACCTTTTATCCTTCAAACTGTGTCAAGTTTGGCGTGGAACCCTTTTCCTTCAAACTGTGTTAAGTTTGGCGTGGAACCCTTTTTTCCTTCAAACTGTGTTAAGTTTGACGTGGAATCCTTTTTTCCTTCAAACTGTGTTAAGTTTGGCGTGGAACCCTTTTCCTTCAAACTGTTTCAAGTTTGGCGTGGAACCCTTTTCCTTCAAACCGTGTCAAGTTTGGCGTGGAACCCCTTTCCTTCAAACTGTGTCAAGTTTGGCGTGGAACCTTTTTTTCCTTCAAACTGTGTCAAGTTTGGCGTGGAACCTTTTTTTCCTTCAAACTGTGTCAAGTTTGGCGTGGAACCTTTTTTCCTTCAAACTTTGTTAAGTTTGGCGTGGAACTTTTTTTCCTTCAAACTGTGTTAAGTTTGGCGTGGAACCCTTTTCCTTCAAACTGTTTCAAGTTTGGCGTGGAACCCTTTTCCTTCAAACTGTGTCAAGTTTGGCGCGGATCCCCTTTCCTTCAAACTGTGTCAAGTTTGGCGTGGAACCTTTTTTTCCTTCAAACTGTGTCAAGTTTGGCGTGGAACCTTTTTTCCTTCAAACTGTGTCAAGTTTGGCGTGGAACCTTTTTTCCTTCAAACTTTGTCAAGTTTGGCGTGGAACCTTTTTTCCTTCAAACTTTGTTAAGTTTGGCGTGGAACTTTTTTTCCTTCAAACTGTGTTAAGTTTGGCGTGGAACCCTTTTCCTTCAAACTATGTTAAGTTTGGCGTGAAATTCTTTTCCTTCAAATTTGTCTTATTGATAAATTTGGCGTGGATATTTTCTTTTCCTTCAAACTGTGTGAAGTTTGATGTGGATCCTGTGTTTCAACTGTCTCTCTCTAGTTCATCCCATTGAGAAGTTTGGCTTGAGTCTTTACTTCAAGTAGCATCTCTCTGAATGTCTTGTTGGAAAGTTTGATCTTTCCCTTGGTGTACCTTCATAATTTGGTCTCATTCCACATCTGGTGTTTTTCTAGAGGTTTCAGACGTTGACTTCCAAATTTGGTACTTGTGTACCCATGGATTTTTCTGGATGTACCTTTCTCGTGGTTTATTTCTCTCATCTCAGGTATTTATGACTACTCTCTGTTACCCAGACAGATTTTCATAAATATTTTGTTTTTCCCAACCAGTTTCTTACCTTATCATTTTCATTGTATTCTTCTCATTCAATCATTTCATCATTTCAGACTTTATGTCATCATATTTCATATCGCAGTCAAATTGCATTAGTCCCTAGCAATTGCATCCTTATAAGCATACCATATTTCATTAATGCATCGCATTCCGCATCGGACAAATTTTGGGTCTTCTTATATCTAATTGACTTTCACTTTAGAATCGAATGCCTTGCAGCAGTTCACTTCAAGTTTAAGACAATTAGATAGGGGCATCTGTCATACCCCAAATTTGTCCTACTTATATATTGATCTTCATTCATGTTTTAATTACTAACCAGTATTCAAAATTAAAAAATATGTTGCTCTTGCTTTTCTTATTGTCTAAACAGATGTTTCCAAGGTTCATTTTCTTACACAGGCGAACTAGAGTTTTGGACAATGCTCAAGTCACGGTCTTCTGATTTAAAGATACTTCTTTTGCTCATCTGGTCCATAATAAAGGGTTTTGTCATGTTGATTCAAAATTCGAGGGTTCAAGTGTTTGGAAAACATCAATTAGATCATATTTTGGTTTTTGAGTTGGATTTAAAAGTTGAACCTTTTTATGACAAAAGGCTAGTCGTTTTGGATTCATTTGAAGTTGTTATAATCAATACTCCTATGTGATGCCATGATGGGAATTCTATTTAAGCCATGAATATAATTACTTTAAGGCATTGATTTTAAGCCAAACCTTGTTTCAAAAATCCATGATTAAAATTGTCCAAGTTTTAGGCCATAATTAAGAGCTTTCAAGTTCAAGACATGGGTGAGACTTGTCAAGTCGTGTTGGGATTTTGTTTTATGAAGCTATGAGTGAAATTATTTTCAAACCGTGGTTGAATTTGTTTCAGATTATAAGTTGTTCCAATTGTTGTTAACACCTAATGGCTATGGATTTCACGAGTTACATCTAGAAAGGGTCATTGCCATGCATTGGATTATTTGTTGTTAGTGACCTTGTCTTTGCAAAACTGAAGGTTGATTTAAAAGTATGAGTGTCATTGACTAGGGTTGAAATTTAGATTGAAGTCTCCATTTGAATATTTAAGTTATTATTGGTTTAAACTCACATATGATAACAAAGCCTAAAGTTCAAATTTATTCATGTATCACAACAGGATCAGAATGAGAAATAATATTGAAAAATGTTGCAAAATCAAAGTTGTACAAGGCCATAAGAGCTAATATTCAAAAGAACTCAATTTTTAGACTTCAAGGATTCAAGACAACTTCCATGGGCAATTTCCTTCATTGAGCTGATTTTCATGCTTCACCAAGCTCATGGCTGATTGAAAATCCTTTTTGTGCCACAATCTCTAAACCTTCACCAAACACAGAATTACATTTTCTTCAATTACAAGGACTCAACACTAAGCAAGCACCATGTGTAAACACCCCAAATTTGCCCTCACCCATTCACACCATGGCTTGTGATCATTTCATATGCATGAGCTCAATCATACCATCTCATATCCCATTTTTGATTCACTGCATTGGTTCAAAGTCATTTGCATCTAGGGTTTGTGATCTGAGCAATCCAAGAGCTTCTTGAGCCACTCCAAAGGCCATCAATCACTTCAAAGGGATCCATGTGTGTTCAAGTGTCATATTACATCCTCTCAAAGTCAAGAATGCCAAAGAATCACAAGAACTGGGATTGGTGTGGATGCAGAGCCAAGTTTGACTGCACAGTTGACCTAAATTAGGGTTTTGGTTTCAGAGGCCATAACTCCAGATTTTTTGGTCATTCTTGTTTCCATTGGTCTCTATATGGTATAGGGAGTATGCATATCAATTTTCATGAAGAAATTCCATGGGGAAGTCATCTGATCAAAGGTTGACCTTCTGGACAAGTCAGTGCAAAATCAGGGCATCTGAGGCCCCCAATGACCCAACCAAGGGGTGATCTTCATCATTTTGAGTGTATATGATCTTTATTTGATCATGGAAGAAGGTTGAAGTTCACAAAATTCAAGAATTTGAAGTTTTTGCAAAGTTGACTTTTTAGGGCATGGTTGACTTTTAAGGAATATGTCATTTTATGCCACTTTTCAAGCCTTGCTTTTTGATCCAGAAATGCTTCAAATGGAAAAACTTTGGTCATGAAAGTTGTAGATTAGATCTTTCCCTTTTCAAAAAGTACAAGAACATGACCTAATTCATCTTGGATCAAAAGTTATGGTGTGTTAAAGTTAGCAAAAATCACTAATTTTCAAGTTATGCACTAATTGGAAAATTTGCAAAATCATGAACCAAGGCAAATTGTAACTTCTAATTAACATCAAACCATTACACAAACATCACATGAGTTCTAAAAATCAGAATTGAACCAAAAGATCACATGTTCATGGTTGGCAAAACAAGAGATTTTCATGAGGTTTCAAAAGTAAGCAAGTTGCAAAACCACTCATCACACTTCACCCACTTGGTGCCTAGCATGCTGAACCTTCCTAGCCTCTCTTCCACACCATGCTGCGCCAGCCCACACACATGTACCTGCCTAGAACCAAGCCCATGCCTCTCTTACCAAAAAGTTGACATTTTGCAAAAGTGAACTTACCTATCACAGCAGGCCAGGTCACATCATCTGACCAATTGGAGTTGTTTATACTATCCATTTGCTAGCCATTTCAGATAAGGAGCCAGCCTGAAACAAGCCCTAGCAAGACATACACAAACTCACCCCATTTTGCATTTCTCTTCGAATCTGTCTCCACAGCTCACAAACACAAGAACCAAATCCACTGATCAACTCACCTTGCTTCATTAAGCCAAAACCAACAAGACTTAAGCCTGAACCAGGCAAGAACACCATTTCTCCATTTTCACTCCCAAGAGCAAAACCCTTCGAATCTGTTTCCACAAGCCATAAACACTCAAACAAATTCCACACATCAACTCACCTTGCTTCACTGACCAGAAACCAACCATTGTTTTGGCCTGAGACCCTCCATATCACAAACACGATTTTCACACTCCCTTGGTCAGAGCTTCTGCAAACTCACTCAAGAGGCTGTTTAAACTCCAACCAAGTATCCAAAGCTTCAAAGGGGGATCATTGGGACCTGTTTGAGCCAAAGAACTAGCCAGAAAGTGCCAGAGATCAAAGCTCCAGTTCAGGTGAGCTTCATGAACATTTTTTCCAGGAGCTCGTTTTTAAGTTCTTAAATGGTTCTCTATGTTCCACTGATCATGATGATATGTTTGGTTTCGAAAATCATTGAGTTTTGAGCATGTATGGTGTTCCTGAAATTTTTTGACCTAAACCCCTTTTGCTTCGATTCAGCCTTATTATGTAAAATAAATGTGTTTTGGCTGTTGATTCTTACTCTATGATGTTTGGGGATGGATTCTGGGCAGAGAAATTAGGTTTTAGTGAGCTAGGGTGAGAGTTAGCCATTTTCAGGGAGGGTGCTGGCCGGAGAAGACGACCGGAAGTCTTCTCCGGCCGCCTGAAGGTCATTAATATGTAATTAGGGTTAGGGCTTCCAGTTTGAATTTCAGGCGTTGGATGAGTTGACTGAGTCTTTTCCCGCGCGCATCCAATGGCTCAGATCATGTCATTAGTTTAATTAGGTTTAATTTAACTAATTAATTAAGTTTAGCCCAGTTTGAATGTGGGCCACTAGATCTGGCGCGAAGTCAATGCTTCCAAGCCCAGAATGAATCCTGGCCTTCCATCCTGCATACTTCTGTTTATTTTGATTTTTATTTCATATTATTTCATTTAACTTCCATAATTTATTTAAAATAGCAAAAATTGCTTAAAAATTATGAAACTTTTTGTCAAGAGTTTCATTAATTTTTAAGACACAAAAATATTTTTATTTTCATTTTTAGCATTAAAAATGTATTTTTAAATATTTAAAAGTTTATTTTTAATTGATTAATGAAAATTGATTTATTAAAAATACTTTTAGGTATTTAAAAATCACCAAAAAATTCATGCAATGTTCTAAGACATTTAGAAACATTGTCCAACCTTCAAACCAAATTTATTTTTTGATCTTGATGCATTTTGAGAATTTTTCATTGAATAAAAATCATTTTTATGCATTAATTTGATCCAAAGTTCAAAAAATCATTTCTGTCTATCCATGAAGAGTTGGACATTGATTCTTCTTTCATTGCATTGTGTTTAGCATGTAGTTTATGAGATTAAATGGCCATGATTTGATCTTTCATTTTCCATTTGTTTGGTAATTTTCTTGTTAAGGAACCCTAAAACCCTAGAAATCTTAAGAAAACCATAACTTGAACTTGGTTAGGAGTTGAGACCTCTCCTTTGGGCATTGGGTTAGTATAGGTTTAGGGGTCCTTTGAGTGGCATTTTCAATTTTTTATCTTAGGGTTTGCTTCTGATTTTGATTTTTGTTTGATGTATTGTTCATAAACCCTAGTTTGGGCTTTCATATGCACCCATCTTGCATTCTCTTGCACAACATGACTTGCCATGACATTCCAAGCATCCATTTGATTAATTTGACATCATAAGACATATTGAAAGCATGATTGATCATTGCATCATGTATTTGCCATGTTGTATGCCATGTGCACTTCATAACTTTTCATGTATGTCCATGCTTCCTAACTTGCTTCATTTGCATTCATGAACTTGTATGGTCATTTCCATGTGCTGCCTCATGTTTGTAGCATCTCATAGCATCATTAGCATCATGTAAATGCTTCTGGTTTTGTTTCTCATCATGTCATCTCATCCCATTTTGCATTGCATTGCATTTCTCTTCTAACCTTTCAGGTGGTAAGTGATTTTGAGAAGTGAATTTGCCTTCACTTCTCACAACTTTTCTTTTCATCTCTCTTGCATCCATGCTGCATTTTTATATGTGTTTGGGTTTGAGCTTGCTCATTCTTCTTCTTCCCACTTTCTTTCCTCAAGTGACTTGACTTCTTGAATGAAGCAAGTTGCTTTGCTTCTCTTGATCCTTTCATCTGCTTCCTGGTGGTTCCATTGAAGATCTTTCTTGTGTAACCTCACAAACCTTAGGAACAACCAAGCATGACAATGATTAGGGTTTTGATTAGTCTCCCCTCTTAGTTTTACCTTTGTATCTTCTTTGAGTCTTCTCTTCTCATCTCATAATCAGGGACTAAACCCTAAAGGCTTTAAGGCTTTGTGATTAAGCTTATGCCTGCATCCTTCTATTAGGATGGAGTGTATAACTTTAATCCTAAGTGTTAAACCCTTAATGTGTTTAACTCTCTTAATCAATTCACTTAATAACCATCAAGACATCACACTTGTAACTTGGGCCTTGCATTAGGGTTCTAATTCTTCCTTAATTGGTTAAGAAGGACTAACCCTAGTGTTAATGGACAAGTCCCCCTCAAGTTGTCTTACAAATCATAAAATCCACTTCATAATCATACCATTAAATAAAATCCACTTAATCAAAGGCTTGTTTTGTCATGAGTTTAATCCCTAATCATGGATTAAGTTAAGGAGCTTTCCTCAGCTTAAACATTCTCATCTATTATCCTTCTATTAGGATGGTGTAATGAGTCTGTTTAATCCTTGATTATGGCTTAACCTCATTACTCAACACTAAACAAAAACACCAAAAACATCTAAATAATCACAAGTAGGTTAATGATCTTAATCCTACATCAAAGGTGTTTAAGTGTGAGAATCTGACTTCACACTTAAGGTACTCTCATTACCCCTAATCAGAGGGAAGATGTGATGAGTTTACTAACCCATTGGTTTAGGCTTAAACTCATTAACTTATGACAAACTCTCAAAAGCAATAAAAGATTGAAAACTCAAAAACAAACAATAATCGTCTCCTCCGGGATTCTTTTCTCATCTCATTCACTCACAAACGAGAACTTGCTTCTTCCGTCTAATGCAAGACAGTTTGCACCTGAGCCAGACAGGTCATACACTTGAGCATAGGCAAGCAAGCAGTTCACAAGTCAATTCACCTTTCAGTCTCTTTGAGTCGAACTACGGTGTTCTGACTTCCTCATTGCACGAGAGGATACGTAGGCATAACTTAACAGTTATCGAACAAAAGTCTCTGTGTATTCCCCCTCTTTCCAGCATCATTCTCTTAGCCTCATGATCATGAGCATACTCTTTCCTTACACTGACACTTCACTTATTACACTTCACTTCTTTTACACTGACACCTGTACATCCTTTTTCCAGCTCTTTATACACAAATTGCACTGACACTACCCCTTTAAAACACAAATCTCTTAAGCGTGGATCCCGTCGAGTACGACGGACAATCTGGGTGCTAATACCTTCCCAGGTTGTAACCAACCCCCTTTCTCAGTCTCTCTGGTTCGCAACCGTCTTATCTATCTTTTCTTAGGTTTATGCAGCATTACCTTTCCCTCGGGATAAAAATGCCTAGCTGGCGACTCTATTCATCTCCAGTGAGTTCACGGCTGTGTGTTCTCATTGTTCCTCTCGCCGACCGTTCGCGTCTGTACCCTATTTGACCCGGCTTCATTTAGTGGGAGCGACAGCTTGGCGACTCTGCTGGGGACCCTTATACTGTAACCAGGGCTTCTGGTTCTTTTTGTGGGTTCCTCCTAGCGCTTGATTGATTTGTGCTTACTGGGGTGTTATGTGCTTATTTGTGTTGGTATATTTGTATTTATTTTTGCTTTATGTACAGTTGTTTACTGCTTTCTTTATAGCTTTGCATTATATCATATTGTCATACTGTGCTGCTGGCTGGATCTGTTTGTTTGCTTTGGTGGGTGGGTGTTCTATTGAGAGTTTAAGGTCCTATACCTGGGACCTGAGTGACACCTAGGCTAGAGTGAATCATTTTCTTTCCCATTCCATCTCGGTCTGGTGCGGGAATATGAAACACGGTTCAGATATGGGTTTCTTCTTGAGAACTCTGTGTTGCAGATTTCCTGCAATGCTAGGGCTATCTGGGAAGCCTGCTAAGTCTGGATGACCTTTTAGTATTGACCTTCAGAAACTGAGGTGAATTAGAGGAGGAACTTTTATGGTTATTGTAAACACTGTACCTCCGGGTTAGAAGTGTTTACACTTCTCATAACTGATCCAAGTCTGAGGATCCTTGTTTTAGAACACCACCTGTGAGGGGGTTGGGCTGTTTACAGGTTTGCAGGTACCTTGACCTCAGAATACCCTGTTACTTTGATTTGATTAAGAATACTCCATGTTGGGATAGTTCTTGTGATTCTAAAACCCTAGACATGTGGCTCTTTATTTGAGCCCCCCACCCTGGTTACTGAACTTATAGACCTCCATCTGGATTTCTTACACACATGGACTTATATCAGAGCATTTGATCAGATCCAGCTCAGTCACAAACCCTTGCATATCATTTGCATACATAATCATTGCATCATATTGACATTTGCTTATTTGTGTTTCAGGGTATCCATCTTCATTTGGTTTTGGTTTTGACCCCATCTTCAGTATTGACCTATCTTCATCAACACTTGCTTCAGCTATCAGCTATCTACTTCAGCCAACCTGTGGCCCATTCTTCAGTATCAGCATCAGCACTTGTCTCTACTCAGTCTCAACATCATGGCACCTAAAAAGAGCAACATCACCTACCACTTCTTCCAGCCAGAGCTAGCAGACATCAGGAAGATTCAGACCCTGATCACTCCAGACCATATACCACTGTTCAGGGAACACCATGGAGATATACTTGATATGGTTATGGATCTGGACCCCTCACAGAGAAGCCTGATCCACACTTGCCTTCAGTTTTATGATCCCCCACTGAGATGTTTCACTTTTCAGGACTTTCAGCTGGGCCCCTTATTGGAAGAATACTCATCATTAGTTGGTATACCTATCAGGGGTGGAGTCCCTTTCAACCCTGAGATGGTCTTTCCTGGTAATGAAGAGGTAGCAAAGGCATTACATCTGGAACCAGTCCTGATTGGGCAGCATATGACTCCTAAGGCTGGAATCCCTGGCTTGCATCTGGATTTCTTGATCTCTCAAGCCACCTTGAAAGCTTCTTTAGGAGAGTGGAAAGCAGTCTGTGCTTTATTGGCCCTGAGAATATATGGGATTGTATTATTTGCAGATGAGCCTCGATTCATTAGTAAGAATGCAATCCATCTTTTCATCCTGAAGAACCCAGTGCCAACTTTATTAGGGGATCTCTACTATTCAGTGCATCAGAGGAATGAAAAGCAGAGGGGAAGATTAGTGAGGTGTTGTGCTCCTTTGTTCCATACTTGGCTTCTCAGGCATTTGCCCAGGACAGATGCATTTTTGAACCCTCATCAGCAGAGAAACTGGGCTGGAAGACTTACTACTCTAACTTCAGCTGATATCAGGTGGTGCACTCAAAGCACAAAAGGCAGGGATATCATCACCAGCTGTGGGCATTTTCCCAATGTGCCCCTAATAGGAGTTAAGGGTAGTATTAATTACAACCCTCTGCTGTTCAAAAGACAACTGGGCTATGCACTAGTCCACACTCCTAAGGCACAGGACTTGGTGGAGACTCTTTATTGTGAGAACAAGCTTAATCTGGCTATTGTCAGGCAGGCAGCCTGGGCCTGGGACAATGTGCAGACTAAAGGGATAACTATTCTTGGAAGATGCAATAATGTAGCCTCTGCCCAGTACTATGATTGGTCCCATGCCAGGGCTCAATTCTCTGGGATGCCCTTTACTATAGAGGATATGCCTGGGCCTTCCACAACACCACCTCCAGTAACTGTCAGCTTAGAGGAGTTTGAGAAATTGAAAGAGAGAAATGAGAAGTTGACTCAAGCTTTGCAGAAGACCCTCTATGAGAGGAGGGATGGAAGATTGGATATTGAAAGGTTGGAAAAGTTGAAGAAAGAGCATTTGGCTAGAATTGAGAAGTCTGAAGAGTACATTAAGAAGTCTAGGGCTGGAGAACAAATCCTGAAGAATGCTTGCAAAGAAGCCCAATTCCAGAAAGCCAGGACAGACTTGTATTTGAAGGAGAGTCAGGCTAGGTGGGTCAGGATCACCGAGGCTCGTACTCTGGAGGACAAGAGGGTCCAAGACAAGATGGAGCAGATGGAAGCTAGTGCAAAAGAGCAACAAGAAGCCCTGGCAGCAGCCCAGAGGGAGATATCAGAGCTAAAGATCAGAGCTGGAGTGAAGAGGTCAAAGGACCAAAGTCAGCACAAGAAGCTAACTGCAGCTGTTACTACCCGGAACCTCCTTATCAGGAACCTTACGGAGCGTCCGGCTGATCCTGTGACCGAAGCACTTCTCAAGGAAGTTCGGGAGGATGAGTTTGGTCTTGGTGTTTGACCATTTGTTTGTTGTTGCTTTCATTCCATGTACTTTTATTTTCTTGAAATGTATTTGGACCCCTCAGAGGGCTTGTATTTGTAAACAAACTATGTACCATTTGCCTTTTGTAATATATGTATTTAGTTTGTTCCATCCGAGTTTACTCCGAAAGCAACATCAACAGCATCATCTTCAAGGGTCTGGAAGGGTCAAAACTGAATGCCAAGCCGGATACCTTGAAAACAAATAAGCATACTGCATTGCATGCTAACCCTTTGTTTGTTTTGTAGGTTTTTGTTTTGTTGTTGCTAACTCTGTTGTGATGTTCAGGAATTATTGCTCGACGACAAGGGTTTCCACTCAACCGACCACACAGGTATCCAACCCGTAACAATCTTCCGGGCATACAGATGGATCAGATGCAGCAGGACCTTACAGAGGTCAGGAACCAAATGACCAACGAGAGGTTGGAAATGAGGACTCAAATGACACAGTTTATGGAAGTAATGAACAACATGGCCCAAAGCCAGGAGAGGCTCAGAGCACTGGTGGAAGGGAGAAATCAGGAAGATCATCAGCCGGGGACTGCTGGGACTAGCAACAATGAAAGAGTCCAACCTCATGTCAATCCCCCAGTCTTTGGACCCCACCTCCATCCAGAGGCCAACATTCCTGTCAATATACAAGGGACTGCCACAGCAGGGAGGGTACTGCAAGAGGACCCTCAAGAAGACCAGTTCACAGTGATGGGAGCCGGGGAAGAAGCTTATGATAGAAGGTTGGATGAGATAGCTGAGAAATTAAGATCCTTAGAGTCTCAAAACTCTTTGGGTTT
The DNA here is from genome assembly GCA_963966055.1 of Lathyrus aphaca. Lineage (NCBI taxonomy): Eukaryota > Viridiplantae > Streptophyta > Magnoliopsida > Fabales > Fabaceae > Lathyrus > Lathyrus aphaca. The sequence continues at coordinate 632,651,428 of OZ014519.1, forward strand.
TGATGTTATGGATATGGGCTTGGTAGATGGGGTCAGGATTCCCCACAAGTTTAAGCCACCATGCTTTGAGAAGTATAATGGGACTTCCTGTCCCCGGACCCATCTACAATCTTTTCTCGGGAGGCTAAAGGCCTATACCATGGACGAGAAGCTGTGGATGTTCTACTTTGAGGATAGCTTGACTGGAGCTTCGAGGGAATGGTATTCCCATCTGACAAGAGCAACTATTAGATGCTGGAAGGACCTGGCAGAGGCCTTCATCAGACAGTATCAGTATAATCTGGATATGGCACCCAACAGGACCCTCCTAATGGGAATGTCACAGTCATCTAGAGAGAGCTTCCGAGAGTATGCTCAAAGATGGAGACAACTTGCTGCTGCTGTCCAGCCACCTATGTCAGAAAGGGAGATGGCTGATATGTTCATGAACACCCTTCAGGGGACTTACATTGATAGGCTAGCTGCCTTCTCATCTACCAGCTTTGCAGATGTAGTCATAGCAGGGGAGAGAATTGAAAGCCTATTGAAGATGGGAAAGATCTCAGACAACGGTGCAAGCTCATCCAGTAATGCAAGAAAGCCTTTTGCGGGCCCAAGAAGGACTGGTGAGACCAATGCCATCCACACCAACAGGGGCAGGCCCCAATATGTTCATAGATCTGTAGCAGCAGTTACTATTCCCGCTCCAGCTCACCCACAACCAGCTTATCAACCTCCGCAACAAAACTATCAGCAACAGCCTCAGTACCATCAACAAAATCAGTATCCTCCGAGAAATTACAACAACAGCAACACCAACAACAATAACCAGCAAAGGCCATTCCAGCAGAGGCCATCTCAAGCCAACAGGGTGATCGATCCGATCCCTATGCCATATGCTACATTGCTGCCACAACTCCTGAAACTCAACCTAGTTGAGCTAAGGACATTGGCACCTCCAGATCCCAACAGTCTACCCAGGAATTACGACTCCAACGCCAGATGTGCTTTTCATTCGAATGCACCTGGTCATAGTACAGAAAAGTGCAGGGCTTTGCACATGAAGGTACAAGACCTGGTAGACTCAAAAGCTCTGAATTTCGCACCACCACCCAATGTCAACAAAAATCCTATGCCAAACCACGGTGGTCCCAGAATCAACGCTATTGAAGAAGACAAGCCGTCTTATTTAATAACCAGTGTGGGTCAGATTCGGACGCCGTTGGTAGAGATTAAGGCTCAGCTCCTCGAATGTCAAATGTTCCCGGGGTGTGAGTTAGGGTGTGCTTACTGCAATATTTCAGTAAATGGGTGCGATAACCTGAGGAATGGCATAGATGGTCTCATTCAGAGTGGCCAACTTCAGATCACCACATCATTTCCAACAAATCCAGCAATCTCATCAGCAACAGTACCGGTATCTCCTACAACTGCAGCAACCATTGTTCCTGACAATTCTTCGGCTTCATCAACAAGTACTTCATCTATCATCTCAACTGATCAGCTATCAACAAATTTTTCTTCTACAACTTCAGCACCACTCCAATTTGAATCTCCTACAACAACAACATCCATCCTTCCGACAATGTCTCCTACAACTCCAGCAACGAACTCTGAAGATGTCTCAACTGTCACAATATTTTATGATCCTGAAAACAACTCTGCCTACAATTCAGAAAGTGCTGCTCCCACCAGAGCACCAGTCACAATTTATTATGATCCGCAAACTATCACAGTCCCTTCTGCAGCTGTCATCAGTCCAGTCACTGTCACGGTGCCTGGACCCATACCTTATGAAAGCAATAGGGCCATCCCTTGGCACTACGGCTCTGACGTATACTGCGAAGGAAAGAAAATCACCCTTGAACCATCAACACCTGCACCACAGATAGACAATGTGGGAGGAGGCGGAGGCTTCACTCGAAGCGGACGTCTCTTTGCGCCACAAATTCAAAGACCCACTGCCGAAGCAGAAGCTGCTGCCAAGGCAAAAGGAAAGAGCCCGGTGCAGGAAGATCAAACAGTTAAGGAAACTTGGAAAACACCATTCGATCAGGAAGTTGATGAGTTCATGAGAATCATCAAAAAGAGTGATTACAAAATAGTGGATCAGCTTCACCAGACGCCATCCAAGATCTCTATCCTATCACTGCTTATATGCTCCGAAGCCCATCGGAATGCACTACTCAAAGTCTTGCACGCAGCTTACGTGCCTGAAGAGATCACTGTCAATCAATTGGAAACCGTGGTTGGAAATGTTACTGCTAGCAACGGGCTAGGGTTCACCAATACTGACTTGACAACGGAAGGCCGCAACCATAACAAGGCCTTGCACATCACCATGGAATGTAAAGGCGCAGTCCTTTCCCATGTGCTGGTAGACACAGGATCATCCCTTAATGTCTTACCGAAAAAGGCCCTGGTGAAGCTAGAGTATGAAGGATTAGCATTGCGTCCCAGTAACCTGGTAGTAAGAGCCTTCGATGGTTCTAAGAGATCGGTTCTGGGAGAGATTGAGCTACCTGTGACAATTGGCCCACAAACCTTTAAAACGATCTTCTATGTGATGGACATTCAGCCTGCCTACAGCTGTTTGTTGGGTAGACCATGGATTCATGCCGCTGGCGCAGTAACGTCTACCCTTCACCAGAAGTTAAAATTTGAGTGGGAAGGCCAAGTTGTTACTATCTGTGGGGAGGAGGATATATTTGTCAGCCATCTGGCTACTTATAAGTATATTGAGATGGATGGGGAGATCCATGAAACAATGAGCCAAGGGTTTGAGGCCTTGAATGTTAATGAAGCATCTGCTGTATCTGGAGTCTCCATGTCATCTTACCAACAAGCCCGGAAGGTTGTTGAGGAAGGAACTGCCCAAGGCTGGGGCAAGGTTTTATCTGTGGAGGAGAAGAAAGACAAATTTGGGTTGGGTTACAGACCAACTCAACAACATCAAGCAAAGGCTGCTGAGAAGCCCGGTTTTGTCAGTGGGGGGATGCTCACCCCTGATGCTATCAACAATTTGGAAGACGAGCTGGAAGAGGAGCGCAATCTGGAGAATTGGATTCGTCCAAAGATCCCGGGGAGCAGTATCTCAAACTGGTCTTCCCAGGAAATTATAAGAGTTACTCATGCAGAGTAATTATTATTTCCTGTATTTTTATAGCATGCATCAAAGTCTTGCATCTTGCCCAAGATGACAAGACTCATTTTGTAATCGGGCCATCTGTACTTTTTGTGCAAATAAGATTAATCAATGAAATATCAGACATCTTTTTGCAAATGAGTCCTTTTCGTTTCCGCTCACTGTTTTTCCATTCTTCTTTTTTGTACAAAAAATAAATGGCGATGTTTTCAAAATGATAACTTTATCTCACTCTTTAAACAAGATTAAAATCAATCACTAAAATGAACAAACTGAACCCTTGCAGAGAGTGCCTTCCTGACAGCATCGACAACAGCACGGCTATGACTTCGTATGACTTTGACAATCCGATCAATCAAGCTGATGAAGGGGTTGAAGAAGAATATGAGCTTCCTGAAGAGCTAGCCAGGTTGTTGAGACAAGAGGAAAAGGTTATTACTCCTCACCAGGAGGAGGTTGAAGTGATTAATCTTGGTACAGATGAAGACGTGAAAGAGGTTAAAATCGGGGCCTGCCTGCAAGACTCAGTGAAGAGACAACTGATTGATCTGCTTCAAGAATATGTGGATGTGTTTGCTTGGTCGTATCAAGATATGCCAGGGTTGGACACCGACATTGTCGTGCACAAGCTGCCTTTGAAAGAAGAGTGCCCACCGGTCAAACAGAAGTTGCGCCGTACTCGCCCAGACATGGCAATGAAGATCAAAGAAGAGGTACAAAAGCAGTGGGACGCCGGGTTCCTTGCTGTGACTAGCTACCCACCGTGGGTTGCTAATATAGTGCCTGTGCCTAAGAAAGACGGCAAAGTAAGAATGTGTGTTGACTATCGGGATCTGAACAGAGCTAGCCCGAAAGATGATTTCCCATTACCTCACATTGATGTACTGGTAGATAACACGGCTCAGTTCTCGGTATTCTCCTTCATGGACGGATTTTCAGGATATAATCAGATCAAGATGTCACCTGAAGACATGGAGAAGACAACATTCATTACACCTTGGGGCACGTTCTGTTACAAGGTAATGCCATTCAGACTGAAGAATGCTGGTGCAACATATCAACGGGCTATGGTGACATTATTCCACGATATGATCCATAAAGAAATAGAATGTTATGTGGATGACATGATTGCCAAGTCCCTTACTGAAGAAGACCACCTGGTGAATCTGCTGAAGCTGTTTAAGCGTCTGAGGAAGTACCAATTGAAGTTAAACCCCAACAAATGCACATTCGGGGTACGATCCGGTAAGTTGCTGGGCTTTATTGTAAGCGAGAAAGGGATTGAAGTTGACCCTGATAAAGTCAAAGCTATTCAAGAGATGCCTGCACCGAAAACAGAGAAAGAAGTTCGAGGGTTCTTAGGTCGATTGAACTACATCTCACGGTTCATATCTCACCTCACAGCAACCTGTGAGCCTTTGTTCAAGCTGTTAAGAAAGGAACAGACGGTCAGGTGGAATGAAGACTGCCAAAGGGCTTTTGACAAGATCAAGGAGTACTTACAAGAGCCTCCAATCCTTATGCCTCCAGTTGAAGGAAGACCTCTAATAATGTACTTGACAGTATTAGAAGAGTCAATGGGGTGTGTGCTGGGCCAGCATGACGAGTCTGGCCGAAAAGAGTATGCAATATACTACCTAAGCAAAAAGTTTACCGACTGTGAACAACGTTATTCACTGCTCGAGAAAACTTGTTGTGCTTTAGCGTGGGCTGCTCGCCGACTGAGACAATATATGTTGACCCACACTACTCTATTAATTTCAAAGATGGACCCAGTTAAGTACATATTTGAGAAGCCAGCTCTCACCGGACGGGTTGCAAGATGGCAAATGATTCTCACGGAGTATGACATCCAATACACATCTCAGAAAGCCATCAAAGGCAGTGTATTGTCTGAATATCTTGCTGAGCAACCTATTGATGATTACCAGCCTATGAGATTTGACTTCCCTGATGAAGACATCATGTTCATAAAAGAAAAAGATCATGAAGAGCCTATTCACACTGAAGGGCCCGACCCGAAAGAAGAATGGACTATGATGTTTGATGGGGCTGTTAATATGAATGGTCGTGGTGTTGGTGCAGTACTCATTACACCTAAAGGAGTTCACATGCCTTTCTCGGCAAAACTCACTTTCAACTGCACTAACATTGAAGCTGAATACGAAGCTTGCATTATGGGTCTTGAGGAAGCCATTGACCTCAGGATCAAAACATTGACTGTATTCGGAGATTCAGCTTTGGTAGTCAATCAAACCAACGGCAAATGGTACACCCACCAGGATCATCTGATACCTTACAGGGATTATACAAGGAGGTTATTGACTTTCTTCACAACAGTCAAGCTTGAGTATATCCCTCGGGATGAGAATCAGTTTGCAGATGCTCTTGCTACCATTTCATCCATGATCAAAGTTCAGACTGCCAACTTTGTACCTCAGATTTCAGTGTCCAGACTTGATAGACCAGCATATGTGTTTGCAGCAGATGTTGTAAAAGATGATAAGCCTTGGTTCCATGACATTAAATGCTTCTTGGAGGATCAAACATACCCACCTGGGGCATCTTCCAATAATAAGAAGACTTTGAGAAGGCTTGCCGGTAGTTTCTTTCTGAACACTGATGGGTCTTTATACAAAAGGAACTTTGATATGGTACTCCTCAGATGTGTTGACAAGACGGAAGCAGATTTGTTGATGCATGAAGTGCACGAAGGATCCTTTGGTACCCATGCAGGAGGGCATGCCATGGCTAAGAAGTTGTTAAGATCAGGTTATTACTAGATCACAATGGATGCAGACTGTTGTGCTTATGCCAGAAAATGCCATAAATGCCAGATCTATGCAGATAAGGTGCATGTGCCTCCCAATCCTTTGAATATAATGTCCTCACCCTGGCCCTTTGCCATGTGGGGCATTGACATGATTGGCAAGATTGAGCCAACTGCTTCAAACGGCCACAGATTCATCCTGGTTGCCATTGATTATTTCACCAAGTGGGTCGAAGCAGCTTCCTATGCCAATGTTACAAGACAAGTGGTAGCCAGATTTCTGAAGAGAGATATCATCTGTCGATATGGAGTTCCTGAGCGAATCATTACTGATAATGGTTCCAACTTGAACAACAAAATGATGGCAGAGCTGTGCCGGGACTTCAAGATCCAACACCACAATTCTTCTCCTTACAGGCCAAAGATGAACGGCGCTGTTGAGGCAGCTAATAAGAATATCAAGAAGATTGTGCAGAAGATGGTAGTCACCTACAAAGACTGGCATGAAATGCTACCTTTTGCCTTGCATGGGTACCGCACGTCAATCAGAACATCCACTGGGGCAACACCGTATCAACTTGTGTATGGTATGGAGGCAGTCCTACCAGTTGAAGTTGAATTACCCTCTCTACGGGTACTGATGGATGTTAAACTGAACGAAGCAGAGTGGGTTAGGTCCCGATACGAGCAACTGAGTCTGATTGAAGAGAAAAGATTGGCTGCAATCTGTCATGGGCAGCTGTATCAGAAAAGAATGAAGAAAGCCTTCGATCAGAAAGTCAGGCACCGAGAGTACCAAGTAGGAGATCTTGTGCTGAAAAGAATCCTCCCTCCTCATACAGACCACAGGGGCAAATGGACTCCAAATTATGAAGGACCATTTGTGGTAAAGAAAGTTTTTTCCGGTGGAGCACTGATGCTCAGCACCATGGATGGTGAAGACTTCCCGTCCCCTGTGAATTCAGATGCAGTTAAAAAATACTTCGCATAAAACGACCCGCTGGACATAAAAACAGAATGTAAGTCCAGGCAAAAATAGGGCATCCCGGCGAGTCAAAAACAGAATAAAAGACTCGGGCAAAAGTAAGGGAAAATAAATAAAAAATGTGTACACCCGCTGAGTTGAAAAGCCGCATTGGACAACTCAGGCAAAAATGGGTATCCCGATGGATTGAAAACCCGAAAGGGCGATCCATGCAAAATAAGGGAATAAGCGAACAACTGCATTCTGAATTCGTCTGTATCGCCTACAACCTGTTAAGCTTCGAAAGGATCAAGCTTCAATCAGAATCAGCCTTCTTCAGAAAGCAAGACGAGAAGAACGTCAAAAGTCATACGAGTCATAGCAGAAGAGGAAGCTCCTTAAAGCGTCGTCAACATCGCCAGCACTTTGTTTCTCAATTTGTAACAGTCTCTTCATTTTAGGAGATTTGTTTCTTTGACTGTATCTTGCCAATTCAGGGCACATGAATTAATAAAATCAGATTTTCCAGTCATGTCTCGTCTTATACATTTTTATTTTGCAAAGGATGTCTGATGTCTCTAAAAACTGATTGCATAAGTACAGATATTTTTCTTCAAAAACACATGCTTACAGGGAATATACTTACTCTCGAAAGTGCTTGACTCCTATGGCGGAATCCAGTAAAGGATACCTCGGGACCATTTGTGCGTTTCCTTATATTTGCAGGATTGCAGGTATCCAGAACGCAACTTGGGGCATGCAAGTTACATCTCAGCAAGCTGGAAAATCAACACTCAGTCTTGGCACCAGAGGTGTTTTCTCCCCAGCTGAGTTGCCAACAACTTTCCCCAGCCAGTTGCCACTTGTCAATTTCCCCAGCCGTAGTGCCAATCATTCTTCCTCAGCAGAATGCAGAAGTCAGGGAATCATCTCCCCTCAGAATCCTCAGCCTCTTTTCAGAAGAACAACGCATGAAGGAGTCACAACGGAGTACAGAAGGCTTCTACAAACCCCAGCTGGGTCCTGTATTACAAGGATATGTCAATCGGTGACCTATATCCCCGAGCAAATATCATATCATCAGATCTGCCAATGATCTCATCCCCAGCTGGGATGTCCACTTCAAATAGATCGACCAGTGATCTTCGCGGCATTGGGATCCGAATCCCGGTTTGGTATCTTTGCATAACCATGGCATTCGCATCATATCCAACCACAAAGCGTAGCATTCCATCTAATACGGAGCATTACGGCAAAAATCAAACACATAGCATAATCATAAGCCATGTTGTGAATCGGACTCTTGTGAATAGTAACCATTCATCAATACACAGAAACTGTCCCCACCAGAGTCCCAGCAAAAGCAGTTGCCTCACAATTCACAAACACCAGTTGACACCCGTCCGTGTCATCACTCCCCAGTAAAGTCGCCTGAATATCCTTTACAAACAAGATCACCCGTATTACAGATACGTCCTGACACTCGTCCGTGTCATACCCCAGTAGAAAGCCAAAGACATCCTCTTTGCACTCACCTATACTTGTATATACAATTCCTTGACACCCGTCCGTGTCATATCCCCAGCGCAGTCGCTTACACTTTGACAGCCCATATACTTGTTGATATCATACTTTTCTCCTTTTGACACTCGTCCGTGTCACCCTCCCCAGCAGATAAACACTCATCCATACAAAACTCATACTCACTACTCATGTTACACTTATACAGATACTCGTCCGTATCTCGTATATGCCATTTATATCCCCACAGATTCAACATTGGTCCTTGTTCTTTGTTAACCAGTTGGTACTCGTCCGTACCATCATCTCAGAATATGCATCAAATGTTTGTTTCTACATGATACTCGTCCGTATCATAGTCTTAAGGATGCTCGTCCGTATCTTTAATCCATACACCGTGTCAAACACTTTTTGTCTTCTTGGATATAGATACTCGTCTGTGTCTACTATTCCCCAGGAGTCCCCTCAGATTCAACACTCGTCCGTGTTCTTTGTTAACCCGTCGATACTCGTCCGTATCATCATCTCTGAACATGTGTCAGTTTGTTTCTACCCGATACTCGTCCGTATCGTAGTCTTAAGGATGCTCGTCCGCATTTTTAATCTATACACAACACCTAAACACTTATGCTTTCTTCTCTTGGTTGTAAACACTTGTCCGTGTTTACTATTCCCCAGTAGATCACCAACAAAGCAAATCTTCCTTTTTATCTGACACTCGTCCTGTGTTATGGTAAACCCTGAGAGCAGCCGTACCCTGCTAGGTGGTCGTCCTCCACCTCTTGATGGTCGTCCTCCATCATGCTCATCCGATGGCCGTCCCCATCGTTGATTTCTAGCAGCCGTCCCCTGCTAGGTGGTCGTCCTCCACCTCTTGATGATCGTCCTTCATCATTTTATCCAATGGCCGTCCCCATTGTCGATTTTTTGGTTATCTGGCACTCGTCCTGTGTCATGAGAAACCTCGAGAGCAGCCGTCCCCTGCTAGGTGGTCGTCCTCCACCTCTTGATGGTCGTCCTCCATCATGCTCGTCCGATGGCCGTCCCCATCGTTGACCTTTTATCCGATGGCCGTCCCCATCGTTGATATTTTTGGCAGCCGTACCCTGCCAGGTGGTCGTCCTCCGCTTAAGATGACCGCCCCTCATCTTAACCCCAACAGAGCAGCCGTCCCCTGCTAGGTGATCGTCCTTCACCTTTGATGACCGTACCTCATCATCTGTTTATTTCATTTATTCTTTAACCCGATGGCCGTCCCCGTCGTGGTCCCTTTTCTCTTTTAAGCCCGATGGCCGTCCCCATCGTTGTTTACTTTACTTTATGAACTTGATGGCCGTCCCCGTCATGTTTCACCAATTCCCAGAGAATCTTACAACTTTATCTTGATGGCCATCCCCATCATGATTTTATTCTTCCCAGCTAGTCGGCCGTCCCCGTCTTAGCTTTACCTTTTATCCCCAGCATGTCGGCCGTCCCCGTCATTGCTATTTACCCAGCAGTCGTCCTCTGCTCGACGGTCGTCCTCCGTCGCCCATACTTTACAATATACTTTATTTTCTTTTACAATCTATATCCCTTTTCTTCTTCATTCAGTGAGTGCAAATTTTGGACTGTCTTTGGTATTCAACCACAAGTTATCTTGTTTGCCTGTTAAGCCGTCGCTTACATCCTGCACAGCTAACTCATGTTTGAATAGGGGCAGCTGTAAACACCCCAAATTTGCCCTCACCCATTCACACCATGGCTTGTGATCATTTCATATGCATGAGCTCAATCATACCATCTCATATCCCATTTTTGATTCACTGCATTGGTTCAAAGTCATCTGCATCTAGGGTTTGTGATCTGAGCAATCCAAGAGCTTCTTGAGCCACTCCAAAGGCCATCAATCACTTCAAAGGGATCCATGTGTGTTCAAGTGTCATATTACATCCTCTCAAAGTCAAGAATGCCAAAGAATCACAAGAACTGGGATTGGTGTGGATGCAGAGCCAAGTTTGACTTCACAGTTGACCTAAATTAGGGTTTTGGTTTCAGAGGCCATAACTCCAGATTTTTTGGTCATTCTTGTTTCCATTGGTCTCTATATGGTATAGGGAGTATGCATATCAATTTTCATGAAGAAATTCCATGGGGAAGTCATCTGATCAAAGGTTGACCTTCTGGACAAGTCAGTGCAAAATCAGGGCATCTGAGGCCCCCAATGACCCAACCAAGGGGTGATCTTCATCATTTTGAGTGTATATGATCTTTATTTGATCATGGAAGAAGGTTGAAGTTCACAAAATTCAAGAATTTGAAGTTTTTGCAAAGTTGACTTTTTAGGGCATGGTTGACTTTTAAGGAATATGTCATTTTATGCCACTTTTCAAGCCTTGCTTTTTGATCCAGAAATGCTTCAAATGGAAAAACTTTGGTCATGAAAGTTGTAGATTAGATCTTTCCCTTTTCAAAAAGTACAAGAACATGACCTAATTCATCTTGGATCAAAAGTTATGGTGTGTTAAAGTTAGCAAAAATCACTAATTTTCAAGTTATGCACTAATTGGAAAATTTGCAAAATCATGAACCAAGGCAAATTGTAACTTCTAATTAACATCAAACCATTACACAAACATCACATGAGTTCTAAAAATCAGAATTGAACCAAAAGATCACATGTTCATGGTTGGCAAAACAAGAGATTTTCATGAGGTTTCAAAAGTAAGCAAGTTGCAAAACCACTCATCACACTTCACCCACTTGGTGCCTAGCATGCTGAACCTTCCTAGCCTCTCTTCCACACCATGCTGCGCCAGCCCACACACATGTACCTTCCTAGAACCAAGCCCATGCCTCTCTTACCAAAAAGTTGACATTTTGCAAAAGTGAACTTACCTATCACAGCAGGCCAGGTCACATCATCTGACCAATTGGAGTTGTTTATACTATCCATTTGCTAGCCATTTCAGATAAGGAGCCAGCCTGAAACAAGCCCTAGCAAGACATACACAAACTCACCCCATTTTGCATTTCTCTTCGAATCTGTCTCCACAGCTCACAAACACAAGAACCAAATCCACTGATCAACTCACCTTGCTTCATTAAGCCAAAACCAGCAAGACTTAGGCCTGAACCAGGCAAGAACACCATTTCTCCATTTTCACTCCCAAGAGCAAAACCCTTCGAATCTGTTTCCACAAGCCATAAACACTCAAACAAATTCCACACATCAACTCACCTTGCTTCACTGACCAGAAACCAACCATTGTTTTGGCCTGAGACCCTCCATATCACAAACACGATTTTCACACTCCCTTGGTCAGAGCTTCTGCAAACTCACTCAAGAGGCTGTTTAAACTCCAACCAAGTATCCAAAGCTTCAAAGGGGGATCATTGGGACCTGTTTGAGCCAAAGAACTAGCCAGAAAGTGCCAGAGATCAAAGCTCCAGTTCAGGTGAGCTTCATGAACATTTTTTCCAGGAGCTCGTTTTTAAGTTCTTAAATGGTTCTCTATGTTCCACTGATCATGATGATATGTTTGGTTTCGAAAATCATTGAGTTTTGAGCATGTATAGTGTTCCTGAAATTTTTTGACCTAAACCCCTTTTGCTTCGATTCAGCCTTATTATGTAAAATAAATGTGTTTTGGCTGTTGATTCTTACTCTATGATGTTTGGGGATGGATTCTGGGCAGAGAAATTAGGTTTTAGTGAGCTAGGGTGAGAGTTAGCCATTTTCAGGGAGGGTGCTGGCCGGAGAAGACGACCGGAAGTCTTCTCCGGCCGCCTGAAGGTCATTAATATGTAATTAGGGTTAGGGCTTCCAGTTTGAATTTCAGGCGTTGGATGAGTTGACTGAGTCTTTTCCCGCGCGCATCCAATGGCTCAGATCATGTCATTAGTTTAATTAGGTTTAATTTAACTAATTAATTAAGTTTAGCCCAGTTTGAATGTGGGCCACTAGATCTGGCGCGAAGTCAATGCTTCCAAGCCCAGAATGAATCCTGGCCTTCCATCCTGCATACTTCTGTTTATTTTGATTTTTATTTCATATTATTTCATTTAACTTCCATAATTTATTTAAAATAGCAAAAATTGCTTAAAAATTATGAAACTTTTTGTCAAGAGTTTCATTAATTTTTAAGACACAAAAATATTTTTATTTTCATTTTTAGCATTAAAAATGTATTTTTAAATATTTAAAAGTTTATTTTTAATTGATTAATGAAAATTGATTTATTAAAAATACTTTTAGGTATTTAAAAATCACCAAAAAATTCATGCAATGTTCTAAGACATTTAGAAACATTGTCCAACCTTCAAACCAAATTTATTTTTTGATCTTGATGCATTTTGAGAATTTTTCATTGAATAAAAATCATTTTTATGCATTAATTTGATCCAAAGTTCAAAAAATCATTTCTGTCTATCCATGAAGAGTTGGACATTGATTCTTCTTTCATTGCATTGTGTTTAGCATGTAGTTTATGAGATTAAATGGCCATGATTTGATCTTTCATTTTCCATTTGTTTGGTAATTTTCTTGTTAAGGAACCCTAAAACCCTAGAAATCTTAAGAAAACCATAACTTGAACTTGGTTAGGAGTTGAGACCTCTCCTTTGGGCATTGGGTTAGTATAGGTTTAGGGGTCCTTTGAGTGGCATTTTCAATTTTTTATCTTAGGGTTTGCTTCTGATTTTGATTTTTGTTTGATGTATTGTTCATAAACCCTAGTTTGGGCTTTCATATGCACCCATCTTGCATTCTCTTGCACAACATGACTTTCCATGACATTCCAAGCATCCATTTGATTCATTTGACATCATAAGACATATTGAAAGCATGATTGATCATTGCATCATGTATTTGCCATGTTGTATGCCATGTGCACTTCATAACTTTTCATGTATGTCCATGCTTCCTAACTTGCTTCATTTGCATTCATGAACTTGTATGGTCATTTCCATGTGCTGCCTCATGTTTGTAGCATCTCATAGCATCATTAGCATCATGTAAATGCTTCTGGTTTTGTTTCTCATCATGTCATCTCATCCCATTTTGCATTGCATTGCATTTCTCTTCTAACCTTTCAGGTGGTAAGTGATTTTGAGAAGTGAATTTGCCTTCACTTCTCACAACTTTTCTTTTCATCTCTCTTGCATCCATGCTGCATTTTTATATGTGTTTGGGTTTGAGCTTGCTCATTCTTCTTCTTCCCACTTTCTTTCCTCAAGTGACTTGACTTCTTGAATGAAGCAAGTTGCTTTGCTTCTCTTGATCCTTTCATCTGCTTCCTGGTGGTTCCATTGAAGATCTTTCTTGTGTAACCTCACAAACCTTAGGAACAACCAAGCATGACAATGATTAGGGTTTTGATTAGTCTCCCCTCTTAGTTTTACCTTTGTATCTTCTTTGAGTCTTCTCTTCTCATCTCATAATCAGGGACTAAACCCTAAAGGCTTTAAGGCTTTGTGATTAAGCTTATGCCTGCATCCTTCTATTAGGATGGAGTGTATAACTTTAATCCTAAGTGTTAAACCCTTAATGTGTTTAACTCTCTTAATCAATTCACTTAATAACCATCAAGACATCACACTTGTAACTTGGGCCTTGCATTAGGGTTCTAATTCTTCCTTAATTGGTTAAGAAGGACTAACCCTAGTGTTAATGGACAAGTCCCCCTCAAGTTGTCTTACAAATCATAAAATCCACTTCATAATCATACCATTAAATAAAATCCACTTAATCAAAGGCTTGTTTTGTCATGAGTTTAATCCCTAATCATGGATTAAGTTAAGGAGCTTTCCTCAGCTTAAACATTCTCATCTATTATCCTTCTATTAGGATGGTGTAATGAGTCTGTTTAATCCTTGATTATGGCTTAACCTCATTACTCAACACTAAACAAAAACACCAAAAACATCTAAATAATCACAAGTAGGTTAATGATCTTAATCCTACATCAAAGGTGTTTAAGTGTGAGAATCTGACTTCACACTTAAGGTACTCTCATTACCCCTAATCAGAGGGAAGATGTGATGAGTTTACTAACCCATTGGTTTAGGCTTAAACTCATTAACTTATGACAAACTCTCAAAAGCAATAAAAGATTGAAAACTCAAAAACAAACAATAATCGTCTCCTCCGGGATTCTTTTCTCATCTCATTCACTCACAAACGAGAACTTGCTTCTTCCGTCTAATGCAAGACAGTTTGCACCTGAGCCAGACAGGTCATACACTTGAGCATAGGCAAGCAAGCAGTTCACAAGTCAATTCACCTTTCAGTCTCTTTGAGTCGAACTACGGTGTTCTGACTTCCTCATTGCACGAGAGGATACGTAGGCATAACTTAACAGTTATCGAACAAAAGTCTCTGTGTATTCCCCCTCTTTCCAGCATCATTCTCTTAGCCTCATGATCATGAGCATACTCTTTCCTTACACTGACACTTCACTTATTACACTTCACTTCTTTTACACTGACACCTGTACATCCTTTTTCCAGCTCTTTATACACAAATTGCACTGACACTACCCCTTTAAAACACAAATCTCTTAAGCGTGGATCCCGTCGAGTACGACGGACAATCTGGGTGCTAATACCTTCCCAGGTTGTAACCAACCCCCTTTCTCAGTCTCTCTGGTTCGCAACCGTCTTATCTATCTTTTCTTAGGTTTATGCAGCATTACCTTTCCCTCGGGATAAAAATGCCTAGCTGGCGACTCTATTCATCTCCAGTGAGTTCACGGCTGTGTGTTCTCATTGTTCCTCTCGCCGACCGTTCGCGTCTGTACCCTATTTGACCCGACTTCATTTAAGATAGGTACCAAATGACAATTGGAAATTCAGGGTACAAATATCAAGATTGAAGCTTTACCATTTGGTTTAAAAGGCACAACTCGCGGAAAGCTCTTTCTTCATATCTGATCCTACGCTCAAACCAGAGGAGGATCACCGCGTTTCCTATGCAATGATATTCCAAAGCTTCGCAGGCTGTAATTGCTACAAAGGGATGGTCATCTCAGGTATGTACACAGATGTTTTAGCAGATCCAAAAAATCATAAGCGGTGATATACAAAAAGAAGCAGGACGTTACCAAACTTTCTTCAGGTCGTCGCATTCTTGACATTCCATACCTTCAATCTGCAAGGAGTTAGAACATATTCAAGTATCCTCACATACAACAAAATCCGCCATTACCGCAAGGAAACTCCCGTGGAAGAAGTAGCCCTCAAACCTTGAAGCTTTCATAACCAGATTTAAAACCGAACAAGACCGAGCAAAGGAATACCAGCAAGATGGGAACTGACATCTGGCAAGGGTAGAAACAAAGCTGAAGAGACGTTGAACCGGTCGAACCAAAGCTAATGCCAAGGCCACAATACCTGTAGTAACGGATACATCAGAAAGAAATACATGATTAAAAACGATGTACACCAAGCTGCTCAAGACTTATCATATCAAGGGCATATTAAGGAAGCATGATTGCACAGGCCATAATCATACACTATATTGCAAATTCTGAGATTCCATCATCCTTCAACTCCTAAGTCACAAGGAATGTTTCGGCGTAAAAGACGACACTGACATATCCATTTCAACTCAATTATGGTTGGTTAAGTGTTACTTCATCTGCAAAAAAAAAACAAGACGCCAGGTAGTCATTGAACAAATTCAGTTACAGCAAGAGGTTTTTAGGCATGAGTATTGGAAAGGTAATTTGCTACTTACTATTTTCAATCTCATGTTAGCCTTTAGCTAAGCTTTGCAAGGACTGACGCTCGTAAGCCATAACTTCCATTGGCGTCCTCGCTTTACGATACTTCGCGCCGTAAAACCTGCAAGGAACAGAGCAAGCAATTCTTCAGGAATTTGCAGCATGAGCATGGCTAATGAAGAGTTCAAAACGGAAAGATTATCACAAGTAAAACAAGCTCAACAATGTAAATTTTTCCCAAACCAATCTCTATTCAAATCACTCTAAGACATCATGAGACAAGGTTTCAAAAGGCTACTGCAGTAACTCATGTTTTAAGCAAAAAAAAAGGATTAGAATGTAGTTACATCAGAATTTACAGCAGTTAAAATCCAACGATTCAAGAAATTTACCAATTCACAGTCACAAACGGAATCTCAGTGAGGACCACAAGCCAGCTCACCTTTAGCGGACCCATACAATCCAATTCAAAATCTTTCCTAATGATTTTCACAGCTCACCTCACACAAATTCCTCAATCTCACGTTTTTAGCCTTAACTCTCTCCTATAAATGATTACTCATTCACTCATCAAAAAGGGGAAGAAAAATCAGAAAGAAACCCTAAAAGCAAGCTTCTCAAAAAAAAAACCCTAAATCCGAAACCTCACAGAACCGATTCGAAACAATCGCGAGAAAACAGAACCAAACCTACCGCAACCCTTCTTCATTTTAACCTCTTCTTCTTCAACCTCAGAACGTCACCTTTCACCATAAATCGCACCACCTTTCTCCAAACATAGACCAAAGCACCCAGATCCGCGAAAATCCGTTGAAAGGTCGCTGCCGCCGTGCGAGGTTGAAACAGAATCGAGTATATTTTGAGCGAACCGCGAGAGCACCCACAACCATAAACACAACAAATCTGGAAATTTGAAACAGAAAGAGAAAGAGCGCAAGGAGTTTCGAATACAGAGCGTGTTTGAGAGCCGAGTGTGGAATCGAAAGAATCGTCTCCGTTGACCCCTTTTTGTCGCCACCGTGATTCACGTGAGGGGTGGTTTTGATACGGTTTTGTTGTTGTGAATCGTAACTCTTTTATTTTTCTTTTTCTTTTGCTTTATTAAAGTTTAAATGATTTGTTGGGATTTATTGGTCTTAATAAATGGCAGATTTTAATAAAACCTGATACTCTGTTTTCTTTTTATTATTCTTTTTTGTCTTGATCTAAATATTAGTGGGACCAGTGATGCAAGTGCAGCTAGGTCATATTTTTTTATTTGTTTTTGTTAAAGTTTTAGACCGTTAGCACACCTGGTTTTTATTATCCAAGTTTATGCGTATTGGGCTTTACATCTTGCCTTAAAATAAAAAAAAACAACGCCCTCTTATTTTCTTCTTTTATTTTAATGTTTTGTTTGTTAATTGATTTTATTTTTCTTTATAAATTTAAGTTTTCTTAAGTTTATCTCTTATGTGAATCTTTCCGATTTATATTTATTTATAGGGGCCAATGAAATAATTGCAACTTTTCTATATTCGATTTTAAATCGACGTTGTCAAAGTTGTTATGAGGCCACTTTTATTTTTCGCTATTATTTAATCGATTATTCGATTTATTCGGCCAATGATAAATGGTGATATTCGATTTCTAATAAATCGACGTTATTCCCTAATTTGAGGCCACACTTTTATTTTTCTTATTATTTCTCATTATCTCAATTTATTTTATTCCGGCCGATGAATAAATATTTAAATATTCGATTTCAAATAAATCGACGTTATTTAAATTAAATATGAGGCCAAACTATTATTTTATTATTATTTTGATTTTATTTTATTTTTATGGTCAATGATATAACAAACAATCTAAATGTTCGATTTCGACAAATCGGTATCATTTAGATCAATATGAGACCAATCGTATATTTTTATCGCATTTCTTTTATTTAAATAATTATTTGATTATAAAGTAATGCTCGACTTCTCATAGAATGATTCTAACTTTGAATCGATTCTAAGATAGTTAAAGAGCTAAATTTCGACGCTTTCGGTTTAATTCGAGCTCCAACGGCTCCACCTTAGCTTAGTATTAGGGATCGTCCTCGTGTAACCATTTAACCCTTAACCTCCATTTTGCATTCACCTTTCGCGATTGGTTTATGCCTCGTAATCGATCTACCAAGATGGTTCTTTTAAATCCAAACCCTTGATCCAACGTCAAGTGGTCTTAGGTATTAAAATACTTTAATAATATGAGAAATTTTTTACGCCACGAGCCTTAAGTGGTAGAAAGGAGGATTACGAGCTCTCGTTATTCGCTCTGATTATTCCGTCGCAAGACACTTGGCTTGTTGGTTCGGAATAAACTATCCATAGTCTTTAGTGCAATTCGACTCCTAAAGAAAGATAAATAAAATTTGAATCATTTTCCTCCTTTAGCAAGTAATTCATTAGGCATAGACATCCTTTCGCGCGTGACAAATTAGAAGGTTCCCATCGAGTACGATGGATGTAGGGGGTGCTAATACCTTCCCCCTGCATAACCGACTTCCGAACCCAGGCAATGGTTCCGACGACCTTGTCTTTATCCTTTCTTCCCGGGTTTTTATCTATATTTTCCCTTTCCCTCTTTGGGAATAAATCAAAATTAGGTGGCGACTCTCAAGTCAGCCCAGCCGCGACCGCATTCGCGAGGATCGTATTTTTCGAGGTACGACACAATTCACATTGATATTAGGCACCACTTAACTAGAGATCTTGTAGAAGATAAAGTAATCAAGCTGGAACATGTTGCCATTGAGCTGCAGTTGGCTGATATATTCACAAAGGCCTTGGATGCAAACCAATTTGAAAACCTAAGGGGCAAGTTAGGAATATGTATTTATGAGGGTTTATAGCAATTATTGACATGTGGGAACATTCTTAAGGACATATTATATTTTCAAGAATTAATATTAATTCATTTTAAATGAAGGTGTGGAATTTTTTATTTCTACATCAATTCTTTTATTCAAGGGAAATACATTCAAAAGCCCATTACTCCTCATCAAACACACTACTACACCATACTGCGTACTTACTCTCCCATCTTCCACTGTTACTCAAAACCTATTCGTTCTCTCAATATGCAAAGCTCAATTTGTTCCAAAATGTCTCAACATTCATCTGCCTCTCCATCAAAGAATTCATCCTCTAAGACTGATTCCATTAAGTCTTCTAGGGTTCATCATCTATCTGAAGATGTTTTAGACGTTGTTCCCCTTAATGTGGCCATTCCTGATGTTCCCAGGGCTTCAAAACCTAGAACACCAAATGTACGCAAACCAAAAGATACCTCTGCATGTTCATCTTATGGTGTTAGTGAAAATAAGGGCTCTGTTTATGTGAATGAAGCCATTTAGAAAATTATTACAAGAATTCTGACTGAATATCATGATGTTGTTGGGGTCTCTGTCCCGTTGGCTAGTCTTCCTGCTCCTCGGGATAGCCAAAAGGATCAAAATATGGGTCCAAGTGTTGAAAATCCTGTTACTGATGATGCCAAAGAAGATGTTGATGTTTATGGTAACAAGGATGTTGACGAGGATGTTGTAACACTTGATGTTAATTACTCAATCTGATATTGGAGTTACACATAAAGATGTTGAAGCTGCTCAAAAGGATAGTGATATCCCTGAGGTTGATAAAGACAATGATGTTATTCCTGAAGATGTGATTACCTTGATGATGTGTCTTACAATGATCTCATTGCCAGTATTAACCCTAGCATAGCCAAAAGGTTAACATCTAGGAAAGGAAAAAATGTTGCTGAACAAAGTACTCCTCAGAATAAGACTACTCAAAGAAAAAGTAAGACTACTATTGGCCCTTCCAAAGGATGAAGCAAAGTGATCACAAAGAAAATAAAGGCTAGAGTTGTCTCTGAGTCTGATGTTGATATCGAAAGTGATGTCTCAGACATCACTCCAAGAAAGAAGCCAACTACAAGCAAGCTTGCTGCTAGGGTGCCAAATGCGCCTCTGGATAATATCTCCTTTCATTGCATCAGTAGTGTGAGAAAGTGGAAATTTGTGTATCAAATAAGGCTTGCTTTGGAAAGGGAGGTCGCTAGTTCTGTCCTAGATTGCTCTGAGGTAGTGGACCTAATTTGTTTTGCAGGATTGTTGAAAACTGTTACAAGATTCTTAAAGTGTTATGAAACTCTTGGTAAGGAATTTATTGTGAACTTATCTGAGGAGTTTGCTGATGGGAATTCAAAGGAATTCAAAAAGGTTTATATGAGAGGTAAGTGTGTTAATTTTTTCCCTACTGTGATTAATACTTACCTAGGAAGAGATACATCTAGTTATCCTAAACTGGAAGCCATGGATAACCAGATTTGCAAAACCCTCACTGCAAATCACATTAAACATTAGCCTAGGAAAGGAAAGTTGTCTACTAGCATGTTTAATGTTAAGTATGCAATGCTGAACAAAATTGGGGTTGCTAATTGGGTTCAAACCAACCATACTTCTAATATTGCAACTAGTTTAGGTAGATTCATATATGTTGTAGGTACCAAAACTAAATTT
The DNA here is from genome assembly GCA_963966055.1 of Lathyrus aphaca. Classification (NCBI taxonomy): domain Eukaryota; kingdom Viridiplantae; phylum Streptophyta; class Magnoliopsida; order Fabales; family Fabaceae; genus Lathyrus; species Lathyrus aphaca. Next base: position 632,672,062 of record OZ014519.1, read on the forward strand.
GATTATGGTACTTATATTTTTTACCAAACCATGAAGCATGCAAGCACCTTGGCTGTTAAGTTACCCATAACGTTTCCTTCTCTCATATGTGGCATAATCCTGAATCATTACCCTACCATATTAACTGATTCTGACAATGCTTTCAAGAGGGAGAATTCTCTCTCTTTTCACTACAAGTTGTTTCAGGGGTCACATGTCCCTAACATTGTTGTGACATCTCGTAGCAGCAAGCATATCAACAAGAATTCAATCATTGCTGAACTCAAAAAAGCATGCAAAGAGTTAGATGTAAGGAAATTGAAATTTGAGAAAATGATTGATATGTTGGAAAGAGAGGGGACAACTGAAGGTGAGCAAGCTGAGGAGGAGGCTGAAGCTGGTTTTGATGAAGGTTCAGATGGTGATAATGCCAGTGAAAGAGAAGATGATAGTGTTGAAGATGATTCAAATCAATCTGGTTCTGACTATGCTTTGTGTGGATGGGTGATGGTTCTTTCTGATGAAATTGTTTTTTTTGTTTTTCTATTTGATTTCTAGCCCTATAAGGCCCTTATGTAATATGCTCTATGTTTGGATTTTTGGTGCTATCTGTTGTATGTGTTGGGTTTCTGGTGTAACCCTGGATTTCTACTCTTCATGAGTTTTTTATATCAACACTTAATTCGCTCTATGATTAAGTGATTTGTTTGGCTAAACTTTTGGAAAAAAAGGGGAGAATAATTTAGATAGATAGATGATCTATTTTTGCTAGTTTAGTCAGGCTGATTTCTACAGGATGGTTGTACATGTTGAGGGGGAGATGTAACCTCTTAGTTGTGTGTGTATTGTTTGCTGATATTCTTTGATACAGGTTGAAGGGGAAGATTGTCTATCTCTCTGATACAGGTTATTTGAGGGGGAGATTGTCTATCTCTCTGATAGGTTTCTGCTTCTGTGTGTGCTCTGAATAATGCTTAAATTGTTTTAGCCAAAATTTGCCAAAGGGGGAGTTTATAGATGTTGTAGATTGGTAGTATTTTATGGTAAAACATATTCTGATTTCTAATGTCATGTATGACGTTATGATATGTGATTTAAGCATTTTGTAGGTGTGAAAGTTTAAGTGTGTAGTTGTTTTATCAGGATGTCAAGACTGATGTCATGACATCTCTGACTGGGCCTGAAGACCTAATTGAATCCTTATTTCATGCACGCGTTTTATGTTATTAAATTGTGTGATTTGTTGAGAATTAACAGGTGCTTTTATTAGAAGGATACGATTCAACATGGAGTGATATTAGTAGAACGTTTTATATGTTTCTATATGTGTTCCTTTATTTTAGGAATTATCGTATTTGTTTCTGCAAGTTCAACAGGCTCATGCCCACAATTCAGACTCTACTTAAAGGTTGCTCAACCTTAGTTGAAGAATTAAGAAAATAAGGATTGAAGTGTTTTTGAGTTTCACGCGTGTTTAGTTTTCTTGTGAGCCAAACAATTATCATATTGATGGTTGTTTTGGACTAGGTTTATCGAGTTGTATGTTGTCCACTCAAAGATTTTAAGCAAGGATGTTTTGTACTTGACTGAAGCTTTAAATCAAGGTCAAGGATTGTCTTTGAAGTGTGTCTTCTTCTTTTTCTCAATTGTCTGTTTGTTATTATTGTTGTGATTGAGGGAGAGTGAGAGGTGTCTCATATTTAGGAGTTCCTAGATAGAACTAACATCGGGTAGTGATTAAGTGAAGAGGGTAAACTGAGTGGTTTAGATCTGAATTGATACTACTGATAGTGGAGTTCCTTGTGGGCTTGGTAGCCCCCAGAGTGGGTGTGTTTGCACCGAACTGCGTTAACACTTTCTTGTGTTCTTTACAATTGTTTTTATTTATCTACCTTGTTATTTTTAATCTTCCAGATATTAGTGTCGTAACATCCGATTCGACATCTTATATCTGTTGCAAGAATTTCACAGTTGCAAGTGAATAGAAAGAAAAAAATCCCACAGTTTGTGGGTAACAACATTCTTCTCCAAATTTCTCTTAGAACCCTAATTTCTTCTTTTCTTTGTTAATTGTTCCACAAGAACCTTTCTTGTTCATAAAGAAAGGGTCAGAATTCTCATAGGTTTTGAGTTAATTCCAACAATAACTTCATTTTTACTTTTGATGTTTAATAGATTAAAGCTCCTATTTTTGTTTCTCTTCCATTTTCTTCTTTGGATCTATGAAATATCGAAGATGAGATTTTGGATCTAAAGTCAATAACTTTTATAATTTTATGTTTTATTTTCATTTTTAGTGATGTAAAAATATTTTAAGCAAAAATTTGTATGTGTATAAAATTTATGAAGTTAGATATTGGTTTACATTGTATATTTTGTATTCTTTGTAGTCACAAATTGAAATGATTCGAAGAAGTTTAAGGAATGATCATCTATGAAATTTGGTAAATCCCCCTCTTTTATTTGATTTCTATTGTTAATTTCATTTTAGTTTTTTTTAATAATGTTTTTCATAAGAATTTAATAGATTGAAGCTCATGTTTTTTTCTTCTCATTTTCTTCTTTAGATATATAAAATATTGTTGTTGAGATTTTAGATCTGGAGCCAATAACAGATCAAAAGTATCTTATCTTTAAACTCTGGTGATTTTATATTTTATTTTCATTTTCAGAGTTGTAAAAATATTGTGTAAAAATATTTTCATTTGATGAAAAAATTGGTAATAGGGGTTGTTGGGGATGTTATTGTCAGAGGAAATATTTGGTTCAGTATATACATGAATTTCTTTAATTGCTTTGGGCCTTTAAATTTATTGGTTTTGTCGGTGCTCTTGTTTTGTTTCTTTTTCCATGTATTATGGTTGTTGAGGGACATTGTAAATTTACATCAATAGTATTTAGTGTATGTTTTTCATTTTTTAATTGTTATAGTTAGCTTGTAAAAAACTATCTAGAGACAGGCATTTATCATAAAGATGTATTTTTATCTATATATTAGTTTAAATAATAGTACCAAATAAGTGGTTGTTTCCCTTTTTTGTTCCCGGAATAACAATTGAAATAACTATGTATTGAGTTTTTCTGGCACTTTTAATATTTGTTTGAGCTTTAATAATTTAATTATTTCTTTTGATCTTTTCTTCAATGAATTTATTGGTCACCTTTTGATTTTTCTCATTTAGGATTTTAAACCAGATGTTTCAAGATATGACCTAATATGGAATTCAATGGTGTATTGGTCATCTTACATATGATGATTTTATTTGTTTGATCGTTATAACTATTCATTAATTGAGTCGGTTTGTCACATGATTTTTTAGTGTTCGATTATTATAGGTGTTTAGAGATACATTTGTAACAGGATTAACGTCATTTCAGCTCTCCATAACTTCATATGGCAGCACATGGAATAAATCAGTTCCAACAATTAATTTCAGAATGTGTCGTACAATAGTGCTTTCGAAGTTTTCAGCAATAACCTTTCTTTTTTAATGTTGTACACTTGCGGTGTTTTGAATCTTCCACCAGTTATGTCATTTCGGATATTTATTTGACGGTCCATGGAATGTGGCATTCCATTAGATAATTGAGTTATATTTTGGCCCAAATATGTATAACTTTCGTGTGTAATTTTCAATTTGCAAGTGGCTGAAGTTGTTTTTGGTTTGAGTCGTTGTAGAAGGTGTAACACCCTAAATCCCGAAACTTATTTAAAAAGATTTATACGATAATTTAAGGTGTCACCAACGACAACCCTTTGACACACATCAAATCATTTGAAACTACGCAGCGGAAAAACATTTCATAATAACTTCATAAATAAATTAATGAACTTCAAACCAATATCAACTCAAAACATAATAACTCTCGTCCCCGATATTACATTATTAGAGCACTAAAAACCAATGATGTATGATAAAACAATAAATAACAAAACAAAGAGTAACCTTGGTTATGTTTCATCTTTCTATAAACTAAATAAAGGAATACGAATTAGATTTGGTGGCCTTGGTTGTTTTCTAAAGAGAACATGATTTAGATGTGGCGGGGGCTATCTCATTTTAAGGATATTATATTTTTATGCTTTTTCAACTACATAATTAATTATATCAACATGATAACATTGAGGATTTTCATCATGACTATGCATCGCTTCAAACACTCTAAAATTCACCTTATTCTCTTGAATTCTCAATATAAGTTCACTTATCTCCACATCAAACAAGGATTTGCTTATTGACAATAATGGTCGTCTATAGATCAAAGGTATTTTGGCATCTTTCTTCATCTCTAGAATAATAAAATCAGTTGTGAATAGGAAGTCATCCACTTTAACCAACAGATCTTCAAAAACACCATAACGGTAAATAATAGATTGATATGCCAATGTGAGGGTCATCTGAACTGGGTTTGCTTCACCACAATAGAGCTTTTTTATCACAGAAAGAGGCATCAAGTTGATGATTTCCCCTAAATCACATAATTCTTGCTATATCTTTAGCTTACTAATGGTACATTGGTGGTAAGTTACCCCAAATCTTTGAGCTTATGGGGCAATGTTCTTTGGATGCTCAAACTACACTCTTATGTCAAAGTTATCTTCTCATAATAATTTAGATTTCTCCTTTATGTCAATAAATCTTTCTCACTTTGCACCTCCCAGTATTTTCTCTACAACTTCACAAAGGGTATTTTGGCTTGATGCTCAGTGACATTCTCTATGGAGGTCTGGTCATTTTCCTTTTCTTTCTTGTATTTTTTCTTCAAAATAGGATAAGGAAGTTTCACAAAATAAGTATGTTTAGGATTTGGTTCGTTGATGATTTGCTTTTTGGTTCTTCTAAAAGGTGAATTTCTATCAATTAGTTCACTAAGTGTGTGCCCTCTCCTAGTGTTTTCACATATTTTCTCATTTTTTTCTCCCTTTGTCTTCTCATTGCTCTTAGGATATATTACTGTGGAAACTAATACGTCTCTCAACTTAATGAAATGGCAACTCTCATTCTTCAGAAAGTTTATAATATTCCCACTAAATCCCCCAATTGAACTAGGTTGTGCTGCTATTTGTCTAGATAAATGACCAATTTGCATTTCTAAAGTTTTGATGGAAGCTTCAAATTTCTTACTCATCGTGTCTTAACTTTTGGACATTATTTCCTGGGTCTTAGACATTGCTTCCTAATTTCTTCCTAGTTGTTTAAAAATTGCTTGAGTGACCTTCATAAATTAAGCTGGAGCCTTTTCAAGTTGAGATGGTTTCCTTTATTGTTGTGCTAGGGGAATTTTAGAGACTCGAGGAGCTCATTGGATGTTACTCCAATTGATGTTCGAGTGATCATTTTAACCTACATTATAAGTATTAGAATAAGGGTTACCTCTTTAAAACTTTTCAGCATAATATGCATTTTTTGTAAATCCCTCTGGTACATTATTGCCATTAGCATGCCCTACCCACAAAAATCACACCATAGTGTCTAATCCTGACTAACATTGGCTGGAAGAATAGTAGCTCTAGCAATTTGCTTTGAAATCATCTCAAGTTGAGTTGGCAGTGTGGTATTTAAATCTAATTCAATGACACATTTTGGTTTGGCCCCTCTTTCGTTTGTTGAGAGATATTTGTTATGACACGTTCTTTCTATCAACTCATACACCTCTTCTTCATTATTAGTTCTAATGGTACCTCTAACAGAGGCATCCAAAGATATCTTTGAGATTTTATAGCTCTAGTAAAATGTTGCATTTTCTCCATGGTACTTATATTGTGATTTAGAAATCTTTAGAATAACAAATTGAATTTCTTCCATGCATCAGACAACGACTTAGAATTACCTTAGAAATTTTAGATTTCTGCTATTCTCTCCATAAATTTAGCGTTCATGAAAAACCTCTCTATAAACTTGGCTTTAAATTTCTTCCATGTTTGAATGGTACAGTTTGGTAGGTATCACAATCAATCTTTTTCTCTACATATTAAAGAAAAACCAAACAACCTTAACTTAATATGATCATCAATCACATCATTCAACTTACAATTGGAACATGTCTCATAAAGATGAGCTAGATGCTCCCAAGGGTCTCTAATGGCTTGTCCTTCGAACAATTCCAATCTCAAAATTGAAAGCACAAAACTTTGATATCAAAAGTGGCAGGGTTAGTAGGTTGAAAACTTAAGGAAATTATTCAGTTTTAGTTCTTCTGCAATAATCCCTCATCGTTGGTCTCAGTGGATTTACCATTTCTTTTCTTTCCTCTCTAGCTTATTGTGCTTCACTTCTAGCTTTCTGAATTACTCATGTGGTTCTTTTGATTTCTAAATCTAACAGTACCAGTATTTAACTCAAACCTCGCATAAACAAACACAAAATACCTTAGTAGCATTAAACTAAACATAAACTAAGAAAGTAAATAATTAAAATAAACTTCCAAAGCAAAGTAAATCAAATAATAATAATAATAATATGGCTGAAATAGTCTTTTGGTCCCTGTAAGTTAGCGAGTTTTTTATTTTAGTCCTTGTAATTTTTTTTTGTCCGAGTCCCTATCTCTCACTTTTTACGTTCGTTTTAGTCCCTAAAGCCAAAATCTGCATGTTTCCTATGGATTTTTCTTCGAATTTTCCAGTGGATTTTGGTTTTAGGGACTAAAACGAATGCAAAAGTGAGATATATGGACTCAGACAAGAATAAATAAATTACAGGGATTAAAATAAAAAAAATCGTTAACTTATAGGGACCAAAAGACTATTTAAGCATAATAATAATAATAATAATAATAATAATAATAAGGGTTGAATATGTTTTTAGTCCCTATAAATATCTCAATTTTCATTTTTAGTCCCTATTAAAAAATAATATATTTTAAGAGCAATGCTATTTAGTACAAATGAATTTGAAGAAGAAATGTAAGAATGCACACAAGTCACTATTTTAGAGGTTAATTTTAAATTGATTTTAAATTTAACTTCCTTTTTAATAGGGATCATGAGATAATGGTGATAATGAATTGTTGAGATTTATTCTTACATTTCTTGTTTTCACCTTTTCTTACTATTAAGCATTTTCCATATTTTAATCCCTATAAAATTATTATGCTCGAAATTTTAGTCTCTCATGTTAAACCAATGTGTATTTTTAAATTATTATTTTACAGACATCTTTAGAGTGTTATAAAAAGTTTATCGAAAAAAAAAACTCAAAATTTGATTTCTAAGTCGATGTTTTTATTATTTTTATCATTATATTTTGAAATTTAAAAAATTCATATTTAATTCTTCTCATTTAAAAAAAAATCTAAAATTTAGTAAAGAAATATTTTATAGTATTCTAAACATGGATGAAAAAAATTGTTCGAAAATTTAAAAGTTTAAGGGTAATTAAATAGTTTTCAAAATTTTAGAAAACAACAAAGACTAAAATTGCATGCATACAAAATTTGTAGGGACTAAAATATATTATTTTTTTAATAGGGACTAAAAATAAAAATTGAGATATTTATATGGACCAAAAACATATTTAACCCTAATAATAATAATAAATTAAGCACAAATAAATTGCATTGTTGAAATTATCAACAATCTCCGGCAACGAAGTCAAAAACTTGATGACAAATTAGCAACTATATTAATTGTGTCGAAATAATAAAAATATAAGTTTGTCTCCACATGGATTGTGGTTATTTTAACAAAGTTATTAGTGTGATTTTTTAAATAAATATTATGGGGTTTTCAAGTTCAGTTTGCAAAGTAAATTGTGTGAATAAAATTAATAGAGGATACGAAATTTAGAAAGCGATTAGGATTCATTTCGGGTCCACTGGTTGTCACTGTTGGTAACTGTGTCTATTTTATGGAAGTTATTTTCTGTATTTATGATAAATTAATGTGACTGTTATACCAAATAAATAGATATATAACTCACTCTTCTTGATGATAACTCCTTAATTCCCTAGGTGAACTTAAATAGAATTTTGGTTCAGACAAATTCGCCTAGCGAAAGGAAGTTTTGCTAGGGGTGGGAATAGGTCAGGCCAGGCCAGGCCAGGGTTTGCTTTGTAAGGCCTGAGTCTGACCTACTTTGAAATTCTAAAGCCTAGGCCTAGTCTGTTATCTGTCAAAGGCTTTTTTTTAAGCCTGGCCTGGCCTTTATAAAAGTCTGGTCTGACCTGGTAGACTTTCTAAAAGCCTATTATATATTAAAATCGTTAAACAATACATTCAAACTATTTTAAAAAAGGCCTAAATAGGCTTTTATATGTTATTTAACTTATTTTTTAATCTAATGCTTGTTAGACATTCAACTTGTAAATACAATGCAATACTAAAATATAAGTTTTTTAATCAATTTTAAGAAATTTAATAAAATGATTAACAGAAAATATAAAACAAACTATAGTCTTTTATAAAGTATGAAATTAACATAAAATATTATAAAATACAACTAATTCCAATTTCATCAGTACTCTTTAGTCTCTCTAAAAGGACTAAGAAACAAGCCACAAAAGGAATATCAAATCCTCAAAATTTCAGGAAGCAGCAGTAAAAATAGCATCAAATATTCAAATTGATTTGGATAGTTTTCTCATCAACCTTCAAAGAAAAAAATACATATTAGTTATTGAATGAACATATACTATTTTATTTAAAAATAATAATATTTTAAAAAAGGCTAAATAAGAAATTCTAAACTTTAATTTTTTTCTGTATATTATACTTTTGACGGAACCAATCTCCACCACATATGAGAGCTTCAATAAATTCTTCATTTAGTTTAGAGCGATATTCATCAATAACTCTACCTTCAGCACTGAATATGGACTCTGATGCCACAGTAGAGATTGGAATAGCTAATATATCAACAGTCATCTTTGACAAAATCTTATATTTCAAGTTGTTGTTCCTCCACCAATCCAATGCACTAAAGGATTTGTTATCATTAGGAATGTAGATAGCTTCATCAAGATAAGATTGCAATTATGATTGTATTGGAGGAACAACTTCCTTTTCACGGAGAATGCTCATGATTTGGTCAAATCCAGTGATAATCTTTTTTCCCGCTTGAGAAGATGATAAATTATTACTCTCCAAATTTGGAATTGGTGAAGACTCTTCCAAATTTAGAGATACATACTCATCATATAGTTTTTCCAATGAAGACTTAACCTTTTTTAGATTCTCTTCAACAACTTCTTCAGATATATATATTTTGGGAAAACATATATTCACCATGGAAATTATACCATGTACCCCTACGTTTAGCCTGATACCCCTACAATTTTTTTTAATTCCAATTTTGCCCTTTTAATATTTAAATAAAAACGTAAAAAATTTAGTGCGAAGTCAGAGTAAAAAAATAATATTTTTTAAATTTGGAAAAGACGAACCGGATGTACAATGGGTAAGAGTTCCAGTTAGAAAAATTACGAACCGGAAGTAGCTGTTGTGTGTTTTCCGGTTCGTATTTTTTTTAATTTATAAATTTTCAATTTTTTTGTGGAGACAAGGAGCTGCCTTTGATGATATGCGCGAAGGATAACTCAAAAGTAGATACTACAGATATATTTTCTACTACACAAAAATTTCCTACAAGAGAAGAGGCGACTCGATGGATCAGGGAGGTTCTCTTACCTCGCCATCCCACAAATGTCGCGCAACATGATTCTTGTACCTCACTAAAAGTGAGGTATCAGAAGATCCTCCGAGGAACGGTGGATGTGGAGGAACATGAGGCACAACAGGATTAACAGCCGGTAGTGCGTCAAGTTCCTGCTAGTGTAAATGCATAAGAACTGTCCTTCCATTGGGCAATCGCCGATGAATATGTCCGTCGCGTCCTCTGATTCGAGACACTGTAAAGAAAACAAAAAAAAATTATTAAAAAAAAAATTAAAAAATTAAAATTAAAAAAAACAAAAAAACAAAAAAAAAACACAACCAGATGTAGCTCATGAGCTACTTCCGGTATGTAACGTTATAAACCGGAAGTAGCAATGACCCTACTTCCGGAGTGTAAAATAAAAAAAAAATATGAACTGGAAGTAGCTTACTGGTGATTTTCGGTTGGCAAAAAACTAAACCGGAAATAACTACTATGGGTTATCCGGAATGAAATTTTAACTGTGCGATTTTTTTTCCAAAATCTTGTCTGAGGTGAAATGAGGTGAAAAAGTTAAAATTATTGAAATATTTACTATTTATATGAGGGTAAAATCGTCCAAAAAAAATTTCATAGGGGTACAAGGATAAATGTGGGGGTACAGGGTATAATTTCCATTCACCATATGAAATTTGGACCTAGGATCCAAAACACTAGCAATAGCCATTAACTTATTACACTTCCCCCAGTATTTGTCAAACTTTAATTTCATTGGCCCACCATTTCTCTCATGAATAGATCTTCCTCTTCAATTGCATTATCAATTATTTATTTCACCCTCCAAACTTCAGCCACATACAAATTTGCAGTCGGATACTCGCTACCTGAATTTTAAATGAGTAATTATGTTACACACTTTCAAATAATGTCAAATACATTATAATTATAATTATAATTATAATTATAATTATAATAATAAAGAGCCATCATAATAATAATACTATAGAAATAAAATTAATAATAATAAAGAACAATAATAATAATAATAATAATAATAATATAGAAATAAAAATATTAAGTAGTTGATACACTACCTGAGATCACATGAGTAGTCAAGTTAAACACTTCTAGTAGCTTGCAAACTTTCTCAACTTTGTTCCATTCTTCAAGAGAAGGTGCATAATTATAGTGAGGTTCTCTTTCTTTGTATGCTGCAAAGGAAATCTTAAATTTTAAAGTACTTGACAACATATCAAAGGTTGAATTCCATCTTGTTGGGTAATCAATAACAAGCTTCCTCTCTTTCAAGCCCTTTTGCTCAACCACATCACAAAATGTCTTTAGTCTTGCATCATTGAAGTTAACATATTTCACACTTTCACGAATATTGAAAATGATATCCTTAATTTTACTAAGACCATCTTGCACTAACAAGTTTTGTAACGTCCCGATTTCGATTATTTAATTTTATTGTTGAGTCTTTTATTTAAATTGAGTGATAATTATTTTATTTGTGAAATATACGTTAATATGATATGTTGACAAGTTATGTTATTTTGCCGTTTTTGAGAGTTTTCGAGAAAATTAGAATGGAAAGTATTTTAGACATTTCCTAATTAATGATAAGTTAGAAATTTAAGTGTAATTAGAAATTGTGAGAAAATGAATATTTGGGTGGAAAGAAAAGAAATAGAAAGAAAAAATATAATAGTAGAGAGATAGAAAGAAAAGAGAGATAGAAAGAAAGAGGAAGAGGAGGAAAAGAGGAAAAACTAGGAAAATCTTCAAGATAGCTCATAGGAATCGAATCAATCGGGTAAGGGTGTGAAATCTTATTATCTTATCAATGTGTATCATTATGTATGTGATTGTTTGAATGGATTCTTGTTGTGGTTGAGTTTAGAGGTTATGAGTTTTTAGGGTATTTTGTGAGAAATCCTAAAATCGGTGATTTAAACGGTTAAAACTCGATTAAAATGTAGTATGATAGTTAGTATGTGATAACTATCATGTTTGTGTTTTGTTTCCACTGATTTGGTGAAGTTTTGACGGATTTTGGAGTTTGGGATGGTTTTCCCGTAACTTGTGTTTTGGAACTTCTGCTAAGTTCGCCCCGCGAACATGGTTCGCGCCGTGAACTGAGCATGCTTGTGAAGTTTGCCTCGCGAACAAGGGGTCGCGACTATGCAAAATGGTGGTTTTCTTAAAATTAAGTTTGATGTTTATTTCGTAACTTTTGAACCGGTTATCCATTTTTAGCGTTTCACATATCGTTTTGAAGCTAAAATTATGTATTTTCTCATGATGTCGAAAAATATTATTTTTAACCGATTTTTACCTGACTTTTCCGACTAATCGTAGTTATGTGAATAAAGGAATTGTGGAATTTGATTGTGTGTTGTGGCCGTTTGGCAACATAAATGTGTTGTTCGAACTAAACGTGAATGCATGTTGATTGTGAAAGATTCATTGTCATTTGACGTAATTGATATGAATGTATGTAGATTGTATGTGATTGTATGAGATGAATGCATGATTATATTATGAATATGTATGCATTTCAAGAGTGTTTGAGTCATTTTGTATGTGAAGCATAATGATGTACATTCTTGTGTTGTGGGATTCTAATGTGAATCCGTTATAACATCGTGTGTCTATGTGAGGTGTGAGAGATGATTTCAACATGATTGTGTGCCCATGTGGGGTGTGAGCAATCAGATTGTGTGCCCATGTGGGGTGTGAGCAATCAGATTGTGTGCCCGTGTGGGGTGTGAGAAATCTATAAACATTGTGTGCTCGTGTGGGGTGTGAGCAATGGGTGAACATCGTAGGCCCGACGGGGAGTTACATTGGTAACGAGCGATGGTTCCAATAAGTTCCTGAGTGAACTTGAGATGATTGAGTCGGTACCGCATTGCATTTGCATAGAGTCGTGAGTCAGTCTCTATGATTTGCATTTTGTCATATTTGTATTTGTGCATTGATGAGTAAACATGAATATGTATGTTTATGTGGAGTGATGGAAATGGTGGAAGTATGCATGATGAATATGCTTGATATATATATATATATATATATATATATATATATATATATATATATATATATATATATATATATATATACTTATACATTATGATGTATATGTGGGATTGGAGATGAATTATGGTGAGAATATATTAAATGTGTATTTATATGCTAAGATATATAATTATCTGCATTGTTATTATGATAATATTTCTCACCCTTATGCTGTTTTATGATGCTCTATGAGGCATTGCAGAGTAGGTATGCTGGAGGTCTTTTTGTGAAGCGTGTCTTCTTTCTTTTGTCGGTCGGCTCTGATATGTAGCACCGGGTAGCTAGGGATTTTGGTTGTGATGCCTTTTGTGGTGCATTTGTATATGTATATTGGTGATGGATGTTTATGTAAACATGAATTATGTTGGTGAATCAAACTTGATGATATATATATATATATATATATATATATATATATATATATATATATATATATATATATGTTTAATGTTATTCAATGTTTAGATTTTCCGCTTTTATTCTAAATATTGAGATGTGGATGCAAGTATTTAGCTATTTCACTGTTGCATATTCTATTGTTGATCAGGTGTTGGATGTTTTAATTTCATGTATAATGTGACATACCTCTTTTATACTATGTTTCTAATTATACTCTGATGGAATTTTAATATGTGCCTAAATGATTATTTAATTATTTTGGGGGTATAGAAAGGGGGTGTTACATTAAGTGGTATCAGAGCCAGTGTCGAGTCAGTTGTGTTTGTCTTGTTGTTGTGATGGTTGAAATTTTGTTTAATCTTGTTGTTGTCTGTGGGAATAACCAGAATATGGCTGGTAGAAATGACAATGAGATGGATGCTTCTTTGGAAGCAATGGCTAGGGCGGTGCAGGGTGCTCCGAATGTGAATGCTAATGATGTGTTCAGGAAGAATCAACCACCTGTCTTCAAAGGAAGATTTGATCCCGATGGTGCTCAAATTTGGTTGAAGGAGGCTGAAAGGATCTTCAGAGTCATGGATTATACGGAGGAGAGTAAGGTGAGGCTTGAATCTTACATGCTGAAGGAAAAATCCGATGATTGGTGGGTCGGTAGGCGTCTAGCTCTTGAGGTGGAAGATGAAGAGATAACTTGGGATTTATTTCGTACCGAGTTCTTGAGGAAGTATTACTGCGAGTTTGAAAGGGAAGAAGGAGATGGAGTTTCTTGAACTGAAACAAGGTAGTATGTCCGTAGTGGACTATACTGCTAAGTTTGTGGAGTTGGTTCAATTTCATCCTCATTATGCTGCTACTACTGCTGAATTCTCGAAGTGTATTAAGTATGAGAATGGTTTACTCCTGAGATTAGGAAAGTTGTGGGATATTAAAGGATAAGAATGTTTTCGGATTTGACGGAATGTTGTAGGATCTTGGAGGAAGATATCAAGGCTCTTTCTACACATTACAAGAGTTTGAATGAGAGGAAGGGAAAGTAACAAGCTAGAAGTGGACCTTATGTGACACCCATTGATAAGGGCAATCATAGGGGAAACTTTGATAAGAGATCTGGAGGAGGAGGTTCTGGTTCTGTTAAGTGTTACAAGTGTGGTGAAATGGTTCATACGTCTTTTGAGTGTGGGAAGAACATAATGAAATGTTCTAACTGTAGAGGCATTGGGCATGCTACTACCGATTGTAGAAGGAATGCAGTGAAGTGTTATAATTATGGAGAAGTGGGTCACATTAGTATTAAGTGTACTAAGCCGAAACAAGCTCAAGCAGACAGAAAGGTGTTTGCATTAGCAGGGACGTACACTACTAGTGCAGACCGTTTGATAAAAGGTACATGCTTTATTTATAGTACACCTTTAGTTGCTATTATTGATACGGGAGCGACTCATTCGTTCATTTCTCATGAGTGCTCTAAGCGTTTGAATTTGTTTATGACTTCTTGGGGTGGTGAGATGGTTATTGAGACTCATGCTTCAGGGTCGGTAACTACGTCTTTGGTGTGTGTAAGTTGTCCTTTGACCATGTATGGTAAAGACTTCATCTTGGATTTAGTTTGTTTTCCGTTGGAGGGATTAGACATAATCTTGGGTATGAATTGGTTGCAATGTAATCGAGTTCATATAGATTGCTATCACAAGTTAGTGAGGTTTCCTTCTTTGGAAGATGATGATGAAGATGAAAGTTTCCTATCCACTAAAGAGTTGAAGAAACTTTTAGCGGACGAAGCTCAATTGTTCGGTTTGTTTGCATCATTTTCGGTGGAGAGTGAAGTTGAGCTCAGTGTGTTCCTCGTGGTGTGTGATTTTCTAGAAGTGTTTCCGGAGGATATTAAGGATGTACCTCCGGAAAGAGAAGTTGAGTTTTCTATTGATCTAGTTCCGGGTACTAGACCGATTTCGATGGCACCGTATCGTATGTCAGCATCAGAGTTGGTAGAATTGAAGAAGATATTGAATGACTTGTTGGACAAGAGATTTATAAGGCCAAGTGTTTCTCCTTGGGGTGCTCCGGTATTGTTGCTAAAGAAGAAGGATAGGAGTATACGATTATGCATTGATTGTCGAGAGTTGAACAAGGTGACAATTAAGAACAAGTATCTGCTTCCAAGGATCGATGATTTGATGAACCAATTGGTTGGTGCATGTGTTTTAGCAAGATTGATTTGAGATCAGGATATCACCAGACTCGTGTGAAAAGAGAGGATATTCAAAAGACGGCTTTTAGGACACGATATGGTTATTACGAGTATTTTGTGATGCCATTCAGGGTTTCTAATGCGCCGGGTGTGTTTATGGAATATATGAATCGTATTTTCTATGAACAGTTGGATCGTTTTGTGGTTGTGTTCATCGATGATATTTTGATTTATTCTAAGTCTCAAGAGGAGCATGAAGAGCATTTAAGGATTGTGTTACAAATTTTGAAAGAGAAACATTTGTATGCTAAGTTGTCGAAATGTGAATTTTGGTTGTCAAAAGTAAGTTTTCTTGGACATGTTATTTTCGATGGTGGCATTAGTGTTGATCCATCCAAGATTGATGCGGTGATGCAATGGAAGACTCCTAGATCGGTTACGGAGATTCAAAGCTTTTTAGGCTTGGCGGGTTATTATCGAAGGTTTATCGAGGGATTTTAGAAGTTGTAACTTCCGTTAACGCAATTGACTTGTAAAGGAATGGCTTTCATTTGTGATATTCATTGTGAAGAAAGTTTCATTGAACTAAAGAGAAGGTTGACAACGGCTCCGATCTTGATTTTTCCAAATCCGACGGAACCATTTGTGGTGTATTGTGATGCTTCATTGTTTGGTTTGGGTGGTGTTTTGATGCAAGATGGAAAAGTTGTGGCTTATGCTTCAAGACAATTGAGAGTGCATGAAAATAATTATCCTACGCATGATTTGGAGTTAGCGACCGTGGTATTTGTTTTGAAAATTTGGAGGCACTATCTTTATGGTGCAAGATTTGAAGTTTTTAGTGGTCACAAGAGTTTGAAATATTTATTTGATAAAAAAGAGTTAAGCATGAGACAAAGAAGGTGGTTAGAGCTTTTGAAGGATTATGATTATGGTTGAATTACCATCCGGGTAAGGCAAACATGGTGGCCGATGCATTAAGTTGGAAGTTGTTACATGTGTCCGCATTGATGATGAGAGAATGGGAACTTTTGGAGAATTTTAGAGACTTGAGTTTAGTTTGTGAAATGATGCCGAGAAGTGTGAGACTTGGTATGCTACATGTTACAAATGATTTTCTTTCAACCGTATGTGAAAAGAAAAAGTTGGATTTGAAGTTCGTTGATTTGATGATAAATGAGAATGAGGATTTCAAGGTTGATAATTTTGGAGTTTTGAGATTTTGTGGTCGTATTTGTATTCCCGATGATGCAGAGTTGAAAAAGATGATATTGGAAGAAGGACACCGAAGTAACTTAAGCATTCATCCAGGAGCGAATAAAATGTATCAAGATTTGAAGAAGATCTTTTGGTGGTCCGGATTGAAGAGGGATGTAGCTCAATCTGTGTATGCATGCTTAACTTGTCAAAAGTCTAAGGTGGAACATCAGAAGCCTAGTGGATTGATGCAACTGTTGGACATTCCAGAGTGGAAATGGGATAGTATATCGATGGATTTTCTTACGGTATTGCCGAATACGCAAAGAGGTCATAATGTTATTTGGGTAATCATTGATAGGCTTACTAAATCTTCTCACTTTATTCCAATTGATATTAGTTATCCTTTGGAGAGGTTAGCCGAGATTTATGTTCTTGTGGTTGTGAAGTTACATGGAGTTCCTAAGAGTATTGTATCGGATAGAGATCCCAGATTAACATCGAGGTTTTGGGAGAGTTTGTAAAAGGCTATGGGTTCTAAGTTAAGATTGAGTTCGGCTTATCATCCGTAAATGGATGGTCAAACCGAGAGAACAATTCAATCGTTAGAGGATTTATTGCGTGCTTGTGTGCTAGAGCAAGGTGGTGCTTGGGATAGTTATTTAGCGTTTATTAAGTTCACCTACAATAACAGTTTTCATTCAAGTATAGGTATGGCACCATTTGAGGCTTTGTATGGTCGGAGATGTCGAAAACCTTTGTATTGGCATGAAACCGATGAGAGGATGGTAGTTGGACCAAAGATAGTACAACAAATGACGGAGAAAGTGAATTTTATTCGGGAGAAAATGAAAGATTCTCAAAGTAGACAAAAGAGATATCATTACAAGAGAAGGAAAGATCCTGAGTTTCAGGAAGGCGACCATATGTTTTTGAGGGTTACACTAGTTACAGGTGTGGGTCGTGCTTTGAAGTCGAAGAAGTTGACTTCTTGTTTTATTGGTCCGTATCAGATTACTACACGAGTTGGTGTTATGGCTTACTGCGTGGCGTTGCCTCCGAATATTTTGAATTTGCATGATGTGTTCCATATTTTGCAACTTCAGAAGTATGTTCCGGATCCGTCACATGTTATTCCTATGGACGAGGTTGAAGTGAGAGATAACCTTAAAGTTGAAGTTTAAACGATTAAGATTTTGGACCATGAAGTTAAGAAGCTAAGAGGCAAGGATATTGCGCTTGTGAAAGTAGCGTGGGGAGGCATTTCAGAAGGCAATATGACTTGGGAATTATAGAGTGGGATGCGAGAGTCGTATCCGGAGTTGTTTGAATCAGGTAATATTTTCGAGGACGGAAATTTCTAAAGTAGGGGAGAGTTGTAATGCCCTGATTCCGATTATTTCATTTTATTGTTGAGTCTTTTATTTCAATTGAGTGATAATTATTTTATTTGTGAAATTGGTATGTTAATATGATATGTTGACATGTTATGTTATTTTGCCGTTTTTGAGAGTTTTCGAGAAAATTAGAATGAAGGGTATTTTAGACATTTTCTAATTAATGATAAGTTAGAAATTTAAGTGTAATTAGAAATTGTGAGAAAATAAATATTTGGGTGGAAAGAAAATAAATAGAAAGAAAAGATATAATAGTAAAGAGATAGAAAGAAAAGAGAGATAAAAAGAAAGAGGGAGAGGAGGAAAAGAGGAAAAGCTAGGAAAATCTTCAAGATAGCTCCTAGGAATCGAATCAATCGGGTAAGGGTGTGAAATCTTATTATCTTATCAATGTGTATCATTATGTATGTGATTGTTTGAATGGATTCTTGTTGTGGTTGAGTTTAGAGGTTATGAGTTTTTAAGGTATTTTGTGAGAAATCGTAAAATTGGTGATTTAAACGGTTAAAACTCGATTAAAATGTAGTATGATAGTTAGTATGTGATAACTATCATGTTTGTGTTTTGTTTCCACTTATTTAGTGAAGTTTTGACGGATTTTGGAGGTTTGGGATGGTTTTCCCGTAGCTTGTGTTTTGGAACTTCTGCTAAGTTCGCCCCGCGAACTGAGCATGCCTGTGAAGTTTTCCTCGTGAACAAGGGGTCGCGTCGCGACCTGTAGCTTATGCAGAATGGTGGTTTTCTTAAAAACAAGTTTGATGTTTATTTCGTAACTTTTGAACCGGTTATCCGTTTTTAGCGTTCCACATATCGTTTTGAAGCTAAAATTATGTATTTTCTCATGATGTCGAAAAATATTATTTGTAACCGATTTTTACTCGACTTTTCCGATTAATCGTAATTTTATGAATTAAGGAATTGTGGGATTTGATTGTGTGTTGTGGTCGTTTGGCAACATAAATGTGTTGTTCGATCTAAACCTGAATGCATGTTGATTGTGAAAGATTCGTTGCTGTTTGGCGTAATTGATGTGAATGTATGTAGATTATATGTGATTATATGCGATGAATGCATGCTTATATTGTGAATATGTATGCATTTCAAGAGTGTTTGAGTCATTTTGTATGTGAAGCATAATGATGTACATTCTTGTGTTGTGGGATTCTAATGTGAATATGTTGTAACATTATGTTCCTATGTGAGGTGTTAGCGAAGATTTCAACCTGATTGTGTGCCCATGTGGGGTGTGAGCAATCGGATTGTGTGCCCGTGTGGGGTGTGAGCAATCCATAAACGTTGTGTGCCTATGTGAGGTGTGAGCAATGGGTGAAATGATCACGAATGATTGTGTGCCCATGTGGAGTGTGAGCAATCGGGTTGTGTGCCCGTGTGGGGTGTGAGCAATCTATAAACATTGTGTGCCTGTGTGGGGTATAAGCAATGGGTGAACATCGTAGGCCCGACGGGGAGTTACATTGGTAACGAGCGATGGTTCCAATAAGTTCCTGAGTGAAATTGAGATGATTGAGTCGGTACCGCATTGCATTTGCATAGAGTCGTGAGTCGGTCTATATGATTTGCATTTTGTCATATTTGTATTTGTGCATTGATGAGTAAACATGAATAAGTATGTTTATGTGGAGTGATGGAAATGGTGGAAGTATGCATGATGAATATGCTTGATTTATATATATATATATATATATATATATATATATATATATATATATATATATATATATATATATATATATATATATATATATATATATATATATATATATATATATATATATGGATACTTATACATTGCGATGTATATGTGAGATTGGAGATGAATTGTGGTGAGAATGTATTAAATGTGTATTTATATGCTAAGATATATAATTATATTCATTGTTATTATGATAATATTTCTCACCCTTCTCCTGTTTTATGATGCTCTATGAGGCATTACAGAGTAGGAATGCTGGAGGTCCTTTTGTGAAGCCTGTCTTCATTCTTTTGTCGGTCGACTCTGATATGTAGCACCGGGTAGCTAGGGATTTTGGTTGTGATGCCTTTTGTGGTGTTTATGTGGAGTGATGAAAATGGTGGAAGTATGCATGATGAATATGCTTGATATACATACATACACACACACACACACACACACACACACACACACACATATATATATATATATATATATATATATATATATATATATATATATATATATACGTTGCGATATATATGTGGGATTGAAGATGAATTGTGGTGAGAATGTATTAAATGTGTATTTATATGCTAAGATATATAATTATATCCATTGTTATTATGATAATATTTCTCACCATTCTGCTGTTTTATGATGCTCTATGAGGCATTGCAGAGTAGGTATGTAGGAGGTCTTTTTGTGAAGCGTGTTTTCATTCTTTTGTCGGTCGGCTCTAATATGTAGCACCGGGTAGCTAAGAATTTTGGTTGTGATGCCTTTTGTGGTGCATTTGTATATGTATCTTGGTGATGGATGTTTATGTAAACATGAATTATGTTGGTGAATCAAACTTGATGATATATATATATATATATATATATATATATATATATATATATATATATGTGTGTGTGTGTGTGTGTGTGTGTGTAGACATGGCAACGAGGCGGGTCGGGGACGATTTTTATCTCCCCCAAACCCAAACCCATATTTTCAGACAGCCCCCGTTCTCCGCCCCAAACCCAAACGGGGATGGGGAATTAAAACTCAAACCCGTCCAAAATGGGTTTGGGTTAGGTTCGGGTATCCCCGTCCCGCCACTATCTATTTAGTAAAGTTATTTTTTTAATAGAAATATTTAATTTTTCCAAAATAAAATTACATTACAAATATTAAAATAAAACAATCTCAAAAAATTGCATACATACATTTCAAATATTTTAGATAATTAATAAATATCAAAATATCAAAACATTGACCACATATTCAATATTACAAATTAACAAAACTAAATAATAATGTAGATAATAAAATAAACGGGGCGGGTTCTGGGGTGGCTTCGGGGTGGGTACTAGTGTCCCCATTACCCGACCCGTCCCCATATTTTTTAATCGGGGAAAACCCAAACCCAAACCCAAACAGAGTCAAAGCGGGTTTTCCCCGTCAACTTCGGGGCGGGTTCGGGTGGGTACCTGCGGGTATGGGTTTTGTTGCCATGTTTATGTGTGTGTATGTTTAATGTTATTCAATGTTTAGATTTTCTGCTTTTATTCTAAATATTGAGATGTGGGTGCTAGTATTTAGCTACTCCACTGTTGCATATTCTATTGTTGATCAGGTGTTGGATGTTTTAATTTCATGTATAATGTGACATACCTCTTTTATACTATGTTTCTGATTATACTCTGATGGAATTTTAATATGTGGCTAAATGATTATTTGATTATTTTAGGGGTATAGAAAGGGGGTGTTACAAGTTTAATATATGAGCACAATAACGAACATGAAATAAAGAGCCATCTAGAAATAACTTACTACTTAAGGATAAATTTTCTTTGAGACATCTCAAGCACGAGTCGTTGTAAGAAACATTATCAACCGATACTGAAAAAACCTTATTTTCAATCCCCCAATTTTTCAAACACTTATAAATGGCATCAGCTACATCAATACCACGCCTTGTAGCATGAACTTTCACAAAACTCAAAACTCTTTTTTGAAGATTCCATCCAGCATCAATAAAATGACATGTAATAACCATGTATTCAGCTACTTGATGAGTATATTTCCACATATCTGTAGTCAAACTAATTTTGCTCACACTTTCTAAAACATTCTTCAAAGTTTTCTTCTCCATCTCATATAATGCCAAGCAATCACTTCTTATAGTTTTTCGTGTAACCTTATGAAAATCAGTGTTTGCATATTGGAATGCCCACATCCAAATTTCATCCTCGACAATACTAAAAGGATATTCATGAACCATGATAGCAGTTGCAATTACTTCCCTCATCTTTTCGTTAGAGTATCTAACCCCATAACTCAAAAAAGGGTTAATTGAACTGGAAGGTTTGAATGGAATGACAGGTTGTTTCCTTGCAGCAGTGTCATGCATCTTCTTGTGCATGCAATTTTGAGAGTGTCTTTTCAAATTATTAGTGCTAGATCTTTTCCCTCCAGTAGAAAACTTTAATTTATAATATTTGTAAGTGCCTTTCATCACACCTTCAGACACTTCAACTTCATCAAAATTAGGGGTGGCAAAACGGGCCGCCCGCCCCGCCCCGCCTAAAGCCCGCCAAAAAATAGCGGGGCGGGCATACCCGCCAAGTTGAAATGGGCATAAAAGTCTAGCCCGCGCCCCGCCAAGGTGGAGGGTTGGCGGGCGGCAGGCTTGCCCGCCTTCTTTTTTAATTATTTTTTCTATTTTTTTAAATAAATTAAAAGATTCTTCTTTCTACATTTCAATAAAAATACATCAAACCAACATTTAAAAAGCATAATTTTTATTAGCCTAAAACATCAACTTTTAGTGAAATAATACTCTTATCATATATAATATCACATTTAGTATTTTATATGATCTAAATTCAAATTTCGATCACATTTTTGTCATTTTTCATTAGAAAAATTCAAATACTTGTCCAACAATAAAGAAAGAGAAAGTAGATTAGTCCTAATAATCTAATAACAACTTATGTACATATCACAAACTATTTTCATAGGCTCTTCCAAATACTTAAATAGTGTTATTATATAGGTGTGGCGGGCTTTGGAGGGCGGCGGATTTTGGCGGGTGGCGGGATTTAGCGGGGCGGGTTTTAGTGGGCGGCGGGTCTAAAATCCCAACCCAACCCGCCACTGTTTGGTGGGTGTGCGGGCCGGCCCGGCGGGCCACGACCCGTTTTGCCACCCCTAATCAAAATCATTCCAAACCTGTGATGTTTTTGTCTCCTCTTTTTTTATACTTCTTTTGGTTGAGTTGCATCATTTTCATTTTCTTGTGTATTAGCTTCTACTTGAGGCAAGACTACTTGTACAAGTTCATTCACTTCTATTGAAGAAGACATTTTAACAATCTAAGAAACATAAAAAAGATTATAAGTTAAAATGAATTATAAAATAAAATCAAAGTGATTTTAATCAAACATAAAATTATAAAAAATAAAAATAAACAACAAGCTATCAATTGAAGTTTAGGCACAATAGGACTAGAATAATATTAGTGTCAAAAAAAGTATAATATTGTCTCAAATGTTATGTTTCCAATATTATAAATTGTTGCTAATAAAATATATTTCAAAAAGGACTTAATCACTATTGTTCAACGGTAATAATAAACCAGAAAAATATATAAGAAAATAATATACTAATTTGACCTTACTAATCTTTTTTTTTCATTTGACCTTACTAATCTTTTTTTTTTCAATGCAGGTTAAAATGAAGCAACACAAATGAAAATTGAACTCTAATAACCTTTTATCACATTGTTAAAAATAATATACTAATTTTTTTTCTATAAATTGAAATTGAAGGCATCAGTGTTGTTCGCTGTGATTTCTGACGAACAACCTCTTAGAAACTGGGTTACTTGCAGGACCAACCAAACAAGTCCTAGGACACATGTGCAATTGTTTGTCGAATTACCCTTAGTGTTGTTAATGATTTGTGGTTTGTTTTGTTAATAATGTCAGAGTGTTAAATGCTTTGAATGTGAAAGTAAAATAAAGTTAAAGTTTGAACAAAATTAAGAAAATGGCGAAAAGATGTAAAACTTTACAGGAAAGTAAATAAAACTGAGAGTAAAATAACTTGATGAGACAAAAACTAATAATTTAAATAACTTGAAAGAAAATGGTGTTCAACACATACATTGTTCCAAATATCAGACTCATTTCTCTCACACTGGGTACTTAGAGTATTTACAGGATTTTTAAATAAGTTTTCACACACACATTCTAAACACAAACTATCCTATTTATATACAAACAAAATAACTGTCTAGAATGGGAAAATTCTAACTAAATGACAATTGTCAGCCTGCATGCAATTTTCTTCTCTGAAGCTTCCATGTGTCCAACTGCCAAAGGTTGCAACTTTTGAATTTGAATTCTTCCCTTTGGTGACGAAGCATTGTATCTCTTCACTGGTCGAAATGTCGAAAAAGAAGAAACTCTTCAAACTTTACAAACCAACGCTTCTGCCAAACACCTCTCTTTTGTCGAAGTGTCGAAAAATACACTTATCTTGACAAATGTCAAACTATAAACAGGTCTCCAAACTTTGCTCGCCAAACATTATTTGTACTTCTGTCGAAATATTTGAGTATATAGCCTTGTCAACATCTTCTAAATATCTTCACTTCTTCTTTCTCTTATCTGCTGGTCATCCTCTCAGCAAAAGAAATGACTTCATGTCTCAAATTTCAAAGTGTCAAAATTATGAGCTTACAAATTGCCCCCCAGCAAAGATGTTTTCGACTAACTTTGGAGAAATATCCTTTGCTGTCGAAATGACTTCTGACACCATGTCAGTCTCATTTATTATAAAGTGACTTTGTTGAGTCCCAAGGAAACACTATGATTTCAACTTTCTGAAAAAACGTCTCATCTAGCCCACATTTATACACAAACTTCCATGACCCTATATTCTAGCTCATCATGGGCTCCCTACCAACCATCACCTTTAATCATCACCGTTGATCAAGACGCACGTCTCCCATGACTAAACTGAAAAGTCTCTTTTTTTCTTTTTCATTTATTTTTTCATACTCTGTCACCTTCTATAAATACCATCTCCTACACCTTTTTTCCTTTTTACACTCTTAGACTCTTCTCCTCTATCAAAGAAAACAAATCTCCATTAAAACCCATTTAAACTATTACTCCAGCTCTAATCTTTTGCATAACAATGGCGCCCCCAAAGAATGTTGCTGACAGTGGCGCTAAGAAAGCAAGGAAGACTACTGATCTCCCTCCTTCTCACACATTGTCTGGACCCACGCAAATGAATCAACAACAGTACATCCCAGAACCTCCAAATGAGAGGGAGAAAGCTAGCATCTACAGATCTCAGGTAATAATCCCTATTTTGATCTCTGGAGTTCACCATGCAATGTTAAGTCCAATCTCTGACCCCAATGCTGACCCAAACCGTTTAAAGGATTTTTATCCTTCCTATTCTGCCTCTAAACCAATAGGTGCTAGTAAGAATGCTCAAACTGTCGAAACATCCTCTAAGAAACCTGAGATCCCAATAGCTTTGACAGATTGAGATTTGTCGTACTTAAATCAAACTAGGATCTTTAGGAGCCCTCCCTTAACCAAAGACCCTTCAGACTATCTAGCTTGGCTTACTAGAGTCGAAAAAACTAAGGAAAAATTCTGGAAGAAGACAGGTATTTATGACTTGATTCAGTTGTCGAAAGAAGGCCCACGCTACTGCCAGAATATGCTGTTGGCTTCTCTATATTTCTGGGACAGCACCTACAACAACTTCCATCTTCCCTGTGGTATGGTTACCCCCACTCTTTTCGACATAGCAGCCATCACTGGCCTTAGTCCTATAGGTGAGATCTTCAATCCTGAACATCTAAATAAAGACCCTATAGGATTCGACACCAAACACGCTGGCTATTCCTTATTCATGCTCATCACCAAGGCGAAGGCACTGAGGAAGTTTCCGACAGAGAACATATAGCTTTCCTCACTTTGTGGTTAGCCAAGTTCGTCTTCTGCACCAGATCCCTCCAGGTTGCCAGAAGCTACATTACCATGGCCAATCAACTTCATACTGGAGTTGTATTTGTCTAAGTGAATTGCTTCTGACAAATCTTTATGAATCTCTGAGTGAGAGCGTAAGAAACCTGAAAACCATCAAGGACAAAGGAACCATCAGCCTAACAGGCCCCTTCTGGCTTTTACAACTGTGGCTGAATGCAACCTTCGAATCCTGCATCCCTATCAAGAGACCAGTTGACGAAGAAGAAGTGAAAGACAGGCGTGTCGAATGGCCCGGGCTAGTTCAACTAACACCTACTGACGAAGGAATAGGTCTTCGACAAGCCTTCACTAGCTATGTAATGATGTTCGCCAAACGTTACAAGTTTACTCCATCCATGGCACCCTTCGCCGACAGGACTGTGGGTCCTAAATGGTTCACTAGGAAACTCCCAGTAGAAAACCAAAAAGAAGAAGACTCCTACATATCCATCTGGGAAGCCTTCCTTATACCAAGACATCTTTTCTCCCATCACAGCCTTAATAACACCAAAGTTTCCCTCATTGTCTATCAACCTAACCTGGTGGCCAGACAATTTGGGCTAACCCAGACGAATACAAAACCCATCTACCACAAGAAAGGCTCTATTTTATTCTACAACTCATTTCAAAATTTTGAGAAAAGTCTAGAATTGTATAACAAATTTTTCGACAAAACTTTGGAGGTTCACCCCACCATATTTCGACCAAACTTCTTGTGCACTGAGGACTTCGACGTCTGGTGGAAGGAGTATTACCTTAACAAATTCTTTGATGTAACAACTTTCAACACACTCCTGACGAATGCCTTTGCTTTTGTGCAGGATAAAAAGAAGAAAGGTACAAATAAGCATATCAAAGAAATTCAAAAATTTCAAAAATATTTTGAAACTATTTACAGGCCAAATGATCTTCGTCGAACCATAGGCGAAGCAGCAGTGACTTTAAAACAAAATTTTTCATAAAAGTTGGATAAGTTGGGGGTGCCTTCATATATTCCACCACATGCACGCTACAAATTTGCCTACACCTCATTTCCTCCAAAGTTTCCCCCACTCCCTTCTGCAGAATTTGGTGTGGCCTTGTGCCCTCCATTTCCAGATTGGTTTGTGTGTGGATCTCACTTAAAGCTGCTTCGCGAGTCTAGCAAAAAACTTGCTGAACGTGTGGTTCCGACGAAGTATTATTTGGGCAACTTCCCTGGGCACCTTCATGTTGGAATAGAACACGTTAGTGTGGAAAAACCTATTCTTGAAGGTGTCGAAGAAATTAAATTCCTCTTCTTATTTCTAACTCTTTTTATGTTTTATATCAATGTTCATTCATTTTCTTCTCTTTTAGTTGTTAGAATCACTAACAAGAAAACTCCTGGTGAAGGGACCTCTTCCAAACTGGTCGAAAAATCACCCACAACTGCTAAAAAGGTTTCGACAAATAAAGACATCTCACTTTTTCTTTTATATAAATTCTAATACTCTCAATACTGAACCCATTTCCTTGTTTGCACACCTCAGGTAACTCGCACACCAGCCACAAAGAGAAAACAAGAAGAAAAAGAGGTGAGTGTCGAAGAATCTGAAGATGAATCTCCTGAGCCTCAACCTCTTAAAAGGAACAAAGGCATGAGAATAAAGACAGTGGCATCTCAGAGATCCATTGTCCACAGAAGAACTCCTCCCAGCAGTCCAACCACCAAAATCCCTTCAAGAAGTGAGAAAAGTGGGGATTCAGGCACTCACACTGAGATTCCTCAGGTATTATTTTTTTCGACTGACAATATTCGTAGTCTTAACTGTATTGTTTCTTCTTTAAAACATCCCTTTCCTGTTTACTTCAGGTTAACATTGATGTCAAAGAAACTTCCAAGGTCCAAGAAGAGATTATCCCTTCTGATTCTGAGAAGACTTTAGCTGAACGACTTCTGGAAGAGACCACTCCAGATGCTGGTGTTTATGGCCCTCAGACCTTCAGTGACTTCGACATTAGTGACCCAGAATCCTCCGACAATAATTCCCCTCTTCGTCCAGAATTTACTGTGGAAGAAAAGACTGCCCCAGACCAGGATGCACAACCTCAAGGGCCAATTGATACAACAGAGGCTGATAAGGAAGCTGTCGAAGAAGAACCAGATATGTCGAAGCAACCAGACACAAGCTTGAACCCTGGAGGAAGTACCCAAGTTGTTCCTATTCCAGCAGAAACTCCAACAGAAACCCCTCTAAATACGGGTTCGACAAGCTTGTCCCATGAGGAAATTGAAAGCCCGAAAGTAAGAAAACCTTTGGAATATCTGAAAGCCTTACTCAGTTCCAGGTACAATTTTCAGGACTCTTCCCTCAGTAGCTCAACAGCTTCAGGGGCTACCTCTGAAATTCAACCAATCAGTGTTATCATGGCTGAGATTAAGGCAAAGATCCTTGGGGTGGACCTATTTGGAACTCTGGCCAAAAACCCTTCTGCACAATATGACTTGAAGAAACTTCTAAAGCAAGCCAATCTCCTGGAGGCTTCGACTGAGGAGAGTCGTCTGGTGATGGACCTGATGTTTATGATTGATTCAGTAAGTGCTGACTTGGTTCGCCAAAAAGAATTTTCTCAGAGCATCACAACTAAATCTGAAAAATAAGTCTCAGAATGGAATGTTGTAGCCTCTTCGACTGATAGAATCTCAGAGCTAAACAGACTTTCTGAAGATTACTCCAAAGCTGCTGTTGAGTGCGAAAGTAACATCCAGGCTTATCAAGCTCAGATTGTCGAACTTCAGAAGAAGATCCTCCAAGAGAAGGAACGTCAAGCCAACCTCCAACAGCCCAACCAAGAAGAAATTGACAGGGAGCTTCAGAAAGGTCTTCAACATGCAGAAACAGCCCAACAACTCCACAGAGAAATTGACGAACTGACTATTAGCAAAAGACTTTGTGAATGTCGAATTCAGCTTCAACAGAAGAAATTTGACGAACTCAAAGTAACTTTTCTCCAACAGTAGTTTGTAATAGAAAATAGGGGATTTTATTTTTCTAAGAATTTTCATATGTAATGTTACTTAACGCCATCTGTTTGGCGAAGACAAACTTTTGTTTGCAATTTTATTCCATTTCTATCTTTATTTCTTGCAATGTTGGCTTATATTTCTTCAAATATTTGCCATTTATTTTCAGCACTCTTTTATCTTTCTCTATTTCTTCGACTTCATATGCGCCATTTGAAAAAACTCTTAAAATTTGGAAAGGTCCTTCCCATTTAGAAGACCATTTTCCCATCAATCTATCTTTCTTTTCCATGGGCAAAATTACTTTCCAAACCAAATCACCAATTAAAAAGGCTTTAAATTTTACTTTCTTATTGTAAAACTTTTCGACTCTTTCTTTCTGCCTTTTTATCAACTCTAAAGCACGTAACCTCTCCTCATCTAAATCAACTAATTCATCCATCATCATACTCCAATAAATCTCAGATGGAATTTCATGATGCCTTTGAATTCGTATTGATTGTAAATAGATTTCGACTGGTAATACTGCATCATGCCCATAAGTTAACTTAAATGGGGTAGAATTAGTTGCCTCTTTAGGAGACGTTCGACAAGCCCAAAGGATTTGATCCAAAGTCTTGTGCCAATTCCTAGGTTTTTTACCCACATGCTTTTTAATCAGATTTATCACAACTTTGTTGGCTGCTTCGACCTGTCCATTTGCTTGAGCATAGTAAGGTGTCGAAGTTAGTAACTTGAAACCTGTCTCTTTTGCAAATGCCTGCATATTTCTTCCAGTAACACAGATCCTTGATCAGTGGTTATAGTTTCTGGTATTCCAAACCTATAAATTATGTGTTTCTGGATGAATTCTATGACTGCTTCCTGATCTACATTCGTCAGTGGTATGGCTTCAATCCACTTGGTGAAGTAGTCTACTCCAACCAAAATATATTTTTGCCCCTTTGACGAAGCTGGTCGAATTTCACCAACCAAATCTAAAGCCCAACCTCTGAATGGCCAAGGCTTTATAATAGAATGTAACTCATTTGCAGGCACATGAGGTATGCCTGCATGAATTTGGCATTCTTGACATCCCTTTGCAAATTCGACACAATCTTTTAACATTGTTGGCCAATACATCCCTTGTCGAAATAGTAACCATTTCATCTTGTGCCTGCCTGGTGTGCACCACATGCACCAATGTGCACGTTCGACAAGGCTATATAAGCTTCAGTCTCACCTAAGCATTTTAGTAAGACTCCTTCTGCAGTCTTTTTAAATAGCTCATTTTCAAAGAGTACATAGCTTAGAGCTCTATACTTTATCTTTCTTTCGATTGTCTGGTTTGGATTTTGTAAATAATCCTTAATAGGTTTTCTCCAATCTCCTACCTCTGGATCATCTACATTGAAAATTTCAAAATTTTCTTCATCACCATATCCCAGTCTTATGGTTTCCAAATCTGATGGGGACAGTCTTGTGGATAATACTTTTCCTCTTACTTCGACAACTTTCTCCAGATTTTCTTTCGACACTTTGTAGCCTGATGCCAGTTGAGCCAATTCATTTGCTTCCTGATTTTCTAATCTAGGAATGTGTCTAAAGGCTGCACTATCGAATTTCTTGAGGAGTCTGTTGGCTATTACAAAATACATGATCAAACTTTCTTTGACACATTTGTATTCTTTTGTCAATTGTTTTATTACCAACTCAGAGTCACCCATTATTTCGACCTTTGTTGCCCCCAATTCCAACAATATTTCCAGTCCAGCTATCAAAGCCTCATATTCTGCTTCATTATTTGAACACAAACCTTCTACTTTGTACTTGAACTTTGTTGGAATTTTATTGGGAGAAATGATCAACACCCCAACACCTGTTCCATTCTTATGAATGGAACCGTCGAAATATAATCTCTAAGGTTCTATTTCGACATATTTTATTTCATTTTCAATTATGGAATGGTCAGCTATAAAGTCAGCAACCACTTGTCCTTTGACAGCTTTCAAAGGCATATATTTTAAAGAATACTCAGTTAAGGCCAAAGCCCATTTTCCAATTCGACTATGTAAAATAGATTTAGACAACATGTGTTTTATTACGTCGAAATGGGAAGATATATACACATCAACGGGTTTTATATAATGCTTTAGCTTTGTACAAGAGAAATATACACATAAACATAGTTTCTCTATTATACTATATCTAGTTTCAGCATCATTTAAGACTCTGCTGAGATAATAGATGGCTCTTTCGACGCCATGTTCATCTTTCTGACAAAGCATGCTTCCCAATGTTCTGTCAGATGCTGATATGTAAAGCCTCATACTTCTTTTTCGACAAGGAGACATTAAAACTGGAGGACTGGCCAGATATTCTTTGATCTTGTTGAAAGCATCTTGTTGTTCTTTCCCCCAAGTGAAGCCTTCCTTCATCAGTCGAAGTAGAGGTAAGAAAGCTTGTGTTCTTCCACTAAGGTTGGAGATGAATCTTCTAAGAAAATTAATCTTCCCTAGTAGAGACTGCAATTCCTTCTTTGTCGATGGCGCTTTCGCTTCCATTATGGCTTTGGCTTTGTTTTCATTGATTTCAATCCCTTTCTTGTGGACCACAAAACCTAAGAAATCACTCGCCTGCACACCAAAAGCACATTTAAGGGGATTCATTTTTAAACCAAACTTCCTCATCCTTTCAAAGGATTGTCGAAGATGGTCAATATGGTTTGAGCCTGAGGCAGATTTAATCACAATATCATCTATGTAAATTTGCATAAATGTTTCAATGAAATCATGAAAAATAGAATTCATTGCCCTTTGGTAAGTAGCTCCAGCATTTTTTAAACCAAAGGGCATGACTACCCACTCATATGTTCCTATTGCCCCTGGACAACGAAAAGCTGTTTTTGGAACATCTTCTTCGGCAATGAAAATCTGGTTATAGCCAGAATATCCATCAAGCATACTTAAATACCCATGGCCTGCTGCAGAATCTATAAGCATTTCTGCTACTGGCATAGGATATTCATCCTTAGGGGTAGCTGAGTTTAAATCTCTAAAATCAATGCACACCCTAAGTTTGCCATTTTTCTTAATCATAGGAACAATATTAGCAATCCATTCGACATACCTTGTTGTACGGATGAACTTGCATTTTAGAAGTCTCTCAACTTCCTCTTTAATTTTCGACAGAATCTCAGGTGCAAAACGTCTGGGAGTTTGCTTTATTGGCTTTTTTCCTTCCAGTATTGGCAACTTCAATTCGACCAAGTTTCTGTCTAAACCAGGCATTTCGTCATAATCCCATGCGAAGCAGTCTTTAAACTCATTCAGCAGTTGGATTATTTCGACTTTGAACTGAGGATCCATCTTGGCACTGATGTAAGTTGGCCTTTTCTCTGCCCCCAGTCCTAGATTGATCTCTTCTAAAGGATCATGTGCCACCATTTTCATATTGGTTGGGGCTGGATCCTTTTCAAACCCCAAGGGTTCGTCATCATAAATGGCATCAAGCCTTTGATTCTGCCATTCGCCACTAGAGTTTTCTTCAAAACTCTGTTTTGCACATTGTTCCTCAATATTTTCTTGAGGATGTTGTTCTTCGACAGCTTGTGTGTTGGCTTTAATAGCCATATTTCTTACTTCGGCCTCAAGGGCCGCTTTGAGTTGTTTTTCGGCTACATAAGCCGTAATCCTTTCTATTGTTGATGCTTCAGTCATTTTCACTGAATTCACTTCCCCACCCAGTTGGATTGACATGGGCAGTCCCCCAAGTGTAATTTGTCTCTCCAATTATTTCTTTGTCCCACTGGAAACCATGCGTAGGGTGGAGGTACATGGAACAGTATGCATTGTCGGAGGCTGTTAGGTCGAAACCAGCAGGATTGCAAGGTGCTACGTGGGCCAAGTTCTTGTCGAAGTTACGACTAGTGACATTGTTCACGTCAGCCATGAAGTAACTTTGGTCTGCTTCTATATTTTCGACAATCCCATCTGGCCTCCAAATTGCTATCCTTTGATGCATGGATGATGGTACAACCCCAATTCCATGGATCCACTCTCTTCCCAACAGCAGGTTGTAGTTTGCTTTTGATGCTATCACCACAAACATTGTAGGCCTGGTGATGGTTCCTACAGTCAGGTTTAATTGTATCACCCCCAACGTTGTTCCTACCTTACCTTCATAGTCGGACAACACCATGTTGTGAGGTTTGGTGTCTGAGTCATCTTTCCCAATCCTCTTTATCATATAATGAGGGATTAGATTTACAACTGCTCCCCCATCTATCAAGATCTTGTTGACACCCACATTTTCTACTTTCCCTTTTATGAACAAAGGTTTTAAATGGGCCTTCATTGCATCATCTGGCTTTTCGAAGAATGCATTTTGCTCTTCGACACAACCATTATTCATCACGTAGTAACATACAGGCTTAAGCCATATGTTGTCATCGGCCATCTCGTCTTCTTCGTCCTCCACTTCCATTGTCCTGTCGTAATCTCTAGGCAGCACCGAAACCACGTTACATGTTTCGTCGAAGGACGCATCAGATTCTGACCTGAAGTCATCAGTAACTTCTTCGTCTTCTGGCATTTTGTTGCTTGTCTTCTGCATCTCTGTTGTGTCATTAGATTTATTTTTCTGAGGAGGGTCTTCTTTTGTCAAAGATTCTCCTTTGCTTATTGCTTACGCATACTTGCTTGACTCAGCTTTATTCTCACCCATCCTTTTTTGTTCTACAGTTTCTTTCTCAACTCTCTTCTACCTTTGAAACCTCCTCCATTGGGATCTTGACATGGGGTTCTTCCCTTTGTAGTTTTCAGAGACGTATTTTGGCTTTGCTTTTTCTACCTCCTTTTTCACTTCCATTGAGGCACCCGTATTCACTTCAAAACCTTTCCACCTCTTCTGACCTTGGGCATCCCTTATAGGCTGGACCCACTTGTCATCATTTGGTTTGTTGGATGGTTTATAGGTGCTGTAACGCCTTTCTCCCATCCCTTGGTTATGATGCTCCCTTCTTCTTGGGTCGAACCTTTCGTTTCTGACTGGTGGGACTGCTCCCCAGTTCCTTTTCTTTTTGGTCTTTTCTGCTGCTTCTAATTCATTAGCTGCTTTCCTGTCGAACACAGCACTGCACCTTGGGCAAAGCATAATTTCTGCATTCTTTCTCTAGCATCTCTGGATGAATTCGACAAGACTTTCATTTTCTTCTGGATAAACCAGCTTCTGATGCTTCTCTTGATGGTTCTTTTTGCTGGTGTCTGGTCGCATCTTCTGAGTGACTTCTACCATATGAATCCCTGCATTCTGCTCACTTGTGATCTTCAGTTTGTTCATTTTTTCGACTAGCATCATTTCCTCAGGGATATTCTCTTTTAATTGATTCATATTGCCTTTTGGGTGTAAGCCTTTATGGATGTACTTGCAGCATTGTGCAACTGGCTTTTATTTTGGGTCTTCCATTGTTCTGCGCAGAATCCCATGAGGGGGGTGCTGCACAACACCTTCAGCAGAATCTTCTTTAGTCTTGGTGGTGCTTCTGTTTATTGGTTCGACAATGTGGACATTGTCAGCAGTCTCTGTTTCCTTGATCTTGTCATGACTAAGGCCTTCAGTGGCCTCTTTTTGGGTAATGAGGGCTTTGTTATCTTCCTCCTCATTATCACTTCTGAAAGTATCTCCCCATCCTGTGGGTTTGATTTTGCTGATGTCAGTTTTGGAGCTTGGTGGTGCAGAATATTTCACCATGAAGTCAAACTTTCCACTGGGTTCTCCTAGAGTATCCCAGACCACTCGATGCTCAGCATCTCTGTCATAGTTCTTCTTGTCGAAACTTCTACCAACCTTGACTGTGTTTCCTTCGTCGAAACCTTCAGTATTTTCAGTGGCGTTTTCTTTGTCGAAGCCTTCAGTAGCTTTGACTTTTTCTTCTTCATCCTGGTCAGTAAGGTCATCAGCCCCCTCCACCATGTTTACATGGGTGTCGAAGCCCTCAGCAGCCTCTATCATGGTGAAGTTGGTGTCGGAGCCCTCAATGGCTTCTACCATTTCAAAACTTTCCTCATACATGACTTCCATTTCGACCACATTCACCATTTATGGTTCAGCATAGTTGGCCTCCACAACCTGCATGGGATTGGAGTCAATCCTCATCTGTTGCTTAGCTTTGTCTCCAAATTTCAACCTTCCATTCTGGATTGCATTCTGGACTAGATCCCTGAAAAGGTAACATTGAGAAGTTTTATGACCCAAAAAATTATGGTATTTGCAAAAACCTCTCTTTTTCTGTTGGTCTACAGGAGGCTCCTTAGTGCCTGCTGGTTTTATCAATTGACCATCTTTAACTAGTAAATCGAAAATTTCATCACATTTGGTGATGTCGAATGTGTAGGTTCTTTTAGGAAACCTGTCATTCTTTTCCATTTCGACTGTATTTTTTCCATTCGACGGAGCTAAAAATTTATAGGAATATGGAGGGCCTTGTTTTAGTTCTGCCAGATCAATTTCTTGCTGGTCGAAAATGACTGGTTCGTTTTCGTCATAATCTTCTTCCTGAACTATTCCTACATAGGCCATTCTTTCCTTCTTGTTTTTATTTGATCTAAATTTCTCATTTTTAGCCTTTCTATTTGCCTTACTCTATCTGCTAGTTGTGCCATGTCTCTCAAGTACTGGGTATCTAATTTTTTCCTTATGGAATAATCCAGACCCCCTGCAGCCATTTCGACTAATTCTTGTTCCGGCACTTGTGTAAAACATCTAGCCTTTAACAAT
Source organism: Lathyrus aphaca (assembly GCA_963966055.1). Taxonomy (NCBI): domain Eukaryota; kingdom Viridiplantae; phylum Streptophyta; class Magnoliopsida; order Fabales; family Fabaceae; genus Lathyrus; species Lathyrus aphaca. The sequence continues at coordinate 632,707,378 of OZ014519.1, forward strand.
CTAAACCTATTCAAATAATCATCTATAGGTTCAGAGAATTTTCTTTTGACACTTGCTAATTCTTTCAAACTTATCTTAGTTTGTCCCATATAGAATTGTTCGTGGAACAATCTTTCTAATTGGGTCCATGTAAATATTGAAGTTGCAGGCAGAGAAGTAAACCAAGTGAAAGCATTTTTTGTCAAAGAACATGGAAAATATTTCATCCTTAAGTTCTCATTATTAGCAATCTCTCCTGCCTCTATCAAATAACGCGCTATGTGTTCTATGGTGGACTCACTAGTATCCCTTGAGAATTTGGTGAATTTGGGGACTTTCCACCTTGGTGGTAACTCTTGTTGCAAAACATATTCAGACAAAGGGGAAGTATAACTAGGCCTTTGTAATCCTACGTTTACTCCATTTTGCGCCATTATTCTCTCAACCATGGTTGCAATATTATTTTCGACAGGCAGATTGTTGCAACGCATTCTCTACTGTAATATTTCATCAGCATTTTGGTCTCTTTGGACTATTATTCTCCTAGGTTCCTGTCGAATGGGGTCTTCTACATGAGGTTGTTCGACTACTACCTCTTGGCCCCTAGGATTTTCTTGAGGATTTCCCAATGGTCTTTGGTTTATAGTAAGTTCCTCTTCGACAGGCCTATTGGCAGGATTTTGATTCATTAGAATCCTTTGTTGTGTTTGGGGGACTCCAAAAAAATTAGCAATGCGTGCCATTTGCTCTGCCAATATCTGGTTTGTCTGGGTAGTATTTTGTATTAAAGGATTAAACACTTCCCCCATTTGTTGTGTCAATGCCTGCACCATATCATGGTTACTTTCATCCATCTGTTGAGGAATTACTTGCGCAGAATGGTTCGTCATAGTTGGCATATGGAATCCTGGTGGAACCTGATTTAATCTACTCCCATTTCCACCATATCCTGATCCTTGCAATGGTGAAGACATTTGAACCATAGCGTCAGAAAATAATGGTGATGAACTATGTAAGTTTGCCATCATTGAAGTTGGCATTCCATATGGCTGTTCTCTCCCAGACATGGGCACAAAATTATTTATAAATGGCCTAAAGGTGTTCCCTCCAGGAGGAGGGGTTCCCATGGGCCTTGAGTGTCCCATGGTGGAAGAACCAGGCGCATTTTGGGACCCTGAACCCGTTGGTATCGAATCCACTGATGGAGGCCTAATCTGTTCTAAAACAGGGCCAGAAACTGCTACTCCTTCTGACGAAGGGATAGGATTGGAAACTGGAATGGTTTCGTTAGGATTGTTTGAAGTATTTGGCAAGTTAGCCATCTTTCTTCCTCTTGTTCTTCTTGGTCTTTCTACGTCGGTTACGACTAGTTTACCGCTTCTAAGAATCATACGACGCAGTAAGGAACTTTTTAACTAAGAGGATTCTCTATTAATTCTTATTAATCACACTAGTCCCACCGGGTGTGCCAATTTGTTCGCTGTGATTTCTGACGAACAACCTCTGGTTAACCAATCTCTTAGAAACTGGGTTACTTGCAGGACCAACCAAACAAGTCCTAGGACACATGTGCAATTGTTTGTCGAATTACCCTTAGTGTTGTTAATGATTTGTGGTTTGTTTTGTTAATAATGTCAGAGTGTTAAATGCTTTGAATGTGAAAGTAAAATAAAGTTAAAGTTTGAACAAAATTAAGAAAATGGCGAAAAGATGTAAAACTTTACAGGAAAGTAAATAAAACTGAGAGTAAAATAACTTGATGAGACAAAAACTAATAATTTAAATAACTTGAAAGAAAATGGTGTTCAACACATACATTGTTCCAAATATCAGACTCATTTCTCTCACACTGGGTACTTAGAGTATTTACAGGATTTTTGTATAAGTTTTCACACACACATTCTAAACACAAACTATCCTATTTATATACAAACAAAATAACTGTCTAGAACGGGAAAATTCTAACTAAATGACAATTGTCAGCCTGCATGCAATTTTCTTCTCTGAAGCTTCCATGTGTCCAACTGCCAAAGGTTGCAACTTTTGAATTTGAATTCTTCCCTTTGGTGACGAAGCATTGTATCTCTTCACTGGTCGAAATGTCGAAAAAGAAGAAACTCTTCAAACTTTACAAACCAACGCTTCTGCCAAACACCTCTCTTTTGTCGAAGTGTCGAAAAATACACTTATCTTGACAAATGTCAAACTATAAACAGGTCTCCAAACTTTGCTCGCCAAACATTATTTGTACTTCTGTCGAAATATTTGAGTATATAGCCTTGTCAACATCTTCTAAATATCTTCACTTCTTCTTTCTCTTATCTGCTGGTCATCCTCTCAGCAAAAGAAATGACTTCATGTCTAAAATTTCAAAGTGTCGAAATTATGAGCTTACAAGTGCATAAACACAAAACATGATTCTAAAATATTATATTTCATGAATTGAATTTTTACTCTGATACAACAATATATCTTTTATGCATTGATGCCTTCGACTGAATACAGGAGAAAGGGTCAGACTGAGAAAATTCTTCTTCAAAAACAAATTTGACGGCTATGTGACTCTTTGAGTTTATTTGTTTCTCTCTTTGATTAGAGTTTTTAATTTCACAATAAATACAATTTATATTAGAAAATAATTATTGTTTAATTATATTATAAAATAATTATTGTTTATTTGATAAGTTAGGATTTTATCGGATTTCTAATTAATAATTTTCATTTATACCACCAATAAATAATGATTGTGAGACGAAATAAAATGGATTGAATTGGAAAAGTAAAATTAGATGATAAAGATTTATATAAGATAAGTTTAATTATAAATTTTGTCATGCTATCTTATATAATTTTAAAAAATTAATCTTCTATTTTAAATTTAAATAATTTTAATCCCATCTATTATTTTTACACTTAAAATTATCTATGTTTTTATTTTTAAATAACAAATTTTTTAGAAAAAATAATATATATATATATATATATATATATATATATATATATATATATATATATATATATATATATATATGCTTTTTAAATAAATAGACTTTTTAAAAAGTCTGGACCTGACCTTTTTAATAAACAGGCCAGGCCAGACCAGACTTAAATAGGTCAGGCCATAGGCCCCTGTTAGAACGCCTGGCCTATTCCCACCTGTCGCTCCCACTAAGTGACACAAGGTCAGATAGGGTACAGACGCGAACGGTCGGCGAGAGGAGAAATGAAGGTGAAGTGAATAGAGTCGCCAGCTAGGCATTTTTATCCCGTAGGAAAGGTAATGCTGCATAAACCTGGAAAGATATGGATAAGACGGTTGCGAACCAGAGAAACTGAGAAAGGGGGTTGGTTACAACCTGGGAAGGTATTAGCACCCAGATTGTCCGTCGTACTCGACGGGATCCACGCTTGAAAGTTTGTGTTTAAAGGGGTAGTGTCTGTGCTATCTGTGTGCAAAAGCTGGAAAAGAATGTACAAGTGTCAGTGCAAGAAAATGAAGTGAGGTGCTCAGGAATGAGGCTTAAAAAGAATGATGCTGGAAGAGGGGGGAAGACACAGAGACTTTGGTTCGATAATAGTTAAGTTATGCCTACGTATCCTCTCGTGCAATGAGGAAGTCAGAACACCGTAGTTCGACTCAAAGAGACTGAAAGATAAATTGAATGATGAACTGCTTGCTTGTCTATGCTCAAGTGTATGACCTGTCTGGCTCAGGTGCTAACTGTCTTGCATTAGACGGAAGAAGCAAGTTCTCGTTTGTGAGTGAAGATGATGAGAAAAGAATCTTGAAGGAGACGATTATTGTTTGTTTTTTTGTGTTTTCAATCTTTTATTGCTTTTTTTTGTGTTTTTCATAAGTTAATGAGCTTAAGCCTAAACCAAAGGTTAGTAAACTCATCATATCCTCCCTTTGATTAGGGATAATGAGAATACCTTAAGTATGAGATAAACACCTCAACCTTAATTACCATGATGTAGGATTAAGATCATTAACCTACTTGTAATTATTTAGATGTTTTTGGTATTTTTGTTTAGTGTTAAGTAATGAGTTTAAGCCATAATCAAGGATTTAATGGACTCATTACACCATCCCAATAGAAGGATAATAGATGAGAACACATAAGTTGAGGAAGATAACTCAACTTAATCCATGATTAGGGATTAACCTCATGACAAAACAAGCCTTTATTAAAGTGGATTTTAATTAATGGTAAGATTAAGAAGTGAATTTTATGGCTTGTAAGACAACTTGAGGAGGACTTGTCCATTAACACTAGGGTTAGTCCTTCTTAACCAATAAAGGAAGAATTAGAACCCTAATGCAAGGCCAGAGTTACAAGTTAATGTCTTAGTGATTATTAGATGGATTGATTAAGATATTTAAACAAATTAAGGGTTTAACACTTAGGATTAAAGTTATACACTCCATCCTAAGAGAAGGATGCAGGCATAACCCTAATCACAAAGTCTTAAAACCTTAAAGGTTTAGTCTCTGATTATGAGATGAGAGGAGAGACACAAAGAAGACACAAAGATAAAAGTCTAAGGGGGGGGGGACAAATCAAAACCCTAGTTATTGTCATGCTTGGATGTTCCTATGGTTTGTAAGGCTTGCAAGAGATCTTCAGAGAAGCCACCAATGGAAGAAGCAGATGAAAGGAGGAGAAACAGAAGAAACAAGTTAACTTACTTCACTGAAGAAGATAAGTTACTTGAAGAAAGAAAGTGAAAGATGAACATGAATGAGCAAGCTCACTCTAAAGCAAATAAAAATGCAGCAATGATGCATAATAGGGATGAGAAGAGAAATGAGAAGTGAAGGCAAATTCACTTCTCATGTTACTTACCATCTGAAAAGGTTAGCATAAAAGAAAGAAATGAAATGTATGCAATGATACAAACCAAAACCAGAAGCATATACATGATTCAAATTATGCTATGAGATGATGCAAAATCATGTCAAGTGTTATGGATGTTCATACAAGAGATGAGAATGCAAAGGATCATGTTTTGAAGTATGAAAACACATGAAAGTTCATGGAATGAAATGAATGCATATCATGGAAAATGGATGAATAAATGATCAAACATGATTCTAATATGTCCTAAGATGTCTAAGATGACATGTGAATGCATGAAATGTCATGGCAAGTTCATGTGTGGATGTTAATGCAAGATGAATGCAAATGAACATGAGAAATTAGGGTTTTAATGCAACATGAGATGCAAATGTCAAAAACAGAAGCAAATCACAAGATAAAAAATTGAAAATGAACTCAAAGGAACCCTAACCCCATATGATATCACAACCCAAAGGAGGAGGTCTAACTCTTAACCTAAAGAAAGTTGTGATTTTTCTAAGTTATCTAGGGTTTTAAGGTACCTCAAGAGGGAAAATACAAATCAAATAAAAAATGCAAGATAAATTTGTAACAAAAATATGCTAGACACTACATGTTATATGAAGAACAATGCAAAAAGAACCAATGTCAAACCCTTCATGGTTAGGCAGAAAAGAATTCTTGAAGTTAGGGTTCAAAAATGAGATTTTTATGAACCCTAAATTCAAGAAAATTGTCAAATTTAGTGTTCAAAACCAAAAAGAAATTTGTATGAATGGTTTGACAATGTTTCTAAATGTCCTAAGATGTATTGTGAATTATTTTGGAATTTTCAGAAACCTAAATGATATTTTAATTAATTAATATTCATTAATTAATTAAAATAAACATTTAAATATTTTTAAAATGGTTTTTTAATGCAAAAAATAAAAATAAAAATGTTTTCGGGTGAAGAAAAATATTTGAATTAAAAATGCAGAAGGAAAATATTTTTGGAAATTTTTAAGTATTTTAAATTAACTGTGCAAGAAAAATGATAAAAAAAATGAAATAAAAACTGAATTAATGGGAAGTATGCAAATCCAGTGGCTGAGATTCAAATAAAATTGGTGGGAATTGACCACGCGCGTGAATGGACGGCTCACATTCAAACTGGAAAATTTAAACTTAAACCTAATTAATTAATCTAATTAATCAGAATTAAAACTAATTGGAAGATCCTGGCCCTTGGTCCATGCGCGCGAAACCTCATCATACGCTCCAGATTCAAACTTCCCCTAATTACTCAGCTAACCCTAATTAGGGCAAAACAACCTCAGACGACCGGAACAGTGGTTCCGGTCGTCTTCTCCGACGAGCCCAAACTACAAACTTCTTCCCTATGTCATTTCTGGAGCTCTAAAGCTCCAGATCAACTCCTCTCACCTTCCTAAACTAAAATCTACCCTCAAAACAAATTTCTCATGGCTCAAAAACAAGATACGAATCAAAACTCAAAAACTGGAAAAGTTTCAAAAGCTCAGTACATGCTTATTTCGCAACCATTTTCAAAAGTAAACATGTCATGATGATCAGCAAAGCATAAAGAACAATCTAAGAACTTAAAATATCATTTCTGGTAAATTTGTTCTTGAGGATACCTGAAGTGAAGCTTTCTCAAACTGAGCTGTTTGGCCTCCTTTTTGGTTCAAAATGACTCCAATGATCCTCCTGGTGAAGCTTTGATGCTTGGAAGAAGTTTGTTATGGCTGGTTTGAGAGCTTGCACTCTTGCTGGCCAGAAATCGTGTTTTAGTTTGGGGGTTTTTTTTGTTGCAATGAAGGGTGGAAAATGATCCTTTGTTGAAGCTGAGATGATTGGTGAAAAAAGTTTGAAGTTTGAGTGAGTGTGTTGTGTGTTTCGAAAGTTTTTGCAAATGGGGTGATTTTTGAGAGCTTGATGATTCTGAGCATCCAGGCTTGTGTGTTGTCTGTTATGATTTCGATAATGCTTGCATATGATGCTGTGATTGGTCAGAGGAGTTGGTGTGGCATAGTGTGATTGGTATAGGTGTTTTTGCACAAAGTCAACAAAACTTGTACTTGAGGTATGGGCTCTCTTGCAGCTGGCTTTTTGGCTTTTCCTGGTTCAGCAAGGATCAAGGAGAGCCATGGAATGCATTTTGTGGTGATTCAGCAAGTTTGTGAAAGGTTTTGTCATTTTGCAATTTTCATGAAGTTTGGCCCCTTTGTGATTTCTTGAAGTTCAAGGCATGAAATGAGATAATTCTTGGGCCAATTCTGACTTTTAGGCAATGCATTATGTTGTTATGATGCATAGAAGTGTATTAGAAGTCACAAAATGGCTTGGCAAGTGGTTTTGCAAAAATCCCTCTTTGGTGTATTCTTGAAAATTATAGGATTTTTGTCAACTTTGAAAGGCCATAACTTGAGTTCCATAATGAATTAGAACTTGTTTTTGTACTTTTTGTAAAGGGAATGATCCAATCTACAACTTTCATGACCAACAATTTTTCATTTGAAGCATTTTTGGTTGAGAAAGAGGAGGTTGAAAAACTTTCCCAAAATGGAAAGTTTACATTACAAGTCATTTCCATTTTTGGCAACTTTTGGTTTAGCTCACTTTTCTTCAATTTTGTGAACTTCCAAGCACTTAAATGATCAAATAAAGATCATATAACTTCAATTTGATGAAAAATCCACTTTGGTTCCATGTTGGGGGGCCTCAGATGCCCTGATTTTGCTCTGACTTGCTCAAGAAGTTACCCAGTGAACAGATGAATTCCACAATGAATTTCTTCATCAAAATTGGTACACATGATCCTTATGACATATTGAGACTATTATAAACAAGAATGACCAAAAAATTGGAGTTATGGCCTTTGAAACCCAAACCCTAATTTCAGGTCATCTGTGTAGTGAAACCCTAGCTCTGCTTCCATGCTTTGCAAGTTCTTGTGATTTCTTGGCTTCCTTGATCTTTTAGGGATATAAGATGATGAATGAACATACATGGACCCTCTTGGAATGATTGGAGACCTTTGGAGTTGCTCAGATGGATCCTTGGATTGCTCAGATCACAAACCCTAGATGCATATGAACTTGAACTATGCAGTGAAACAAAAATGCAATATGAGATGGCATGCTTAAAATAATGCAAGTATGAAAGATCATAAGCCATGGTGTGAACTTAGTGAGGGAAAATTTGGGGTGTTTACACCACCCTTAAATTTTACCCAACGAAATTCTTTATTTCTCTCACACCAGTCTGTGCAATTATACATGCTGGCAAAAAATATCATCTTTCGCCCGACAAAAGCCATAAATCTCGCTCGGAGAACAAGACCCGAGCACAAGACAGAAGCTACTTGAATTTACTTATTTTCCTATCGCGTCAACTTCGCCCAGCGAAAAGAAGCTTCTCCCGACGAATCTTGACATACATCATCTCATTATTTTGGCTTCCTGGTTCTCTGTAATGGCTTTTGATCGTACCTGATATCAGGATCTCTAATGGTTACTAACGTGGATTCCAAGGTCTGCTCGGATGCTGGGGAGATCAAGGGGTTGTACCTGCAAGGTACTCCGATTCTTAAGTCAGAACGAGCACGAGAGATAGCAAGTATGGGTAAGAGTGTTAGGGATGAATATTTGATACATGGCCCCCTCAGGCGAAAGGGTTTATATAGAGGGACGTCAACGTGTGGCCAACGGTTCCTATTTTTGGGCCTGGATCATGGATCCCCTTAAAATAGGTAACTTCCAGAAACTAGTCGTCGATCGAGCACCCTGGTTGTGATAATGGAACGTCAGGCACAATATCCTCCGAGCAGGGATCAACCAGGCCGAATCTGGGTGATCTCTGCCGTTGTTGGGCATAGATCAAGAATGTGGAGAACAAGACATGGTCGATGAGTCGTGACTAATCCTGGGCGAGTAGAATATACTGGTTCCCTTGACATTTGGGCTATTGGGTCGTTTCATGGGCAAAAGAGGATTGGGCCGTACTCAGTCGTTGGTCCAGTCCAGAACAGGAGCCCCCCAAGTCGTTGCTTTTGGTCGTAGAAGTGATGACTTAAGGGTGCTTCGACCATACGCGAGGTGATTCTGAAGTAACAATTCTTAGTCGATCTTGGCCCATGGTTGACGATCGTTCGTGAGATTGGTCATAACCCATGGTCGTTTTAACTGACCCCAAACGTTTGGTATAGCCACTGAGACACGCCTGCACATTGGGAATTGTGTGTATTTAATGCGTAATAATGGCTACTCTACGGCCGTCCCTAGGTAATAAGTGCACAGTTTCTAGGATTGTAGGCCACACGTGCTCGTGCACGTGTTGGAGAAGCTTATAAATAGAGCGTTGGGCTTCATTTCCATACTTTTCGCTTCTGCTTCTACTACGCGTGTTTGTCAAGTGCTTGTTCGCCTCCGTCAACCACCGTCAACCATTGCGTATACCGAGGAGACTTTTCCGAGCATATCAAAATTTCCCCTAACTTGTAAGTTTTCGTGATTTTTACTTGGTTTAGCTCCTGAATCTTCTAAAAAGGCTAGTTGCATGCGGTTAGGATAATGTTTTGGGTTACTCGAACCGATTAATTGAAATCCTAGGGTTCTGACGCGGTGTTTGTCGCTCCGGTAGGCTGATTTCTGGCACTAACACCGCTACTAAAATAATGTTTTAGGTTTAGTGAGCACCGTATATGGCCGCTCTGCCTGTCGTCTCCGGTTGAGTCTCAACTAGAGTTCTGGACGTTACCCTGCTCGTTTCCCTGACTTGAGGGGCTCGTTAGTCTTATCCTCGTATTTGTATGATAGTCTGGTCATTATTACGGTCACGATGTCTCTTTGAATGTGGGCTTTGATTGAGGACATGGTGTCCTCGTTCCATAGCGTGCCCTTTCACTTGAACAGCGGTGGAAGGGCGGATTTGACTTGCCCATCAAATTCATGTTTTCTTTTGCTGCTTGTCAGGTGTAAGGATGTCTACTGACGACCAAATATGGATGGAGATTGAAAACCTATCGAGTGATTTTGTGTCCTCTCCTGCTGAATCCGAACAAAATTCGTCGACCAGGAGGATTTCAACATCCTCTGGTGACTCCAAGGAGACTACTTCTGCTTGGACCAATTTGGCTGACTCAAAAGAGGAAAATGGAAATGGAGACAAAGAAGAAGACATGCCCGTTAGCGAATGGACCGCTGACGAACTGGTGAACATAGCCTCCCTTTACACCCAGGATTTGGTGGGTCCGCTCCCTGTGGTCGGGGACCCAGTTGATTGGACGGTAAAATACCCAGGCTCGACAGATCACGTATGCTGGGCATTTGGCTCCGACAGGTTTCCTCTCTACAACATCCTCTTTAGGGAGATGAGGTTCAGGTTGTCGTTTGCGGACTTCCAGCAGTTCGTGTTTGTCCATCTAGAGCTCGCCTCATCTCAAATGCACCTGAATTCATTCGCTTTTATTTGGGCCTTCGATAAGAATTGTGGATACCTGAAGATAGGGGCAACATTTCCCTTATTCTTCCATGTTTTTCATCTTCAACACCAGGTCTTGAATGGCAAGTTTGGATGGGTCTCTTTAAAGCAGAAGAGGAAGGTCTTCAAGGCATTTTCAAAACTAGTAAGGGACTTCAAAGACCGTTTTTATTTGGTCGAGCCTATTTCCGAGCATGCCCTGAATTCCTGTAAATTCTGGGGAGTGGATACTGATGAATAAGGGAAGGCTTTGCTGAACGAGGATGGGAAATAAGTCCCTCGTCTGTTGTTGAAATTTAACTTCTCTTGGTCACGCAACCATTTTCTGCGCGGGACCGAAGAATTCCTTGAGACCGCCTACGACCTGGATGAAAACGATCAGGTCAGTTACAAGGTCCTGATGAGCCATGTTTTGAAGATTACGATGACCACGCATGTTGACAAACATGTTCGTCCTATTTTAGACAAGGATGAGGGTGCCAAAGTGACCCCTAGGTTTATCGAGGTGACCAAGCTTTTGGCTTGCGAGACGAACGAGGACTTCTCCCAGTACCTTGGTAGTTTTAATGTTTTTGATGCTCGTATATATTGTTATTTTCTCATGCTTGTCCATTGCTTATGTTCTCACCACCTTTGTTACTTTTTATTTTTCCAGATTCAATGGTGAATGCTAAGGATAAAATGATGGCCAACCACATCCGGAGACGAGGGTCCAAGAAGCTGACCCAAACGCGTCTCAGTGACAAACTGGTCACAAGTTCGGGTACCTCCTCACCCGCTCCAAACGGATATCCTGGTGGAACTTCTAGAGAAGGGAAAAGGTCCAGGGGTGATGATATGGTGAACCTGGACGACGCTCCCCCGAAGCCTTCCTACGAGCTCCCTATGTATTTCCTCAAGCCCAACGGACAGAGACATTTCAGCAGGAGGGAACAAGCCGGCCCGACAGACGTTCCTCGATGGCGCGGGATGCAAGCTCAGTTATATAGGTTTTGGCTATGACCTCGATTTTTGCTGAGGGTACTGCCACTCAAGAGCCGAAAATTTCCCGACTGAAGGCCAAAATTTTAGCTTTCGAGGAGATATCCAGCGGACGAGAGAGGTCTTTGAAGGAAGCCATCAAGAAGGTGAAGAAGTTGGAGGAAACGGTAGCGTCCAACAAAAAGTCAATTGTGGATGAGATCGCACATTTGAAAGTTGCTTTGGCTCCAATCGAAGATGAGTCTCAGGACCCAAGGTCACTGAAGTCACGGGCGAAGCTTATGGCAAAGATTGAGGAGTGGTACGCTGATCTTGAAGAGATGGTCAACGTCACTTTTAAAAATGCGGTGGATCAGCTGAAGATAGTTAATCCTGACCTGGTGTTCACGAGGAAGGTACCAGCTTCTTGTATAAAGCCGAGGATGGCGTTATTCATATCCTCGACTACCTCAAAGAGCCCGAGCAAGCCAACACGATGGACGAGGACCTTGGTATCCCAACTGAGGGTCAACCTGATGTCAACACCGATGCCTAAGACTTGTATTTGTAATTTTTGTTTTCTCTGGTCGGCGTGCGTGCCATGGCCTTTTCTTTTAATGGGGGAATGTGTTCCCCCTTTTGTGCAACGTAAGAATAAGTCGGTCCTCGTGGCTGCATCCTTTTAAAGTTTAATTTTCCCAACCCAGGTGGTCGTTTTGTTTACTTATTGTTTTGCATGAAGGTACGCCCGTCGGAGGGCATGCTATTTTTACTTATTTCTATTAAGTGTTTGTAGATAGGGGAATGATGTTTGGGTTGTGTGTCTGGCGGTTTGGGGAACCGGGCAGAAGGCCACTTTGAGGTTGGCTGGGGTACGATGCTCGAAACATGTTAATGGTCTGTGCTTCGCGGTGTGAACGTCCCATCGTGAGCTCGGTGTTCTTCCTGGTCATGGTACATAGACGACGATGGGCTCGTTTGATTACCCATTCGTGTTATGATGATCTTCCTCGTTCTTGAGGGGGACCTCATAGAATTAGTGTTTAGTATACGATACTTGTACCTAGGTACGCATGTTAGGCCAATGCTCATGTTGGCTGATGCCTTAATTGTAAGTTTTTCGGTGTTCCAAGGACGAGCAAGTTCTTCCCCCATTCAAATTTTCTAGATAGTACGCCCCGTTGTTCGTTTTTGCTCGAACTCGATAGGGCCCCTCCCAATTTGCGGCTAGCTTTCCCTCTCTGGAATGCTTATGGTTTCTTCTGAGGACGAGACTACCGACCGCGAACATTCTTTTTATGACTTTGGAGTCATGACTTAAAGCAATCTTTTGTTTAAGGGATGCCTCACGTAGGGCTGCCCCTGATCTGACTTCCTCAACCAGGTCGATCTCCTCGCGCAGTATCCCCGAATTGGTATCCTCGTCCATTGGGGCTTCCGTTCTCCTGGACGAGACATGCATCTCTATGGGAATAACGACTTTTGTCCCATACGCAAGTTGAAAGGGAGTTTCTCCTGTGGTCGAGTGAGGGGTAGTCAGGTACGCCCACAAGATGTTGTGTAGTTCCTCGACCTATCGCTTCTTGATCTCGTCCAACCTTCGCTTGAGTCCTCCGAGGATAACCATATTTGCCTCTTCAGCCTACTTGTTGGTTTGCGGGTGTTCGACGGATGCAAAATGTTTTTTGGTCCCAACATTGGCAACGAACTCTTGGAAGTTTTTATCTGGGAATTGGGTGTCGTTATCGGTGACGATGGCCTAGGGGATTCCGAAGCGGACAATGATGTTGCACTTGATGAAGCATAGTATGTTAAGGGTTGTGATCTTGGCGAGGGGTTCAGCCGCAATCCATTTCGTGAAATAATCGACTCCGACGATTAGGTGTTTGTTATGGTTTGAACCGACGATGAATGGACCGAGGATATCCAGGTCCCACCATGCGATTGACCACGGGGATGATTTCGTTTTAAGCTTGTTGGGTGGAGCGAGGTGCACGTCCCCATGTCGTTTGCATTTATCGCATTTTTTTACATGTTCCTTGGCGTCGTTCTGCATTGTAGGCCGGTAGTACCCTGCTCGGAGGGCCTTTTTGGAGAGGGATCTTCCGCCCAGGTGTTGGGCATTGATGCCTTCATGGATTTCGCGCAAGACGTGTGGAACTAGTTCCTCCTCGATGCATTTGAGGAGGGGAATTAAGAATCCTCGAAGGTAGAGTTTCCCTTCAACCAAGACGTACGAGCAAGCTCATCATTTGACGAAGCTGGCCTCCTTTGTGTCCTTGGGAAACTCGTCGCTGGTTAGGTACTTATACACTGGGGTCATCCAGCAGTTGGCGTCACCAATGGCGTTGATATCTATCGTCGGGTTTGATTTTTCGATACTTGGCCGAGGAAGTATTTCCTAAATGATGGATTTATTCCCTCCCTTTTCTTCGTGCTCGCGAGTTTTGAGAGTATATCTGCCCAAATGTTATTTTCGCGGGGCATATGTTTGACTTCCACATACGTAAGTTTTGCAATCTTCTCCTTGACTAAGGCCTAGTAATCAGACAAGTTATCATTTTTGACCTGGTATTCTCCTTTGACTTGCATAGCCACGAGTTGAGAGTTTCTGCAGATAGTTATTTCCTCTGTTCTGAGGTCGTCAGCGAGTCTCAACCCTGCGAGGAACGCTTCATATTCTGCCTGGTTGTGGGATGTAGGAAACAATAGGGTGAGGTATACCTCAATCAGGATCCCCTCCCCATTTTCCAAGATGATTCTTGCGTCGCTTCCCACCGAACTCGAGGCTTCGTCACGAAGATGGTCAACCTTTTTGGTGTGTCGACCTGGTCCTTTGGTGTGGTCATTTCGGCCATGAAATCAGCGAGGGCTTGAACTTTGACAATTGTCCTGCCCCCGTAGAGGATTTCGAACTCGGATAGCTCCAGGGACCATTTGAGCATTCTTCCGACCATATCAGGTCGGTCGATGAGTTGTCTAATGGGATGATCAGTGTGTACCACGATCGTGTGTGCCAGGAAATAATGTCTGAATCTCCAGGCAGCATGGAGGAGCGCATGGGAAACTTTTTAGATTTGGTGGTACCTAAGATCGGGCCCTTGTAGGGCTTTACTTGTAAAATAGATCGGTTTTTACCCCTCCAGCGTTTCTCGTATGAGGGCGGCGCTTATGGTCTCGTTAGCAACGGCGAGGTAGAGGAATAGGGTTTCCCCTGCCTCTGGTCGGGAGAGGACCCGGGGTTCCGAGAAAGCCTTCTTGAGGTGTTTCAAGGCTCGTTCGCACTCTTCCGTCCATTCGAAAGTGATTTCCTTCCGGAGGAGTTTGAAGAAGGGGAGTGCGTGTTGAGCAGATTTTGCTACGAAACGTGATAGCGATGTGTGTACCCCGTTTAGGGATTAAATGGATTTTTTAGAAGTTGGCGTGGGCGTTTTGGAGAATGCTTGACATTTATTGGGGTTGGCTTCTATTCCTCTTTCGGTTAGATATAAATCGAGGAATTTTCCTGCCCTTACTCCAAACATGCACTTTTCCGGGTTGAATCGCATTTTGCACTTGGGGGCCTGATTGAAAATTTTCTTTAGGTGGAGAGCATGGTCAGTTTTCTCGTGGGATTTTACGATCATATCGTCCATGTAGACTTCGAGCATGTTTCCGATTTCTGCTTGGAAGACTTTGTTCATCATTTTTTGGTATGTAACGCCCACGTTTTTCAAACCTAAGGGAATTACGTTGTAGTAATAGTTGCCCAACTCGGTCATGAACGCGGTGTACTTTTTGTCGGTCACGACCATGGGTATTTGATTATACCCGGAGTAGGCGTCGAGGAACGAAAAAAGCTTAAAACCTGTAGAATTGTCTACCAACTTATCAATGTTAGGCAAAGGGTAAGCGTCTTTCGAGCGAGCCCGATTAATATCGGTGTAGTCAATGCACATTCTCCATTTTCCATTATTCTTTTTAACGAGTACAACGTTCAAGATCTAGGTGGTGTACCTGGCCTCGGTTACAACATCTTTTTCGGCCACTTCTACCTTTTCCTGCGACTGCTTCCTCCTTCGCTGCGCAACAGCTCGGATGGACGGATCTATGGAAAGATGGTGATAGGCCGTTTCTGGGTCCAAGCCCGACATTTCTGCTGCGCTCCACGCGAATAAGTCAACATTCTCCCTGAGACAGGCTTTGATCTGCTTTCTTTCCAGGTAGGGGAGATCTACTCCGATTTTTACTCCCTTTGTGGGGTCTTCCCCGAAATCTACCAATTCGAAGTCACCGTCGGAGACAAGTCTGGCGGACGAGGGTAGCTTCGCGACCGTCTGAGCCCGTTCCTCTTCGTCAATGAACCTGCTGTCGAGATCTATGGAGTCTACACGGGGTAGCGTATTTGTTTCCTCAGAAGTGCATGGTGTGATAACCTTGGCTGGTTTAGGCCTGGCAGCGATGGTGTTGAGACCCTTGGATGCAGCCTCGTAACATCTGCGGGCAGCTTCTATGTCTCCGTGGAGGGTGGCCACCTGCCTTGACAAAGTGTAATACTTCATCTTCAGGTGTATTGTAGAGGGAACTACAATGATCTCGTCCAGAGTTGGTCGCCCTAGGATACATTGGAACAAGGATGGGCAGTCTATTACGAGGAATTGTACCTTAACTACCCTTGCGGTTTCTGCTGCCTCGAAGGTAACGATCAGGTCGACGTAACCCCAAGGTCTGGAAACTGTCCTGTTGAACCCCTGGAGATCCGAGCCTATATAGGGTGTTAATTGTGTTTCATTTAGCTGAAGGGTCGCGAACAACTAGGAGTACATAATGTCGACCAAACTTCCTTGATTGACCAGGATCCTGCGGACGTCAAAATTCATCATTTGTGCGCGAACCAGCAAAGGAATGCTCGCGTTAGGTGCTCCACCAATGAGATCTTCCTTATAGAACGAGTTGGGAATGGATCCTCCGCGAGGATGATCGAGCGTCGATCTCTGGATGGAGCTAGTACTAATTAGATGATCGAATCACCTCTTTATTGACCCAACTATCACCTTGTGGGGTCCTCCACCAGATATGACCACTGCTGACAGGAAGGACTCCTATGGGCTATACTCAGCGAAGTATCCTTATTCTTCGTGCCTCCTCAGCCTTTCGAGCCTCCTGCACTTCCTGTCGAGGAGCATCCTTATTCTTCGTGAACCGCTTGAGATGGTCATCTCGGATGAGTATTCCAATGGTGTCCTTCAAGTGGATGTTGTCTTCAGTGTTGTGCCCGTGCGACTTGTGGAAACGACAATACTTTGTTTTATCAGTATTTGGTTTATTCAGCAGCTGTTTTGGGAATCTGACCCCTACTTGTCGAAATTCAAAATTTGCGCATTCCGACAGGATCTTTTCCCTGATCGCAGTAAGGGGTGTGTAGTCATGCAACCCCCCGACAGGACCTTTGTTCTCCCGTGATTCACGAGAGCGATCTTCCTTTCTTTTGTCACCTCCCCGACGAGATGTCAAGGAATCATCAGGCTTTGAGGGTTTAGCGTATTCATTACATCGGGTTTCGCGGGTGTTGCTCGATGATTCCTTCTCCTCGTACTGGATATACGACTGTGCTTTGAGGGGGAACGCGTCGAGTGTGGCCAGTGTTTCGATCCCTACCGGCCTCCTGAAGTAATTGTGGGGGCGGAGTCCCCGCTCAAGGGGATATTTTTTCATGTCCGTGGTGGATACCTGGACAACTTCTTTGTTAAATCTTTCAATATATGCCTAGAGGGGTTCCTCTTTCCCTTGAATGATTGCTTCTAGAGATGCCTCCATTTTGGGATGGCATCATGAGGCGGTGAAATGTCGAGAGAAAGTTCTGCCCAACTGTCTCCACGAGGTGATAGATTCATGGGGTAGGATTTTGTACCAAGCCATTGCTCCCTTTCTTAAGGTCGTGGGGAAGAGGTGTCACTTGATGGCTCCTCGGACACCTCTATAATCCAGCAGTGCGTCGATATTTTTGATATGCTCGTCTGGATCAGTGGTCCCGTCATACATCCCTAGGGGTTGAGGCTTCTCAAGTCCCTTCAGGAGTCGGGTGGACATGATCTCCTCAGAGAGGGGACCACGGGGCTCGTCCTCGTCGCTGGAGAACGGGGACACTGAGCGAGAGCTGTCATTCCCAGGATTTTCATCCTAGTACAAACACGAAAGTGGCGCGGAAAAGGTAGAGTCGCCATCCAGACATTTTTATCCCGAATGAGTGAGAAAGGTAATGCTGCACAAACCGAAGGAAAAAGGAAAGGACAAGGTCCTGCGAACCAAAGATCTGGGTTCGGGAGTCGGTTACAACCTAGGAAGGTATTAATACCCCAGATCGTCCGTCGTACCCGACGGGATCCACGCTTGTTAGTCTGTTTCAAAGGGTGAGAAAATAGGATGCTGCTGAACAAAAACCGCTACTGGAACTGGAATGAGAAAGGGAATTGGACAAAGAGAACAAAAAGGAAGGGGGAAAATGTAGGGAAAATAAAGAGTGTCCTCGAACGGGCCCTACCCCGCTGCCTACGTACCTCATCGGGAAAATGAGGATTAGAGTCGACGTAGTTTGCCTAACTAAGGCAGGAACTATTTACTTGTTTTTTACGGTTTGAACTGCTTATGCCTATGCTCAGGTGTTGCAGGCTCGCCTTGAACGAGTGAGTTTACTGTCTTGTAAATGAGACAAGTCGTCACAAGTTCACGTTGAAAGTGAATGAGATGAGAAAAGAATTCCCGCAGGAAAAAATGCTTATTGTTTGTTGTTTGTCTTTTAGAGAAATGTTTTGAATTTGTTTGTGAAACATTCTCATACTAAAACTTATTCATCTTGGTAGATGTCCTACACCTCTCCCTAAAACAGGACGTATATAAGTAACCCACGACAAAGTTTCCTTTCGTACGAGAATGTTCAACTTTTATTAGGTGTTTTGTTGTTTTTCTTTATGAGATGAGAAAGAATGACTCAAGTTGCAAAAGGACAAACTAAGGGGGACTAAGACACAACCCTAAGTTATTTATTGTATGAGAAAGGATATCCTAATGGTTTATGGGGTTTTCTAATCCTAATGAGAAAAGGAAAAGAAAAGAAGAAGGACTTAGAACACAACTTACTTCCTAAGGAAGTTAAGTTGTTTCTAAGAAAAGGGAAGCCTATACAAGCAAAGCACAGAGTGCTAAGACAACAAATTTGGAAATCATAAAGAAGATGAGGAAGAATTAATATGAACAAGGATTACCTAAACCTCCCTATAAAACAACAGTTAGCTTTACAAAGCATATTGAAAACATACAACATGGCAAAAACTTAATTAAAGCTCACACTAGCTAAAGAAAAGCACTAAGGACTTCCTAGAGTTAAGACCTAGATCTAAAGGATCCTAAATGATAAAAGTACTTCTAAAGTCAGTAGCTAAACCCTATTTAAGTATTCTAAGGTTATAAGAACAAACCTTAACAAACTATGTCTTAATAGAGTACTAAACCCTAGTAGAAAGCAAGGTGAAGTTAGATGAAGTATTCACATGATTAAGCATGGTAAACTTGAATTAAATCAAAAGTGAATGTTAAAACCATAACCTAACACTAAATGGGAGTGTATTAAGATGTGAACCAAATTGGGAACAAAGAGATTCAAGTTAGATATATTCAAACAAGAAATTGAAAGAAGAAAGCATGAGAAGAATTAAACATATGACTTCAAAAGGAGGAAAAGAACTTAGAAGAAGAAAAAAGTCCAACATGAACAATGAGACTTGAACTTCCCACACATAAAATAGGGACTTAATAAAAAAGTTAATATGGATTTTAAACTCAAATATTATCTACAAATGAACTAGAATGAGTGACATTAGGGTTAAGGAACCAACATGATTGATTTTGAAGTCTTAAGGTACCAAAGGGCATTAAATGAATCACAAAGGCTTATGAATTGAATTGAAAGCATGAAAATAGATGTGAAACACTTATAAGATGTATAATAATGATAAAACCTAACTATCATAATCACAAAGTTGACTTAGAAGTGTGAAGAGGGAAAACGAATGAGGATTAGGGTTTTGAAAACATACATGAACATATATGTGACTTAAGGATCAAGTAACCTAAGAATTCAAAGTATGATGAACTAAAATGGACACACATTAACTAAATACACCTAATGGGACCTAAGGGACTCAAATTGATGATCTCAAAGGAATGGCATAAATGCCTTATCAAAATAGAATGAGATGGGTGAAGAAATAAGGACTAAAATGTGACTTGTAACACAAGGTACTTTAAAAAATATCAAAGGACATGGAAAAAATATGAAAATTGACATTCAAGGTCACAAACCAGGGCTAACATACCTCTAAAAAATCTCACAAATATTCACATTTTAACTCACTTAAATGGATGTGCACAGTGAATTAGGGTTTTGAAGGATTATGTTCAAAGGAATGGCTCAAAATGGTACCAAACATGACCTAAAAATTAAGGGAAGATATTTTTAGGATCCTCAATGTGTCCTCTGGATAGGGAAAAAAGGATGGTATCCACATCATTTTTTGTTTAAAAGAAATAAATTGGAGATGACAAAGTGGTCACAAATGAGAAGAAACCATAAGAAATTAGAGGAAAAATTAATTCAGGATAAAAAATAAAAGGAAAATGGTATTAAAAATTATATAAAATTTGGAAAAAAATCTAAAGATGGTGTATGAATTTATTTAGAATGGTTAGAATTGATTTGGTATTTTTAAGAAAATAAAATTGGAATGAAATGAAATGAGAAAATAAAAAGAAATGAAAGTTGAAGAGGGGTGCGTTCAAAAATGGCTATTAGTTGAAATGTGTTGGGCTCAAAAGACTGGGGGTGTGAATATGAATGTAAGGCCCAAACCAAAGGCGCTGAGAAACAAAAATTATGGTGGAGATTCAGTCAAAAGTTTGACTCACTTTGGACTATTGGATCAATCTCACAAATTCAATCAAGGTCAAAGTATGATGACCTAAGGGATCAGATTGAATAACACATGATAGGAGGGTGGATGACACGCGTACAATCTCTCAGCACTCACTCAAGTTTCACGTGACCCTCACATTCTCATTTATTCGCTGGCTAGATATGGGACATTGGATGAATAGGATCTAATGGCTGGGACTTAATCCTGAATAAATGTTAGGGTTACTATTCAGGTGACCGGAGCTAACTTTCGGTCACCATCTCCGACGTACCTCCAACTAGGGCAACATGAAACCTCCACCAAAATGAAAAGTAAAACAATAGAAATGATCCTTATACATACATCAATAATCTGGCCTCAAATCTCAATAATCATGCATATTCAGTGCAAATCGAAGCAAACAAAATCAATCATAAAAACTACATCTAATCACTTATGGTGCCTATCAACTAGCCAGAAGGTCACAAGCTTCTATCAAGCTTCAAACAACACAAATCAAACAAAAAAGGGTGAAAACGAGCAAATGAAGTTCAAGCTGAAACCTGTGATTGAAGCTTTTCAGATGTTGTAGAAAACCAGAGAGGAGGATCCTACAATGCTTGTTCCACTTGTTCTTGATCCAAATAAAGGATAGAAATGCTTGATTCTTGAAGAAACCAGATGAGAATTTGAAAGTTGCAGAGAAATTGCACTTGTGAGATCAACCTTGGCTTTGCTTGATCTTCATCAGATTGAGCTTGATGATGAAGGATTGATGAAGATTGGCAAGTATTGATGAAGAACAATGAGAATTGGGAGAAAAATGCAGAGAGATCCTTCCAAAATGCAGAGAGAATTAAAAGCAATCTGAAATGTGATTTTCGAGCAAATGGCAAAGTTAGTTGAATTCTGTTATGAGAAGCCTTATATATATGTGGTTAGAGCTTAATTACTCTAGTTAATAGTTAGAACTATAGTTGAGTTAAGCTTGAGGTGAGTGAAGCAAATGAGTGGTGTTTAGAGAAATGTCAAATGCAGAGTGATTTTGATTCGAGTTTGATCAGATGTGGAGATATTCATGGCTTATGGTGAGACTTAAGTGATGTGTGATGAAGCTGAGAACAATGCAACTAATCTATGGAAGAAGACTTTCATTCATTTGAACTATCATCATAGTGCATGGCATCTAGGATGTATGTGCATACATGGAATGATTTGAACCTTTAATGTGATACTTTGTGATCATAACATAGTGACTGATGTTTACAAACTAAACTGACTTGGATTCAAACCTTGATGTAATGCCTTAGCCAACAAGAAAAAATAGATGCAACTAGTGATCTTCCCTTATGAAAAACCTCAAGCTCAAGGCACCAATTGGGATAATTCTTCTGAGCAAATTGAATGTCACACTTCATAGAACAACTTTGATGTTTACTTCAAGGTGGGATATTACCTCTAATTACCTCAAAAATAACATTGAACTCAAGGCATCATGGTTGCATTCTTGGCCTGCACGAATTTGGGCATGCCTTGTTAATTTGTGCCTATGGTGGATTAGTGTGAGGCCCCTACTTTGACCCTTCATATGTCCCTGAAATATTGATCAAATGAAAATTTGTCCAACATCAATCTTGTAGGAAACATGGAGAGGAACAACTTTCATGTTGGAAGATTTTTCATTTGTGTCGCTCCCACCAAATGACACCGGGTCAGAAGGGGTACAGACGCGAACGGTCGGCGAAAGAGGGATGAGAACACACGGGCGTGAACTCAAGAGAAAGAAAGAGTCGCCAGCTAGGCATTTTTATCCCGACGGAAAGGCAATGCTGCATAGACCTAGAAAGATATGGATAAGACGGTTGCGAACCAGAGAGACTGAGAAAGGGGGTTGGTTACAACCTGGGAAGGTATTAGCACCCAGATTGTCCGTCGTACTCGACGGGATCCACGCTTAAAAGATTTGTGTTTTAAAGGGGTAGTGTCAGTGCAATTTGTGTATCAAAACTGGAAAAGAATACAAGTGTCAGTGTAAAAGAAGTGAAGTGTGTAATGTACAGTGTCAGTGTAAGAACAGGAATAAGATGCTCAAGATCATGAGGTTAGAAGAATAATGCTGAAAGAGGGGGAATATACAGAGACTTTTGTTCGATAACAGTTAAGTTATGCCTACGTATCCTCTCGTGCAATGAGGAAGTCAGAACACCGTAGTTCGACCCAAAGAGACTGAAAGGTGAATTGACTTGTGAACTGCTTGCTTGTCTATGCTCAAGTGTATGACCTGTCTGGCTCAGGTGCAAACTGTCTTGCATTAGACGGAAGAAGCAAGTTCTCGTTTATGAGTGAATTAGATGAGAAAAGAATCCCGGAGGAGACGATTATTGTTTGTTTTTGAGTTTTCAATCTTTTATTGCTTTTGAAAATTTGTCGTAGATTAATGAGCTTAAGCCTAAACCAATGGATTTAGTAAACTCATCACATCTTCCCTCTGATTAGGGGTAATGAGAATGCCTTAAGTGTGAAGTCAGCTTCTCACACTTAATCACCATGGTGTAGGATTAAGATCATTAACCTACTTGTGATTATTTAGATGTTTTTGGTGTTTTTTTGTTTAGTGTTAAGTAATGAGGTTAAGCCATAATCAGGGATTAAACAGACTCATTACACCATCCTAATAGAAGGATAATAGATGAGGATGTTTAAGCTGAGGAAAGCTCCTCAACTTAATCCATGATTAGGGATTAACTTCATGACAAAACAAAGCCTTTATTAAATGGATTTAGTTAATGATAGGATGAAGAAGTGATTTTTAGGGTTTGTAAGGCAACTTGAGGGGGACTTGTCCATTAACACCAGGGTTAGTCCTTCTTAACCAATTAAGGAAGAATTAGAACCCTAATGCAAGGCCCAAGTTACAAGCTTGATGTCTTGATGGTTATTAAGTGGATTAATTAAAGGATTTAAACACATTAAGGGTTTAACACTTAGGATTAAAGTTATACACTCCATCCTAATAGAAGGATGCATGCATAAGCTTAATCACAAAGCCTTAAAGCCTTTAGGGTTTAGTCCCTGATTATGAGATGAGAAGAGAAGACTCAATGAGACACAAAGGTAAAAATCTAAATGGGGGACTAATCAAAACCCTAATTATTGTCATGCTTGGTTGTTCCTAAGTTTTGTGAGGTTTACAAGAGAAATCTTCAGAGGAACCACCAGGAAGCAGATGAAAGGAGCAAAGAGAAGCAAAGTAACTTGCTTCATTTAAGAAGACAAGTCACTTGAAGGAAGAAGGTAGGATGGAGAAGAATGAGCAAGCTCAATCACAAACACAAGACAAAATGCAGCAATGATGCATAAGAGAGATGAAAAGAAATTGTGAGAAGTGAAGGCAAATTCACTTCTCAAAGTAACTTACCACCTGAAAAGTTAGTGAAAGAAATGCAATGCAAAATGAGGTGAAATGACATGATGCAAATCAAAAACATAAGCATATACATGATGTTAATGATTCTATGAGATGATGCAAACATGAAACAAGGCATGGGAATGATCATATGAACACATGGATGCAAGAGAAGCATGCTTAGAACCATGAACATACATGAAAAGTTATGAAATGCAAATGGCATACAACATGGAAAATGCAAGATGAAATGATCAAACATATTTCTAATATGTCCTAAGATGTATTATGAATCAAATGGATGCATAAAATGTCATGGCAAGTCATGGTATGCAAGCAAATACAAGATGAATGCATATGAAAGCCCAAATTAGGGTTTATGATCAATGCACCAAACAAAAATCAAAACCAGAAGCAAACATCAAGATAAAAAATTGAAAATGCAACCAAGGGAACCCTAAACCTATACAAACTCCCTGCCCAAAGGAGGGGTTCTAACTCTTAACCTAATGCGGGTTATGAATTTCTTAAGATTGCTAGGGTTTTAAGGCACCTTGTCAAGAAAAATGCCAAACAAATTGAAAATGCAAGATCAAATCATGCCAATTTAATCCTATAAACTACATGACATGCAAGATGCAATGCAAAAAGAATCATTGTCCAATTCTCAATGGTTAGGCAGAAATGAATTTTTGAAGTTTGGATCAAAATAATGCCTTTAAATGAAATTAATTCCATGAAAATTTGTCAAAAGACATCAAGATCAAAAAAGAAATTTGGTTTGAAGGTTGGACAATGTTTCTAAATGGTTTTAAAGGTTTCATGAATTTTTTGGTGATTTTTAAATACCTAAAAGTATTTTTAATTAATTAATTCTCATTAATTAATTAAAAATAAACTTTTAAATGATTTAAAAATATTTTTTAATGCAAAAAATAAAAATAAAAATGTTTTTGGTTTCTGAAAATTAATAAAAGGTTGCATAAAATTTTTCAGAATTTTTAAAGATGTTTTGCTATTTTTAATAAAATGAACAAATTAAATGAATTAAAATACAAAATAAAATGAATTAAATGAAAAGTATGTTGATCCAGTGGCTGAGGTTTGAACTTAGAACGCGCGAATTGACTGGCGCCAGATCTAAGGGCTGATATTCAAACTGGCCAGATTAATTTGTAAAACTTAATTAAATGGATAATGACGTGGATTAGGGTTTAATGAGGGCATCCTGGCCATTGGAACGCGCGGGAGTCAACAAAAGTCAGCCCATCCAACGTACCAAATTCAAACTTGCATTAATTACACTGATTAGCCCTAATCACTTTCAGGTGACCGGAGAAGACTTTCGGTTGTCTTCTCCGGCAAGACCCTCACCTGAAAGTTGCTAAAACCCTCAAAACCTCATGAAAATGAAAACTAATCACCCAGAAATCATCCCCATTCGAAACTAAATCAAAACCCCCAAACAAAAACCATTTTTCATTCATCAATCAGCCAAATCGAAGCAAAACATTCCTAGGGCAAAAAAGTTTCAGAGCATTCATACATCCTGGTTTCTAAACCATTTTCAAAAATAATCACATCCCCGTGATCAGGGGAGTGCATAGAAGCATTTAAGAACTTAAAATGGAGTTTCTGGAAAAAAAAGTTTGAGATGGCTACCTGAACTGAAGCTTTGGTTTCTGGCACTTTCTGGCTGGTTTCTTGCTTTCAATCAACTCCACTGGACCCCCTGAGAAGCTTTCAATGCTTGTTTGAAGTTTATAATGGATGGTTTGAGAGATGGCAGAAGTTCTGTTCAAGGTGGGATGGAAATCGTATTTCTGATTCAGGGAGTTTTAGGCTATGGTGATGGGTGGTTTTTGATCAGTGAAACATGCTGAGTTGATTTGTGAAGTTGGTTTTTGTGTTTGCTAGCTATGCTGAGTGTTTCGAAGGCTTTTGCAAGTTGGAGCAAAAATGATAACTATGGCTTGTGGGCAAGATCAGTGTGTGTTGTGTTATGTGTTAGGCTGGGTTTTGTCCATGTATCAAAAGGGGATAGGTCAGAAAGTTGTTGGTGGTCTATGGTGATTGGTATGGGTCTTTGGCCAAAATGTCAACTTGATGTGTACTTGAGGTATGGGCTATGGTACAACTTGCTTTTTGGCTTGCTTTTGCTCAGCTTGAATCAAGGAATGCTGTGAAAAAGTTTTAGAGGCAATGCAGCAAGTGGTTTGTAACTTATGATGAGTTTTGCAAGTTGGTTCAAGTTTGGTTCCTTTGAGATTTCTTGAGTTTCAATGCATCAAAGTGCAAAGTTCTTTGGCCCATTCTGAATTTTAGAGGTCATATGATCATGATGTGAAGAAATGGTACACATTTGAGGCCTTTAGAACACTTGATCAAACCATTTTGCAAAATACCTCTTTGGTAGAAAACTTCAAATTATGTGATTTTGGCCAACTTTGACAAGCCATAACTTTTGATCCAAAATGAATTAGGTCATGTTCTTGTACTTTTTGAAAAGGGAATGATCCATTCTACAACTTTCATGACCAAAGTTTTTCCATTTGAAGCATTTTTGAATCAAAAAACAAGGGTTGAAAAAGTTTCCCAAAATGGCAATTTCATTAAAAGTCAACTTTCCCAAAAAGTCAACTTTGCAAATGACTTGAGATTCTTCAATTTTGTGAACTTCCAACATCTTCCATGATCAAATAAAGATCATACATAATCAAAATGATGAAGAACACCCTTTGGTTGGGTCATTGAGGGTCTCAGATGCCCTGATTTTACACTGACTTGCTTAGAAAGTCAACCCTTGATCAGATGACTTCCCCATTGAATTTCTTCATGAAAATTGATATGCATGCTCCCTATACCATATAGAGACCAATAGAGACAAGAATGACCAAAAAAAATGGAGTTATGGCCTCTGAAACCAAAACCCTAATTCCAGGTCATCTGTGCAGTCAAACCTGGCTCTGCTTCCATACCATTCTCAATTCTTGTGATTTTTTGACATTATTAACTTTGAGAGGATATAATATGATGTTTGAACATACATGGACCCCTTTGAAGTGATTGATGACCTTTGGAGTGGCTCAAGAAGCTCTTGGATTGCTCAGATCACAAACCCTAGATGCAGATGACTTTGAATCTATGCAGTGAATCAAAAATGTGGTATGAGATGCTATGATTGGATTTATGTATATGAAATGATCACAAGCCATGGTGTGAATGGGTGAGGGCAAATTTGGGGTGTTTACAGCTGCCCCTATTCAAACATGAGTTAGCTGTGCAGGATGTAAGCAGCGGCTTAACAGGCTAACAAGATAACTTGTGGTTGAATACCAAAGACAGTCCAAAATTTGCACACACAGAATGAAGAAGAAAAGGGATATAGATTGTAAAAGAAAACAAAGTATATTATAAAGTGTGGGCGACGGAGGAAGACCGTCGAGCAGAGGACGACTGCCGGGGAAAGAGCAATGACGGGGACGGCCGACATGCTGGGGAGAGTGTGCGAAGTAAAGCAATGACGGGGACGGCCATCATGCTGGGGATAAAAGGGGTTATGATGGGGATGGCCATGAAGCTATAAGATTCTCTGAGGATTAATGAACAAATGATGGGGACGGCCATCAGGTTCATAAAGTAAGGTAACCAACGATGGGGACGACCATCGGGCTAAACTGATGAAGGACGATCACCAGGAAAAGGAAAAGGGACCACGACGGGGACGGCCATCGGGTTAAAGAATAAATGAAATAATGATGAGGGACGGTCATCAAAGGTGAAGGACGATCACCTAGCAGGGGACGGCTGCTCTCAAGGTTTATCATGACATAGGACGAATGTCAGATAACAAAATCAACGATAGGGACGGCCATCGGATAAAAATGATGAAGGACGATCATCAAAGGGCGAAGGACGATCACCTAGCAGGGGACGGCTGCTAAATATCACGACGAATGTCAGATAAAAGGTCAACGATGGGGACGGCCATCGGATGAGCATGATGAAGGACGATCATCAAGAGGTGAAGGACGGTCACCTAGCAGGGTACAGCTACTCTCAGGGTTTATCATGACATAGGACGAATGTCAGATAGAAAAGAAATTTTGCTTTGCGGGCGATCCACTGGGGAATGGTAAACACGGACGAGTCAAGAAATAAAAGGTATAAGTGTTTTGACGTTGTGTATAGATTAAAGATGCGGACGAGCATCCCTAAGACTATGATACGGACGAGTATCGGGTAGAAACAAATACTGACACATGTTCAGAGATGATGATACGGACGAGTATCAACTGGTTAACAAAGAACACGGACGAGTGTTGATTCTGAGGGGACTCTTCTGGGGAATAGTAGACACAGACAAGTGTCTCAATTCAAGAAGACATAAGTGTTTGACACAGTGTATGGGTTAAAGATGCGGACGAGCATTCCTAAGACTATGATACGGACGAGTATCAAGTAGAAACAAACGCTTGACGCATGTTCTGAGATGATGGTACGGACGAGTACCAACTGGTTAACAAAGAACAAGGACTTGTGTTGAATCTGATATAAGTGGTGTATACAAGATACGGACGAGTATCTGTATAAGTGAAATAAGAGGAAAAAGTATGAGTAGTGTACAGATGAGTGTTCAACCTGCTGGGAAGAGTGACACAGACGAGTGTCAAAAGGAGAAAAGTATAGTAAAAACAAGTATTTGATATACAAAGTGTTTAAGTAACTATGCTGGGAAAGTGACACGGACGGATGTCGAGGAATTGTATATACATGTATCTGTGAGTGCAAAGGGCACGCTTTGGCTTTCTGTTGGGGATGTGACACGGACGGGTGCCACAAAGAGTATGTACTGATGTTTGTGGGTGTAAGGCAACTGCTTTAGCTCTTTGCTGAGGAATTTGGGGAGCATTCTGTATATTGTTGATGGATTGTCATTTTTCACAAGTGTTTGATTCAGACCATGACTTATGATTATGCAACATGTTTGATTTTTGCCGTAATGCTCCGTATTTAGACGGAATGCTACGCTTTGTTTGGTGAATATGATGCGAATGCTATGATTATGCAAAAGATACTGATTCGGGATTCGGATCCCGTTGCTGCGAAGATCTTTGGCCGATCCGTTTGAAGTGGACATCCCAGCTGGGGATGAGACCATTGAGATGTATCTGCTTGGAGGAACATGTCACTGATAGGCCCATTCTTGGTAATGAGGGACCCAGCTGGGGTTTATAGAAGCCTTCGTTACTCTGTTGTGATTCTCTCGCGCGTTGCTCTTCTGGGTAGAGGTTGACACCATGCGGGGAGATGGTTCCCTAGCACTTGACTGTGGAGGGATAGTAAATGGTAACTCGGCTGGGGAGAAACAACAAGTGGCAACTCAGCTGGGGAGAAAACATTTCTGGTGCTAAGGCTGAGTGAGTATTGATTTGCCAGCTTGCTGGGAGTGAAGCTTTCATGCCCCATGCCGTGCTTTGAGTACCTGCAATCCTGAAAAGACAGAGAAACGCACAAAAAATCCCGAGGTATCCCTTACTGGATTCCATCATAGGAGTCTAGACACCCTCGGGAGTAAGTATATTTCCTGCAAGCACGTATTTTTTAGAAGAGAAACATTTGTATTTATGCAATCAGTATCTTAAAGACATCGGACATTTTTGCAAATGAAAATAAAATGTATAAGACTAAACATGACTGAAAATCTGATTTTATTAATTTGTGTGCCCTGAATTGGCAAGATACAGTCAAAGAAACAGATCCCCTAAAATGAGGAGATTGTTACAAATTGAGAAGAAAAAAGATATTGGCAATGTTGATGACGCTTCAGGGAGCTTCCCTTTGCTATGACTCGTATGACATTTGACGTTCTTCTCGTCTTGCTTTCTGAAGAAGGCTGATTCTGAAAGAAGCTTGATCCTTTCGAAGCTTACCAAGTTGTAAGTGATACAGACGAATTCAGAATGCAGTTGTTCGCTTATTCCCTTATTTTGCATGGGTCGCCCTTTCGGGTTTTCAATCCATCGGGATACCTATTTTTGCCTGAGTTGTCCAATGCGGCTTTTCAACTCAGCGGGTGTACATTTTTGTTTATTTCCCTTATTTTTGCCCGAGTCTTTTATTCTGTTTTTGACTCGCCGGGATGCCCTATTTTTGCCTGGACTTACATTCTGTTTTTATGTTCAGCGGGTCATTTTTATGCGAAGTATTTTTTAACTGCATCTGAATTCACAGGGGACGGGAAGTCTTCACCATCCATAGTGCTGAGCATCAGTGCTCCACCGGAGAAGACTTTCTTGACTACAAATGGGCCTTCATAGTTCGGAGTCCACTTGCCCCTGTGGTCCGTATGAGGAGGGAGGATTCTTTTCAGCACAAGATCTCCTACTTGGTACTCTCGGAGCCTGACTTTCTGATCGAAGGCTTTCTTCATTCTCTTCTAATACAACTGCCCATGACAGATTGCAGCCAATCTTTTTTCTTCAATCAGACTCAGTTGTTCGTATCGGGACCGGACCCATTCTGCTTCGTTCAGCTTAACATCCATCAGTACCCGTAGGGAGGGTAACTCAACTTCAACTGGTAGGACTGCCTCCATACCATACACAAGCTGATACGGTGTTGCCCCAGTGGATGTTCTGATTGACGTGCGGTACCCATGCAAGGCGAACGGTAGCATCTCATGCCAGTCTTTGTAGGTGACTACCATCTTCTGCACAATCTTCTTGATATTCTTATTAGCTGCCTCAACAGCGCCGTTCATCTTTGGCCTGTAAGGAGAAGAATTGTGGTGTTGGATTTTGAAGCCCCGGCATAGCTCTGCCATCATTTTATTGTTTAAGTTGGAACCATTGTCAGTAATGATTCGCTCGGGGACTCCGTATCGACAGATGATATCTCTCTTCAAAAATCTGGCTACCACCTGTCTTGTAACATTGGCATAGGAAACTGCATCAACCCACTTGGTAAAATAGTCAATGGCTACCAGGATGAATCTGTGGCCGTTTGAAGCGGTCGGCTCAATATTGCCAATCATGTCAATGCCCCACATAGCAAAGGGCCAGGGTGAAGACATCACGTTCAGAGGATTGGGAGGCACATGCACCTTATCCGCATAGATCTAGGACTTATGGCATTTTCTGGCATAGGCACAACAGTCGGCATCCATTGTGATCCAGTAATAGCCTGATCTTAGCAATTTCTTAGCCATGGCATGCCCTCCTACATGGGTACCAAAGGATCCTTCGTGCACATCGTGCATCAACAAGTCTGCTTCTGTTCTATCAACGCACTTGAGGAGTACCATATCAAAGTTCCTTTTGTACAGGGAACCATCAGTGTTCAGGAAGAAACTACCAGCTAGCCTTCTTAGAGTCTTCTTGTCATTGGAAGATGCCCCAGGTGGGTATGTTTGATCCTCCAAGAAGCACTTAATGTCATGGAACCAAGGCTTATCATCTTTGACAGCGTCTGCTGCAAATACATATGCTGGTCTGTCAAGTCTGGACACTGAAATCCGAGGCACAAAGTTGGCAGCTTGAACTTTGATCATGGATGAAATGGTAGCCAGAGCATCCGCAAACTGATTTTCATCTCGAGGGATATACTCAAGCTTGACCGTTGTAAAGAAAGTCAATAACCTCCTTGTATAATCCCTGTAAGGTATCAGATGATCCTGGTGGGTGTACCATTTGTCGTTGGTTTAATTAACTACCAGAGCTGAATCTCCGAATACAGTCAATGTCTTGATCCTGAGGTCAATGGCTTCCTCAAGACCCATAATACAAGCTTCGTATTCAGCCTCGTTGTTAGTGCAGTTAAAGGCGAGCTTTGCCGAGAAAGGCATGTGAACTCCCTTAGGTGTAATGAGTACTGCACCAACACCACGACCATTCATATTAACAGCCCCATCAAACATCATAGTCCATTCTTCTTCTGGGTCAGGCCCTTCAGTGTGAATAGGCTCTTCATGATCTTTTGCTTTTATGAACATGATGTCTTCATCAGGGAAGTCAAATCTCATAGGCTGGTAATCATCAATAGGTTGCTCAGCAAGATAATCAGACAATACACTGCCCTTGATGGCTTTCTGAGATGTGTACTGGATGTCATATTCTATGAGGATCATTTGCCATCTTGCAACCCGTCCGGTAAGAGCTGGCTTCTCGAAAATGTACTTGACTGGGTCCATTTTGGATATCAACAAAGTAGTGTGGGTCAACATATATTGTCTCAGTCGGCGAGCAGCCCACGCTAAAGCACATCAAGTTTTCTCGAGCAGTGAATAACGCTGTTCACAGTCGGTAAAATTTTTGCTCAGGTAGTAAATTGCATACTCTTTTCGACCAGACTCGTCATGCTAGCCCAGCACACACCCCATTGACTATTCTAATACTGTCAAGTACATTATCAGAGGTCTTCCTTCAACTGGAGGCATAAGGATTGGAGGCTCTTGTAAGTATTCTTTGATCTTGTCAAAAGCCCTCTGGCAGTCTTCGTTCCACCTGACCGTCTGTTCTTTTCTTAACAGCTTGAACAAGGGTTCACAGGTTGCAGTAAGGTGAGATATGAACCTGGAAATGTAGTTCAATCTACCTAGAAATCCTCGAACTTCTTTTTCTGACTTCGGTGCAGGCATTTCTTGAATGGCTTTGACTTTATCAGGGTCAACTTCAATCCCTTTCTCGCTTACAATAAATCCCAGCAGCTTACCAGATCGCCCCCCGAATGTGCACTTGTTGGGGTTCAACTTTAGTTGGTACTTCCTCAGGCGCTTGAATAGTTTCAGCAGATTTACCAGGTGGTCTTCTTCTGTGAGGGACTTGGCAATCATGTCATCCACATAACACTCGATTTCTTTATGGATCATATCGTGGAATAATGTTACCATAGCCCGTTGATATGTTGCACCAGCATTCTTCAGTCCGAATGGCATCACCTTGTAACAGAACGTGCCCCAGGGGTTGTCTTCTCCATGTCTTCAGGTGACATCTTGATCTGATTGTATCCTGAAAATCCGTCCATGAAGGAGAACACCGAGAACTGAGTCGTATTATCAACCAATACATCAATGTGAGGTAATGGGAAGTCATCTTTCGGGCTGGCTCTGTTCAGATCCCGGTAGTCAACACACATCCTCACTTTGCCGTCTTTCTTAGGCACAGGTACTATATTAGCAACCCACGGTGGATAACTTGTTACAGCAAGGTGATGGGCTAAAGACGTGTCTAATTATGCGTCTAGCGGTATCTTAACTGCAAGTGCACAGCCTATCGAAGTAATATTTAAGATTATCGATCCACAGGGATTCTATGGTTACCTAGTGCTAGATGAACTTCTAGTTTAGCTAAGGCGAATGGTTGTCACGATTTTTTGTTGATTTTTAAGAATATTAAAGGCGGAATTAAATTTAAGTTTTAAAATAATATTAAGGCGGTCGGTATGTAATTATACTAACTTAGGTGGGTCAATCTAACCTAGGCTTATAAAGGTGTTTACTTAATCTATTCGGTAGAGGTTACCAGTTTAAATACCCTCAACTCACACTCTCGTGGTCTTATCTCAGATCTTATCCCTAAAGCCCTATGCCTGCTCTCGCTAGCCCATAAGTGTTTAGAGATAATTTTTGGAAACTTAGTAATTCTAATTTATTTTAAAGCGCTTTCGCTGTGTTTAATTTAAATGCCTAACTTTAGCTATCTGGTTAAAATCTCACACTCTCATGGTCTTGACCTAACCTAATACTCTTTCCTTACTCTCGTAACGAAAAGATCGATTTTCATTAAAAAGTATCAGCCAGAATGTTAAGTTATTAATTGTTTTAAGCCTATGATTAAATTTTACCGATTAAGTTTGTTCTAACTACATACCGCCCTAAGGTATTTAGCTACTCATCGATGTTGAACCAGACAGAGACAGAAAATTAAATAATAAAATACTCATGGCAAAAAAATAAATAAACATTATAAATATTTAAATTGCAATATAATAAAAAACCTGGTTAACAAATATCAGAGCAGACTCCTTCTTCCACAAACCGGAAAGCTTGGAGTTGGCGGAAATCGAAAATAACAAAGGCTGAAGGTTTAAAAAAATAAATGTATAACAATTTCCTG
Source organism: Lathyrus aphaca (assembly GCA_963966055.1). Lineage (NCBI taxonomy): Eukaryota > Viridiplantae > Streptophyta > Magnoliopsida > Fabales > Fabaceae > Lathyrus > Lathyrus aphaca. The sequence continues at coordinate 632,741,090 of OZ014519.1, forward strand.
ATGTTGGAAATTGTTATATGGCTGGTTTGGATACAATAAGAACGAAAAGAAAACTAAAAATAATGCAGAAATAGAAACAGGGTCGTAAAATAGTTCGGCAGAGCTTCCGCAGAAAATCGAATAAAAAATGCTCTGTACATTGTTCATAAAACTTGTACTATTTATAGAATCCTTAATGGGCTGAAAATTGGACCTTTTGTTGCATGGGCCTTGCTGACTTGGTGGAGGAAATGTAGGTACGTAGCAACAAAATAGGAGGAACGTTCTTCACGTAGTGCTTTGACGTAGTCTGAGTCAAAAACCTAATTTTATCCTTGTCACGGTCGTGACAAGGTCTTCACGCTCGTGTCATGTGGCTTTTGAGTGTCACGGTCGTGACAATTCTCTCACGGTCGTGATGGATGCTTTTGGGGTGTCACGGTCGTGACACCCTGGTGACGATCGTGGCTGCAACAAAATATGCAGTTTTGCAGGCTTCTTCATTTCTTCATCTTTTTATGGTTGATTTTGTTCCTTTTTCTCTTAATTCATGATTTAGCTCCATATAATGATGTACCTGCAAAATGGTAAGAAAAACTCGAGAAATCGAGTGTTAAAACGGTGATTATGCGATAAAACGTCAATGAAACCTAGCAATATAATCGATACGTTTTCTCGTTATCACAAGGAATCCGACGTCCCACTGCTTTTGTACCTCTTCCTTTATCTTCATTGCCATATCTGGGCGAGTACGGCGCAGCTTCTGTTTTACTGGCAGACAATCCTCTTTCAATGGCAGCTTGTGCATGACGATATCGGTGTCCAACCCTGGCATATCCTGGTAAGACCAAGCAAACACATCTGCATACTCCCGAAGCAAATCAATCAGTTGTTCTTTCACTGAGTTTTGTAGGCAGGCCCCGATCTTAACCTCTTTCACGTCTTCATCTGTACCAAGATTAACTGTTTCAATCTCCTCCTGATGAGGAGTGATAACCTTCTCCTCTTGCCTTAACAACCTGGCTAGCTCTTCAGGAAGCTCAAAATCTTCTTCAACCCCTTCATCGGCTTGATTGATTGGATTGTCAAAGTCATACGAAGCCATAGCTGTGCTGTTGTCGGTGCAGTCTGAAAGGCACTCTCTGCAAGGGTTTAGATTGTTCATTTTAGTGATTGATTTTAATCTTGTTTAAAAAGAGTGAAATGAAGTTGTCATTTTGAAAACATTGCCATTTATTTTTGTACAAAAAGAAAAATGGAAAAACAGTGAGCGGAAAAGAAGAAAGACTCATTTGCAAAAGATGTCTGATATTCATTGATTGATCTATTTGCACAAAATTACAGATGGCCCGATTACAAAATGAGTCTTGTCATCTTGGGCAAGATGCAAGACTTGATGCATGCTTAAAATATACAGGAAATAATAATTACTCTGCAGGAGTAACCCTTATAATTTCCTGGGAAGACCAGTTTGAGATACGGCTCCCCGGGATCCTTGGACGTATCCAGCTCTCCAGGTTGCGCTCATCTTCCGACTCATCTTCCAAGTTGTTCACTGCATCGGGGGTGAGCATCCCCCCACTGAAAAAGTTGGGCTTCTTAGCAGCCTCTGCTTGATCTTGTTGGGTTGGTTTGTAACCCAACCCAAATCTGTCCTCCTTCTTCTCTACAGGAAACAACTTGCCCCAGCCTTGAGCATTCCCTTCTTCAACAACCTTCCTGGCTTGCTGGTAGGATGTCATGGAAGTCCCAAGTACAGCAGATGCTTCATTGATGTTCAGGGCTTCGAATCCCTGGCTCATGGTTTCATGGATCTCCCCATCCATCTCAATATATTTGTATGTAGCCAGATGGCTAACAAAAATATCTTCTTCACCGCAAATGGTGATGATCTGGCCCTCCCACTCGAATTTTAACTTCTGGTGAAGGGTAGACGTTACTGCGCCAGCGGCATGAATCCAAGGTCTACCCAACAAACAGCTGTAGGTCGGCTGAATGTCCATCACATAGAAGGTTATTTTAAATGTCTGTGGACCGATCATCACAGGTAGATCAATCTCTCCTAGCACTGATCTCTTAGAGCCGTCAAATGCTCTCACTACCAAATTACTTGGCCGCAATGCCAAGCCATCATACTCTAGCTTCACCAAGGCTTTCTTTGGTAAGACATTGAGTGAAGACCCAGTGTCTACCAGTACATGTGATAGAACAGCACCCTTGCATTCCAGGGTGATATGTAAAGCCTTATTGTGGTTACAACCCTCAGTTGTTAAATCAGCATTGGTAAAACCCAATCCATGGCTGGTATTGACATTTGCTACCACGGTCTCCAGCTGATTAACGGTGATCTCCTCCGGCACATATGCTGCGTGCAAGACTTTTAGTAATGCGTTCCGGTGAGCTTCGGAACACATCAGCAGGGATAAAATAGAGATTTTTGAGGGAGTTTGGTGAAGCTGATCCACCACCTAGTAATCACTCCTCTTGATAATTCTCATAAACTCGTCTATATCTTGTTCAAAAGATGTCTTCTGTGTCTCTTTGAGAATGGGTTCTTCAGCTATTACACTCTTCCCTTTTGCTTTGGCAGCAGCTTCTGCTTCGGCATTGGGTCTTTGTGATTACGAGGCAAAAAGGCGTCCGCTTCTGGTGAAGCCTCCGCCTCCCCCGACATTGTCAACTTGTGGAGAAGAGGTTGAAGAGTCAAGAGTGATTCTCTCCCCATTGCAGTACAGGTCAGAGCCATAATGCCAAGGGATGGCGTTAGTGCTTTCATATGGAACGGGCCCAGGTACCGTGATGGTAACCGGGCTGACTGCAGCAGAGGAGGGTGTTGCAATGGTATGTTGATCGTAGTAGATAGTAACTGGTGATATGGCAGGAGATGCCACTGCTTGTTGTTGAAAATTGTTGTTCGGAGGAATACTTGACGGATCATAATAAATAGTGACTGCTGAGATATTTGCTGGTGTTGTAGGAGTAGATTCTGAATAGAGGGGTGCTGATGTTGTAGAAGGAATATTTGTTGATATCTGGCTTGTTGAAGTGATATTTGAAGCATTTGTTGATGAAACTGAAGAATTGTTTGGAATAATTGTTGTTGCAGTTGTAGGAGACTCTGGAACTGTTGTTGGAGAGATTGCTGGATTTGAAGGTATTGATGTTGTGATCTGAAGTAGACCATTTTGGATAAGACTGTCTATGCCGCTTCTCAAGTTATCACATCCATTTACCGAAATGTTGCAATAACCGCACCCGAGCTCACATCCAGGGAATATCTGGCATTCAAGGAGTTGAGCTTTAATCTCTACCAGGGGTGTCCGGATCTGCCCAACACTGGTTATTAAGAAAGACGGCTTATCTTCCTCAATAGCATTAATTCTGGGCCCTCCATGGTTGGGCATGGGGTTCTTGTTAACATTTGGCGGGGGTGCAAAGTTTAGAGCTTTAGAATCTACCAAGTCCTGTACTTTCATTTGTAGAGCCCTACACTTCTCTGTACTGTGGCCAGGTGCATTGGTGTGAAAAGCACATCTGGCATTGGCGTCATAATTTCTTGGCAAATTGGAAGGATCTGGTGGTGCCAACGTCCTTAACTCAACCAGGTTGAGCTTCAGGAGCTGTGGCAGTAAAGCGGCATAAGGCATAGGGATTGGATCAATCACTCTATTGGCCTGAGACGGTCTCTGTTGAAATGGTCTTTGTTGACTGTTGTTGTTGTTGTTGTAGTTTCTCTGAGGAGGATACTGAGTTTGTTGCTGGTAATGGGGTTGTTGCTGAGGTTGATATGCTGGTTGCTGAGGCATTGGAGTGGGAATGGTGACTGCTGCTACTGACCTATGCACATATTGTGGTCTGCCCCTGCTGGCCTGAATAGCATTAGTCTCACCGGTTCTTCTTGGACCTACAAAAGGTTTTCTGGGGTTGCTGGACGAGCTCGCACCGTTGTCAGAAATCTTGCCCATCTTTAATAGGCTCTCAATTCTTTCCCCAGCTATGACTACGTCAGCGAAGCTAGTGGAAGAAAAGGCAACTAGCCTGTCAATGTATGTCCCTTGGAGGGTGTTCATAAACATGTCAGCCATTTCCCTTTCCGACATGGGTGGCTGGACAGCAGCAGCAAGCTGTCTCCACCTCTGGGCGTATTCCCGGAAGCTTTCCCTGGATGATTGAGACATCCCCATCAAGAGGGTCCTGTTAGGAGCCATGTCCAAGTTGTACTGGTATTGTCTGATAAAGGCCTCAGCTAGGTCCTTCCAGCATCTGATGGTTGCTCTAGTCAAGTGAGAGTACCATTCCCTTGAAGCTCCTGTTAAGCTATCTTCAAAATAAAACATCCATAGCTTCTCATCCATGGTATATGCCTTCAGCCTCCCCAGAAAGGATTGTAAATGGGTTCGTGGACAGGAAGTTCCGTTGTACTTCTCGAAGCACGGAGGTTTAAACTTGTGGGGAATCCTTACCCCGTCCACTAGACCCATGTCCATAACATCAAAGCCCAAGGAATTCTGAGACTCCAGGGATCTTAATTTCTCAGCAATTTCATCTAGCCTTCTGTCATAGGCTACATCCCCAGCTCCCATCACAGTGAATTGATCTTCCTGGGGGTCTTCCTGTAATACTCTGCCTGCAGTGGCATTCCCTTGCACATTAGCAGGGATGTTGATCTCTGGATGAAGGTGGGGTCCATACACTGGAGGATTAACATGAGGCTGAACCCTCTCATTGTTGCTCGTTCCCCCAGTCCCTAGATGGGGTTCCTCCTGGGTCTGCCTTTCTACTAATGCCCTTAATCTCTCTTGGCTCTGTGCCAATCCATTCATCACCTCCATAAACTGGGTCATTTGATTTCTCATTTCCAGTCTCTCATTGGCCATTTGAGTCCTGACCTCTGTAAGGTCCTGCTGTACTTGGTCCATTTGTATACCCGGAAGGTTGTTGCGGGTGGGATATCTGTGTGGACGGTTGAGTGGGAACACCCGATGTCGAGCAATAGTTCCTGAATCACAACAGAGTTAGTAACAACAAAACAAAAACCTACAAAACAAAACAAAATTTAGTATGCAATGCAGTATGCTTATTTGTTTCCAAGGTATCCGGCTTGGCATTTGGTTTTGACCTTTCCAGACCCCTGAAGAAGATGCTTTGATGTTGCTTGAGAGAAAAAGAACTCAGATAAAACAAACTAATGAATATATTACAAATGGAAAAACATACATAGTTTTTTTTTTACAATACATGCCCTCTGAGGGGTCAAAAATACAACATAAAAGAAAAGTACACGAAATGAAAGTAACAACAAGCAAAAGTCAGACACCAAGACCAAACTCATCCTCCTGGACTTCCTTCAAAAGTGCTTCAGTCACAGGATTAGCTGGATGCTCCGTGAGGTTCCTGATGAGAAGATTCCTGGTGGTGATAGCAGAGGTTAGCTTTTTGTGTCTGCTTTGGTCCTTTGACCTCTTTACACCAGCTCTGAGTTTCAACTCTGAGATCTCCCTCTGGGCTGCTACTAGGGCTTCCTGTTGCTCCTTTGCATTAGCCTCCAACTGCTCAATCTTGTCCTGGTTTCTCTTATCCTCCTGAGTGCGAGCTTCAGTGATCCTGACCCACCTAGCTTGGCTCTCCTTCAGATAAAGATCAGTCCTAGCCTTTTGGAACTGGGCCTCTTTATAGGCATTCTTCAAAATCTGCTCTCCAGCCCTTGACTTCTTGATGTAGTCCTCTGACTTTTCAATCCTGGCTAGATGCTCCACCTTTAGCTTTTCTAACCTCTCAATGTCCAGAAGACCATCACTCCTCTCCCAGAGGGTTCTCTTCAAGGCTTCAGACAAATTCTCATTCCTCTCTTTGAGCTTTTCAAACTCCTTCAGGCTGACAGTGGCTGGAGGTGGTAATGTGGAGGGTCCAGGTACATCTTCAATGGTGAAGGGCATCCCAGAAAGTTGAGCCCTGGCATGGGACCACTCATAATACTGAGCTGAGGCCACATTGTTGCATCTCCCAAGAATGGTTACCCCTTTAGTCTGGACATTGTCCCAAGCCCAGGATGCTTGCCTGACAATAGCCAGATTAGGCTTGATCTCACAATAGAGGGTCTCAGCTAGATCTTGTACTCTAGGGGAGTGGACCAATGCATAGCCCAGTTGTCTTTTGAATAGCAGAGGGTTGTAGTTGATGCAACCCTTCACCCCTATCAGAGGTACATTGGGGAACTGCCTGCAACTAGTAATGATGTCCCTGCCCTTGGTGCTCTGAGTGCACCACCTGATGTCAGTTGAGGTTAAAGCAATGAGTCTTCTAGCCCAATTCTTTTGCTGGTGAGGATTCAAGAATGCATCAGTTTTGGGCAAGTGCTTGAGCAGCCAGGTATGGAATAGGGGAGCACAGCATCTCACCAATCTTCCTCTTTGCTTTTCATTCCTTTGGTGAACAGAGTAGTAGAAATCCCCCAGTAAGGTGGGCACTGGGTTCCTCAGAATGAAAAGATGGATTGCATTCTTGATAATAAACTTAGGCTCATCTGCAAATAATATAACCCCATATATGCTAAGGGCTAATAATGCACAGACTGCCTTCCATTCTCCCAAGGAGGCCTTCAGGATAGCCTGGGAGGTCAAGAAATCCAAGTGTAGACCAGAGTTTCCAGCCTTTGCTGTCATGTTCTGCTCAATCAGAACTGGTTCCAGATATAATGCCTTTGCCACCTCTTCATTACTAGAAAAAGCCATCTCAGGGTTGAAGGGGACTCCACCCCTGATGGGTACACCAATCAGTGATGAATACTCTTCCAACAAGGGTCCCAATTGAAAATTCTGGAAGGTGAAGCACCTCAGAGGGGGATCATAGAACTGCAGGCAAGTATGAATCAAGCTCCTCTGGGAAGGGTCCAAATCCATAACCACATCAAGGATGCCTCCATAATGTTCTCTGAATAGTGGTATATGGTCTGGAGTAATCAGGGCCTGGACCTTCCTGATGCCAGCCAGCTCAGGCTCAAAGAAATGGTAGGAGATGTTACTCTTCTTGGGTGCCATGTCTGGAGACAGATGCTGATGATGGAGATTAACACTAAAGATGGGCCACTGACAGGCTGATACTGGTGATGCAGGTGACTGAAGCAGGTAGCTGATGAAGATAGCTGAAGCAGATAGCTGGTGAATAAAGGCTTATGCAGATGAAAGGGGTCAAAACCAAGCCAAATGTAATATGGATACCCTGAAAAACAAATAAACACATGTTAAATGATGCAATGATGATGTATGCAAATGATATGCAAGGGTTTGTGATCAAGCTGGATCTGATTAACTGCCTTGGTATAGGTCCATGTATGTTCAAGAAATCCAGATGGAGGTTCATAGGTTCAATAACCAAGGTGGGGGACTCAAATAAAGAGTCACATGTCCAGGGTTAAAATCACAAGAAACTGTCCCAAAATGGTGTACTCTTAATCAAAACAAAGTAACAGGGTATGTTGAGGTCAAGGGTACCTGCAAACCTGTAAACAGCCCATCCCCCTCACAGGTGATGTTCTAAAACAAGGATCCTCAGACTTGGATCAGTTATGAGAAGTGTAAACACTTCTAACCCGGAGGTACAAAGATTACAATAACCATAAAATATCCTCCTCTAATTCACCTCAGTTTCTGAAGGTCATGGTAAAGGTCATCCAGACTTAGCAGGCTTCCCAGATAGCCCTAGCACTACAAGAAATCTGTAGCACAGAGTTCTCAAGAAGAAACCCATATCTGAACCGTGTTTCATATTCCCGCACCAGACCGAAATGGAATGGGAAAGAACATGAACCACTCTAGCCTAGATGTCACTCAGGTCCCAGGTATAGGACCTTAAACTCTCAATGGAACCCCCACCCACCAAGACAGCAGAACAGATCCAGCAATGATAATGACAGTATGTAATATGAAAAACTGTAAAGAAATAAATAAATAAAGCTGTACATAAAGCAGTAAATAAAGCAAATATACAAACACAAATAGCACATAACACCCCAGTAAACATAAATCAAACAAGCGCTAGGAGGAACCCACAAAAAGAACCAGAAGCCCTGGTTACAGTATAAGGGTCCCCAGCAGAGTCGCCAAGCTGTCGCTCCCACCAAATGACACCGGGTCAGAAGGGGTACAGACGCGAACGGTCGGCGAAAGAGGGATGAGAACACACAGGAGTGAACTCAAGAGAAAGAAAGAGTCGCCAGCTAGGCATTTTTATCCCGAAGGAAAGGCAATGCTGCATAGACCTAGAAAGATATGGATAAGACGGTTGCGAACCAGAGAGACTGAGAAAGGGGGTTGGTTACAACCTGGGAATGTATTAGCACCCAGATTGTCCGTCGTACTCGACGGGATCCACGCTTAAAAGATTTGTGTTTTAAAGGGGTAGTGTCAGTGCAATTTGTGTATCAAAACTGGAAAAGAATACAAGTGTCAGTGTAAAAGAAGTGAAGTGTGTAATGTACAGTGTCAGTGTAAGAACAGGAATAAGATGCTCAAGATCATGAGGTTAGAAGAATAATGCTGAAAGAGGGGGAATATACAGAGACTTTTGTTCGATAACAGTTAAGTTATGCCTACGTATCCTCTCGTGCAATGAGGAAGTCAGAACACCGTAGTTCGACCCAAAGAGACTGAAAGGTGAATTGACTTGTGAACTGCTTGCTTGTCTATGCTCAAGTGTATGACCTGTCTGGCTCAGGTGCAAACTGTCTTGCATTAGACGGAAGAAGCAAGTTCTCGTTTATGAGTGAATTAGATGAGAAAAGAATCCCGAAGGAGACGATTATTGTTTGTTTTTGAGTTTTCAATATTTTATTGCTTTTGAAAATTTGTCGTAGATTAATGAGCTTAAGCCTAAACCAATGGATTTAGTAAACTCATCACATCTTCCCTCTGATTAGGGGTAATGAGAATGCCTTAAGTGTGAAGTCAGCTTCTCACACTTAATCACCATGGTGTAGGATTAAGATCATTAACCTACTTGTGATTATTTAGATGTTTTTGGTGTTTTTTTGTTTAGTGTTAAGTAATGAGGTTAAGCCATAATCAGGGATTAAACAGACTCATTACACCATCCTAATAGAAGGATAATAGATGAGGATGTTTAAGCTGAGGAAAGCTCCTCAACTTAATTCATGATTAGGGATTAACTTCATGACAAAACAAAGCCTTTATTAAATGGATTTAGTTAATGATAGGATGAATAAGTGATTTTTAGGGTTTGTAAGGCAACTAGAGGGGGACTTGTCCATTAACACTAGGGTTAGTCCTTCTTAACCAATTAAGGAAGAATTAGAACCCTAATGCAAGGCCCAAGTTACAAGCTTGATGTCTTGATGGTTATTAAGTGGATTAATTAAAGGATTTAAACACATTAAGGGTTTAACACTTAGGATTAAATTTATACACTCCATCCTAATAGAAGGATGCAGGCATAAGCTTAATCACAAAGCCTTAAAGCCTTTAGGGTTTAGTCCCTGATTATGAGATGAGAAGAGAAGACTCAATGAGACACAAAGGTAAAAATCTAAATGTGGGACTAATCAAAACCCTAATTATTGTCATGCTTGGTTGTTCCTAAGTTTTGTGAGGTTTACAAGAGAAATCTTCAGAGGAACCACCAGGAAGCAGATGAAAGGAGCAAAGAGAAGCAAAGTAACTTGCTTCATTTAAGAAGACAAGTCACTTGAAGGAAGAAGGTAGGATGGAGAAGAATAAGCAAGCTCAATCACAAACACAAGACAAAATGCAGCAATGATGCATAAGAGAGATGAAAAGAAATTGTGAGAAGTGAAGGCAAATTCACTTCTCAAAGTAACTTACCACCTGAAAAGTTAGTGAAAGAAATGCAATGCAAAATGAGGTGAAATGACATGATGCAAATCAAAAACAGAAGCATATACATGATGTTAATGATGTTATGAGATGATGCAAACATGAAACAAGGCATGGGAATGATCATATGAACACATGGATGCAAGAGAAGCATGCTTAGAACCATGAACATACATGAAAAGTTATGAAATGCAAATGGTATACAACATGGCAAATGCAAGATGCAATGATCAAACATGTTTCTAATATGTCCTAAGATGTATTATGAATCAAATGGATGCATAAAATGTCATGGCAAGTCATGGTATGCAAGCAAATACAAGATGGATGCATATGAAAGCCCAAATTAGGGTTTATGATCAATGCACCAAACAAAAATCAAAACCAGAAGCAAACATCAAGATAAAAAATTTAAAATGCAACCAAGGGAACCCTAAACCTATACAAACTCCCTGCCCAAAGGAGGGGTTCTAACTCTTAACCTAATGAGGGTTATGAATTTCTTAAGATTGCTAGGGTTTTAAGGCACCTTGTCAAGAAAAATGCCAAACAAATTGAAAATGCAAGATCAAATCATGCCAATTTAATCCTATAAACTACATGACATGCAAGATGCAATGCAAAAAGAATCATTGTCCAATTCTCAATGGTTAGGCAGAAATGAATTTTTGAAGTTTGGATCAAAATAATGCCTTGAAATGAAATTAATTCCATGAAAATTTGTCAAAAGACATCAAGATCAAAAAAGAAATTTGGTTTGAAGGTTGGACAATGTTTCTAAATGGTTTTAAAGGTTTCATGAATTTTTTGGTGATTTTTAAATACCTAAAAGTATTTTTAATTAATTAATTCTCATTAATTAATCAAAAATAAACTTTTAAATGATTTAAAAATATTTTTTAATGCAAAAAATAAAAATAAAAATGTTTTTGGTTTCTGAAAATTAATAAAAGGTTGCATAAAAATTTTCAGAATTTTTAAAGATGTTTTGCTATTTTTAATAAAATGAACAAATTAAATGAATTAAAATACAAAATAAAATGAATTAAATGAAAAGTATGCTGATCCAGTGGCTGAGGTTTGAACTTAGAACGCGCGAATTGACTGGCGCCAGATCTAAGGGCTGATATTCAAACTGGCCAAATTAATTTGTAAAACTTAATTAAATGGATAATGACGTGGATTAGGGTTTAATGAGGGCATCCTGGCCATTGGAACGCGCGGGAGTCAACAAAAGTCAGCCCATCCAACGTACCAAATTCAAACTTGCATTAATTACACTGATTAGCCCTAATCACTTTCAGGTGGCCGGAGAAGACTTCCGGTCGTCTTCTCCGGCAAGACCCTCACCTGAAAGTTGCTAAAACCCTCAAAACCTCATGAAAATGAAAACTAATCACCCAGAAATCATCCCCATTCGAAACTAAATCAAAACCCCCAAACAAAAACCATTTTTCATTCATCAATCAGCCAAATCGAAGCAAAACATTCCTAGGGCAAAAAAGTTTCAGAGCATTCATACATCCTGGTTTCTCAACCATTTTCAAAAATAATCACATCCCCATGATCAGGGGAGTGCATAGAAGCATTTAAGAACTTAAAATGGAGTTTCTGGAAAAAAAAGTTTGAGATGGCTACCTGAACTGAAGCTTTGGTTTCTGGCACTTTCTGGCTGGTTTCTTGCTTTCAATCAACTCCACTGGACCCCCTGAGAAGCTTTCAATGCTTGTTTGAAGTTTATAATGGATGGTTTGAGAGATGGAAGAAGTTCTGTTCAAGGTGGGATGGAAATCGTATTTCTGATTCAGGGAGTTTTAGGCTATGGTGATGGGTGGTTTTTGATCAGTGAAGCATGCTGAGTTGATTTGTGAAGTTGGTTTTTGTGTTTGCTAGCTATGCTGAGTGTTTCGAAGGCTTTTGCAAGTTGGAGAAAAAATGATAACTATGGCTTGTGGGCAAGATCAGTGTGTGTTGTGTTATGTGTTAGGCTGGGTTTTGTCCATGTATCAAAAGGGGATAGGTCAGAAAGTTGTTGGTGGCCTATGGTGATTGGTATGGGTCTTTGGCCAAAATGTCAACTTGATGTGTACTTGAGGTATGGGCTATGGTACAACTTGCTTTTTGGCTTGCTTTTGCTCAGCTTGAATCAAGGAATGCTGTGAAAAAGGTTTAGAGGCAATGCAGCAAGTGGTTTGTAACTTATGATGAGTTTTGCAAGTTGGTTCAAGTTTGGTTCCTTTGAGATTTCTTGAGTTTCAATGCATCAAAGTGCAAAGTTCTTTGGCCCATTCTGAATTTTAGAGGTCATATGATCATGATGTGAAGAAATGGTACACATTTGAGGCCTTTAGAACACTTGATCAAACCATTTTGCAAAATACCTCTTTGGTAGAAAACTTCAAATTATGTGATTTTGGCCAACTTTGACAAGCCATAACTTTTGATCCAAAATGAATTAGGTCATGTTCTTGTACTTTTTGAAAAGGGAATGATCCATTCTACAACTTTCATGACCAAAGTTTTTCCATTTGAAGCACTTTTGAATCAAAAAGCAAGGGTTGAAAAAGTTTCCCAAAATGGCAATTTCATTAAAAGTCAACTTTCCCAAAAAGTCAACTTTGCAAATGACTTGAGATTCTTCAATTTTGTGAACTTCCAACATCTTCCATGATCAAATAAAGATCATACATAATCAAAATGATGAAGAACACCCTTTGGTTGGGTCATTGAGGGTCTCAGATGCCCTGATTTTACACTGACTTGCTTAGAAAGTCAACCCTTGATCAGATGACTTCCCCATTGAATTTCTTCATTAAAATTGATATGCATGCTCCCTATACCATATAGAGACCAATAGAAACAAGAATGACCAAAAAAAATGGAGTTATGGCCTCTGAAACCAAAACCCTAATTCCAGGTCATCTGTGCAGTCAAACCTGGCTCTGCTTCCATACCATTCTCAATTCTTGTGATTTTTTGACATTCTTAACTTTGAGAGGATATAATATGATGTTTGAACATACATGGACCCCTTTGAAGTTATTGATGACCTTTGGAGTGGCTCAAGAAGCTCTTGGATTTCTCAGATCACAAACCCTAGATGAAGATGACTTTGAATCTATGCAGTGAATCAAAAATGTGGTATGAGATGCTATGATTGGATTTATGTATATGAAATGATCACAAGCCATGGTGTGAATGGGTGAGGGCAAATTTGGGGTGTTTACAATTTGAAGTCATCTTGATGAAGAAAAATGGAAATACTTATGACACACCACCTGTTTGAAAAAAGACCTTGCAGGGCACGCGCGCAGGATGCAAGGCTTGCCTTGGTTATTACCCTAGTTTGCTCAAACTTTGGATGATCATAACTTCTTCAATTTTAATGCTATGAACATGTTACACCTATGGATTTAAAGCTTAGGATTCCCTCTTTCAAAAAACCCAAGTGGAATTTTCATTTTAATTTTATTTTGGGAGTAGACCTCTCTTAAACATGGCTGCAAAATGGCCAAAACTTGCCATTTTTGGAAACCCTAATTTTCCAAAAATGGTAAGTCTTGATTTTCTTGATTCTTAGGGATCCCTCCATAATTTAATGATAAAATTTGGTCCATGGACTCCATGTAACCTTAATTTCATGAATTTGACCTCAAAAAGTCAGGAGTTGACTTTTTTCTCAGTATGGTTGACTTTCCCCCCAATTCCTTTATTTTCAAGTAACTGATCAATTGAAGACCCTCCAAAATGATTCAATGGATGAAGTTTCAACCCTAGATACTTGATATCATGTAGAAAACAATGAGATCAAGTTTGAACCAAAATTTCTTTGGGAATCTCATTTAATCAAAAACCCTAATTTTACCCCCTTTTGTTAAGAGATGTTGCACTACTTGAATTCCTTGATTAATCCACTTCTTCTTGATACTTGGGGAATCGAGTGAGACCTTGTGGTATGTTGTGAACCCTTTTCACAATATTGGGAATTCATGTTTCCCTTTGATTGCCTTTGGATTACCATTAATCTCTTCAGTCATTGATCACAAGCCCCATGCCTCAACTATGATGGCTATGATGCAATGGTTTAGGTTATGATATGGATTTAAGTATGCAAAGTGATATGCTAAATGCCATAAAAATTAGAGGGAAAATTTTGGGGTGCTACAGTTGCTCCTATTCAATCATCTGTAGTCCTGAATGAATAATAGTAAGAGCTTTTAAACTTTCAAGGTATGGAGTGATTGAATACTCAGATAAACCGGAAAATTTGTACTCTTGCGAGAAATGAAACTGTATTAAGGAGAATCTCATTCTTGGATGAAGAAGCAAGAAAATTTGTGAGTAGACCAGAAAAGGAATTGTCATGACTTGGATGACGGCTCAAGGACATGAAACCGAACTTGGCAGAATCAAAAAGAGTACATATCCCCCGTGGGAGATATGATCTGAAAAGAGGTCATCATGACGCGAATGATGACTCAAGCAAACGAGACCTAACGAGGCGGAATCAACAAGAATTTATCCCATGCGGGAGATAAAACTTGAAAAGAGACCATCATAACGAGGATGGTGACTCAACCAAATGAGACCGAACGAGGTGGAATCGACATGAACTTATCCCACACGGGAGATAAAACTTGAAAAGAGACCATCATAACAAGGATGATTACTCAAACAAACGAGACCGAGTGAGGCAGAATCGACAAGAATTTATCCCACGTGGGAGATAAAACTTGAAAAGAGACCATCATAATGAGGATGATGACTCAAACAAACGAGACCGAGCGAGCCGGAATCGACAAGAATTTATCCCACACAGGAGATAAAACTTGAAAAGAGACCATCATAACGAGGATGATGAATCAAACAAACGAGACCGAGCGAGGCGGAATTGACAAGAATTTATCCCACGCGGGAGATAAAACTTGAAAAGAGACCATCATAACGAGGATGATGACTCAAACAAACGAGACCGAACGAGGTGGAATCGACAAGAATTTATCCCACGCGGGAGATAAAAATTGAAAATAGATCATCATAAAGAGGATGATGACTCAAACAAACGAGACCGAGCGAGGCAGAATCGACAAGATTTTATCCCACGTGGGAGATAAAACTTGAAAAGAGACCATCATAACGTGGATGATGACTCAACTGGGGATAACAAGCATTGACTTATAAAAGATAACAACACTGAAGAATGAACTTGGCACTCTCTGTGGGGATCTTTTGGTCTCATTGGAGAAAAGATGTTCCGGGCTTTTGTGCAAGATACCAAAAACTGGCCCATGCTAGTATGCATAAGTTTGAATTTTTCCATGGCGTAATGCTCCATAATGATTGAAATGCTACACTTTTTGAGGATGAAAATGTAATGATGATTACTAAATGAAAATGCAAAGTTGATCTCTTGGAGGGGATACAATAGACATCCTGACAGCTTGACTAGGGAGGAATAATCACTGAATTGATTTGATGAATCCCTGTGAGGGAAAGAAACTCTGCGAGGGAGAGTGTTTGATACGGGCTCTGAGTTGCCACTACCGCCAAAAATAAATTGGACTTTGGGATTGGAGAGCCAAGACTCCATTAGGAATGAACTTGATCTGAGAAGTACGCTACCCACTGAACTCCGTTGCTGAAGTGAGATCCCTTTGACTTGGTTAGGGAAACCAGACTTGCTGACCCTACTGATGGAGAAGTTTGCTAGGGAATTCCTTAGGTGCAACATCTTCTGCTTGGTGAGAACACTGGTCTTCTTTTACTATTGTTGGATCAGATCTTCTCTTTTCACTCTACTAGAGACAATGGAAGGCACCAAAGAGGATGTTCCTAAGGAATCTTGCTCAAGACTCTGTTGAGGATGGCTTCTTGTAGTTATGTGCTGGCTTTTATAGCAACACTTGTACCTGCATGAACACAATTGATAGTGCCTGCAAAATGAAGAGTTAGTTTGGCCTGCATGCCCCCGGTTCCTGGTCTGAATTACCATCCCAGTCACTCAACACAATAGGTATGTGTTAAATGTTTTTTACCCTCCTACACGTGTTATAAGGCATTCATGTATTCGCAATGCAATATTTTACCATGATTTGTTGGACGTTTTTGTAATCAATCAATGGTAGATGGAAAAAACACGTGGAAACAAATTTGAACTGAAATTGCATTTTTATTGATTGAGGAATGGCCATGAATAGGAATTACACGAGAAGAAATCCCTAGAAAGAGGAAATTGCACAAAAGGAAAATAAATTATTCTAACGGCAATGTGGAAAACAAAGTCTCATCAAGCTCTAACCCGACTATGACTTGTTTGTCCTCAAGACGCTCCGCTCGCTTCGCCTTGAGAAAGACGATTGAATTGATCTTCAACCTTTGAATTACCCATAGTTGCAAATGACGAATCACTGATCTAGAAGATCGAAGTTGTTTGTTTTACTCCCTCTTTTGCATGGATCGCCCTTTTGGGTTTTCAATCCACCGAGATACATTTTTTTGCCTGAGCTGTCCGGTGTGGTTTTTCAGCTCAGTGGGTGTACATCTTTTCAGATATTTCCCTAACTTTTGCTCGGGCCTCGTATTCTGTTTTTGACTCGCCGGGATGTCCTTTTTTGCCTGAAACTTTATTTTGTTTTTGTCCCGCGGGTCTTTTATTCGAAGTATTTTCTAACTGTGTCTGTGTTGACAGGGGATTGGAAATCTTTACCATCCATGGTCGTTAACATTAAAGCTCCACCAGAGAAGACCTTTTTAACCACGAATGGACCTTCATAATTGGGTGCCCATTTTCCCCTGTGATCATTGTTAGGAGGAAGAATCCTTTTCAGCACTAGATCGTCGGGTATGTACCATTGAGGGCGTACTTTCTGGTCAAAAGCTCGTTTCATTCGCCTTTGATACAACTGTCCATGGCATACAACTGCTGGGCATTTTTCTTCAATGAGGATCAACTGAGTGTGCTTGGATCGGAGCCATTCAGCTTCATCAAGCTTGACGTCCATCATTATTCTCAATAAAGAGATCTCGACTTCGACCGGTAGGACAACCTCCATGCCGTATACCAGTGCGAACGGGGTTTCCCCAGTTGAAGTGCGCACCAACGTCCGGTACCCATGCAGTGCAAACGGTAACATCTCATGCCAATATTTGTATGTAACAACCATCTTCTGAACGATCTTCTTGATGTTCTTGTTGGTCGCCTCGATGGCGCCATTCATCTTTGGGCGATATGGCGAAGAGTTGTGATGCTCGATCTTGAAATCCCGACACAAGTCTGCCATTATCTTATTATTGAGATTAGAACCATTGTCAGAAATGATTATCTCGGAAATTACATACCGGTAGATAATATCCCTTTTGATGAATCGGGTTACCACTTATTTCGTGACGTTGGCATAAGACGCCGCTTCAACCCACTTTGTGAAGTAGTCTATGGCAACTAGGATGAAACGGTGATTGTAAGACATGAAGCTCAATGGATTTGGAGGTACATGGACCTTGTCGGCATAGATTTGGCACGTGTGGCATTTGCGGGAATATTTACGGAAATCGGATTCCATGGTGATCCAATAATACCCCGATCTGAGAAGTTTCTTTGCCATCAGATTCCATGATTGAGGGAATTTTAATGAGTGCACCGGGCATCGTATGCATTTTCGATGAATGTCTCGGGCATTCATGAATCGTTGATGAATGTCCCAGGTATTCATGAATCTTCAATGAATTTCCCAGGCATTCTCAAGACCTTTGTATGAATGCGTCGGGTGTTTCATTCCCCGACTCCTATCCACGCCATTTCACTTGAACTGCGATGGAAGGGTGAATTTGATGTGATGTCAAATTCACCAGTTTCCTCTGCTTTTCAGGTAATGTGGAACCATAAGGAATAGTCGAGGATATTCCCATAGATGACATTGATATAAAAGTAGACGAGGAAGAGGTGAACGAACTAGGGCCAGAGGAGCATGATGTGGGATGAGGCAGGTCCACTATTCCCGGGGAGCCCGATTTTTCGTGGGTCAGGGAAGAGCCGCTGGAAACGGGATCTCGATTCGTGCTTGACTCTCGTAACTCCTATATCGTCGTGGAGGATCTGGCCCCGGGGGCCGCTCAGAACTGGGAATACTACCTCCACTCCCCGAGCAGCGAATTTGTTCGGTCTTTAGGGGGACGCGTTTTCCCATGTATGAATTTGCATTTAGAGAGGCGGGACTCCGTCTTCCTTTCACTAGCTTCCAAGTGGGCATATTCCGATGGTTCGACTTGGCCCCCTCCCAGCTACATCCAAATGCCATCTCATTCGTTTGGGCGTTTGAACTGGTCTGCCAATACCTCGAAATCGGTTGTACACTGCCTCTTTTTTTCCGGGTTTTCCATTTGCAACGATCAAGCCTGAACGAGCGACATAGTTGGGTTTCGTTTAAGAAGCCGAAGAGGCTATTTAAAACTTACGTTGTTTATGTCTGAAATTTCAAAGACATGTGGTACACGATGAAACCCCTCACTGCATGGGTTTTGTACAGTATATAAGTCGACCAACAAGATGCCCAACACGAAGAGCATCTTGTTTCAACCATCCCGCTCGAGTGGCAGTAGACTTATTTCAACTGTGGCATATATCAGTTCTTTGTGAAGCCAGAGAATTTGGGGCCCGAGGGCACGACTGCCTATAAGAAACTAGTTTCTTATATCCAAAGCTTTACCCCATCCATTTGTGTGGACCGGCTGGACAAACCTGTCTTGTCCGATGCCGGGGAGCCTATCTTCGAAGTTCTACTAATAAACACCAATGTGGTGCTCAAGTGCAAGACAGACGAGGAATCCCTTCGTCTTTTAGGTAGTTTGTGTTCTTCTTTCTTTTGTCTTGATTATTTATTCAATAGTTGACTTGTCTTTTTTTCTCTGCAGCAGCTAGGCCTAGCCTTAAGGATCGTGTCTTGAAGCTGTCGAACAAAGAGCGAGGAAAGGTTAGAAGAAGACCTCCAAGTGTCGTATTCGCCAAGTGGTTGCTGAAGGAACGGCCGATGGTTCGAGGACTCCTAATCCTTCTCCTTGTTTTCCTCATGTCACGGGGATGTCTGTCAGCCAGCCATCCAAACATTTGTCTACTCCTACGAAACGCCAGTGTGCTGAAGGCTCACCAATTGGTGTTGTCGCGGGCGTGAGCCTTCTCGAGAGCCAAGGAAGATACCTCCTACCCTCCTATTACCTTCAAATGGAGCTTTTCAGTGGGGAAGAATTTGTAGGAGTGTCAGATGTAGAGGCCAAAGTGATCATAAGTCTGGATAAGGCTACCAGACAGGAGAATTTGTCCCAAGACATTGCTGCGGTGATCAGGGTTATGGAGGTAGTCTTGGTCTTGTCCGATAACACCTGCCCGCTGTCTGAGGTGGAGGTTGTTAAAGAGAAGTTGAAGTCGGCGAGGATCAAGAAGGAGAAGCTCAAAAATGACCTCTTTGATTACAAGGATAGCCACAAGATTCATGAGGGGTTAATGATCGAGTTGGGGGAGGTCAGGTTCGAGCGGGATGTCCTGGTGGATGAGAATAAAAAACTAAAAGACAAATAGGTTGTGTTCGACGAGGTTGTCGAGGAGGTCCAGCGTCTTCGGAAAAAGGTGGTGGAGCTAGAGCGCCTGGTTGCCCCTGTCGATGAGGAGGGTGATGAGGACAAGGCTTTGAAGACTAGGGCTGAGCTGATTGCCCGGATTCGGATGTTAGAGAGCAACTGTATGCAAACCCTTAAGCTGGTTTTTGACAATGCTGTCGAGCAGCTCCAGATCGTAAATCCTGGGGTAGATCTCGTAATTGATGGAAAGATCGTCTGCCTAGTCGAGGATTCAACTAAGGAAGAAGAAGATGGCTAAGAGGAATAGTTTCCCGGCCTAGGTGACGTAGTCATTTTGTTGTCCTGCGTGCCATTTGCTTTTGTTTGTACTTGGGCGTAGTCCCCCCTTTTGTACTTTCTGAGTCGACCAGTTTTTGGTCGGCTGATTTAATGAAATGAATTTTTCTATTTTGTATTTATGCATTTATTTTTCTTTTGAAATTTTATTGCTCGACTTGTTAGACTTGTCGGTTTAGGGGACCGACGAGGTTGCGGGTGTTACGTACGCGGGTTAGCGGGGGTGAGGTCCAAGATCGGGGGTCCTGATCCTGCAACTTGGACCTTCCCATCGCGAGCTGCTGTAACACCCCAAATTTGCTCTCTTCTTTTAAGCATCATATCACATCATATTCATCATGAACATATCATATTCTTAGCATCTTAGCATGGAAAGATGAGGCATAACATTCTCATGACCTAGCATTAGGCATATCATCATCTGTGGAGGGTTTTGAAGCATCACAAGCTATGAGAAGGGTCCCAATGGATTTTTTCAAGTCCTATAAGGGGTATACATTGCATTCACAAGTTCAAGTTCATTCACAAAAGCTCATAAGGTTGGAAGATCATCAGGGAATTCAAGCTAGGGCAAAGCTCATACACAGTGATCCCAAATTAGGGTTTGAGTTTCAAGCATGAAAACCTCAAAACTTTGGCCATTTCATTTGGGCAAAGTCTCTTATATGTTAAGAGGATCCCAGGGATGAAATTTGGTGAGAAAATTCTTTGTGGAAGTCAAGTATTTCTTCAGTTGCTTGTAAATGAAGTAATTGGTCAATTGTGCCTTATAAAAGTCAACTGTGAGATTTCAAGGGGTCCAACCCCATTTTTCTAGCAAAGGGATGTTATTATAACCTTAGAAGAGGTTTGGCAAGATCAAGGATCAAGAATAATGAGGTTTTGAGGTGTTTTGCAAAATTGGCATAAGCTTGGTCATGAAAAATGTCATTTTTAGTAAGTTTTTGCCCTAATTTTCAAGTAAGCATAACTTGGTGAAAGAATCTTCAAATGGACCAAAGCCAAACATGAAAGTTGAAGATTAAAGCCTCCCATTTTCAAAAAGTACAAGTACTTTTTCATAGCCTTTATGGTTTAAAAGTTAAGTCCCTCAAAAATTGCATTAAAACTAGGGCATGACTTGAATTTTCAAGCTTCCACAAATGCAAAAAGTCTTGAAACTTATTTTTGAGTGTTGGTATGAACCAAATGAGGTCACGATGTTACAAAGCAATTCAAATGATCCATTTTTCTCCAAGAATAATACCAAATTCGTGCATGATGGGAGGGTTATTTCATAAGTGTAAAATTTGCATGATCATGAGAAATGTGTGATGCTTACATCCAAGGGCCAGAACAATTGTTGTTTTAAATCAAGGGTGAGATCTTGAGAGCACATGGGCAAAGAGAGAGAGCAATGCACGAGTGTTTCATGACCTCACACCAAACTTGCAAATTTTGCAAAATTCTCTCCCACACTCTCTTCCCATGTGCCAAAGCCTTCATTCTTTTAGCATTGCTTCTTGAGGTCATTTATAAGAGAATTAGGGTTTTAGTGTGCCGGGGGATCATCACATTTCTCTACTCTCAATTTTTTGCTCATTCTGCAATTTCCTTCGAATCACTCTCTACACTTATTCATTGTCAAAACCACTTGCATATTCTTCATCCTTGAGGGTTCAGGATCACAAATCCATACCTTGTTCAAGCTGATTCTCAAGATTCCACACCTTGCCATTTCAGTGCAGCAAGCTTTGAGCTCCTAGATCCAGCAGCTTTCAAGGCTCTAGTTGCATTTATTTTGCAACTAGAGTGTATTTGGACTGGATTTGCAACTATTCTTGGCTTCTATCAAGCTATTTCCAGATCTGCAAGTCTCAGGTAAGATCAAAATCCTTGGATCTGGAAATGAAAATAGATGTGTACATTGTGATCTTCTAGTTGTGCTGATGATTCTGCATGTTTTAATTTTAAAAATGATGCATTATTGAGCTTTGTATGTTGATTTGAAGTTTCATGGTGAAACCTGTTTCTCTTCGATCCAGCTTGTTCATTGTTCCTTTGTGAATTTCATGGCCATATTTGGATTCAGTGTAACTTAATGATCTGATCTGGAGTGTTTGATGTATTTTCATTGAGTTTTGTTCATGATCTGCATTTTCCGGTGCCGTAGCCCTAGCTCCGGTCACCGGATTCTGGGCTGGTGATTATTAGGGTTTCAGGGAAGAAGAAGACCTCAGGACCATTGGATCTCCCATCTGGACGTCCACTGTTGTGCCACCTCATTAATGAAACCACGCCCCCCTCACGTGTTTCATTTTCATATTTTAAGTCTGAATAATACGAAATGTTTCTCACCACACCATATTAATGTGCTCCCTCAATGCTGACCAATTATTTTGATGACTGGAATTAATGAGTTGACTGATCCTAGCTCTCCCTTTGATCCATTGGCTCACGTTTTTTCCATATTTTTCTGAATTTCCACCCCAATTACTGTAAGCTGCGTTGGGAGTTGTGTGGGCTTGTGTTGATATCCACACCCCCTTTGCGTGAGGCCCAAATGATTTGAACTAATCCTGCTTGCGATTCATACCCCCAGCCTGTTTCATTTTTATTTTCTTTTTCTTTTATTTCATTTTATTTCAGTTTTTCTTTTTAGTTTTTAAAAATAGTTTTAAGTCTCAAAAAATTATGAAAAAATTCAGGAATGTTACTTTTAGTTTTCTTTAATTTTTAATATTTTTATTTTCCATTTATTTTATTTTGACACGTGTAAATTAATTCTCCCCTTTAATTAAGTCATTTTAATTCATTTTTAAGCATGTTAACTTGTCCATTTTCTATATTGATCCTCATTTGGAATTTCTGGTTGGTTCTTTTTGCTCTGGATCCATAATAGAATGTACTTTATGTGTGATTTTTGTTCTGATTTTTAGAAGCTTGTTAAATTGGTTTTGGTCCTTGAATTGTGAGTGAAGTTTCTTAACCCTAGTTGATATTTGACTCCTCATTTGACTTGTATAGCTTCTGAATTTCTTCCTTTCCTTTTGGCATGTTGTTATATCATGATTGAAGATCTCTTGACCAAGGTTGTGGAATTTTTGGGTGCATACTTGATTTTTTTTTGAATTTTTGTTCTTAACTTGTCCCATTTTGCTTCTTTTTGATCACAAGTCCTCTCCTTAGCTTAGAAGGGCACTTGTGCCAACTTCTTCATCTTGATTAGGGTCTCTTTAGGGCATTGATACCTTTCTGATCTTGGTTTGGGGTTTGTGTTTTGGATATCTTGTAATATGTTTACCTTTGAAGGTCTTCCTTTCTTTTATATAACCATCTCACCTCCTTTGCTTCTTTCTTTCCATAATGTGATTGCTTGACCATATGCTTCCCTTCTCTTCATCTTTCTTGCTTCTTAAGCAATTTTCTAACTTAATTAGGGTTCTGGTCTTGTGCCTTGAGTTGTGTTTTGTTTATTGTGCCTTGTATCTTATCAAGTTTACTTTGCTTTGCTATGTAATTCATGTTGCCTCATGTTGACTTGTGTGCTTCTTCTCTCATTCTTGTGACTTGCATTTGTATTGAGCATTTGTGTGTATGACTTCACTTCTGTTTGTATGATGTTGGTATGGCATTGTGATCATTTTATATTGCCTTTGTACTTGTGTTGCTAACCTTTTCAGGGGCTTTGGTAAGTGAGAGGTGTGGATGTGATTCCCATATCTCCAAATCTTATCTCTTCTCTTCTTATTCTTATTTGCTCTAACCTTGTGATTGTTAGGCTTAGGCCTTTCTTCCTCTTCTTCTCTTCTTCTTGCTTTCTTCTTTAGGATAGTAAACCTTATTAACCTAGGATTTCCATGCATGACAACACTTAGGATTCATTAGTCCCCCATTAGACTTTTTCCTTTGTGATCCTTTTGGTTTCTTTTCTCTCCTCATCTCAACACTCTAAAGAAAACACTTAATAAAGTTTGAAGTGATGCCTTGAGCAATAGCCTTATCCCATGAGGCACTTGTAGTCTTCCCATCTTGGATAGTACAAGCTTGTCTTGTGATGCACAAGTCTGATCAAGGTATCATCTTCACCAAGAAAATCATAAAACACACTTCTTCATTATAAATACAAAAACACTCAATAAGTTAATGAGTTAGTGAGCTTAAGCCCTAATCTCTGGACTCAAGTTTTGGGGATCTTCTCCTTGCTTGAGTGTGCTTGTTCTATTATTCCATCTTGGAATATAGTGACAAGTGCACATTCCATGGAAAAGAGCTTGAGTTCACTTCCTTGTGACACACTTATAAAAAGCTTCATAAAAAACACAAACAAACAATAAGCGTCTTTCCTTCGGGAATTCTTTTCTCATCTCCTTCGCTCCGTACGCGAACTTGCTCCTACTTGTCACTTTTCAAGACGGTTACGCACTCGTCGTCCGAGCCTGCAACACCTGAGCAATATTTTCTACCCCTAGTTAGGGGAACTACGGCATCTCTGATCCTCATTTTCCCGATGAGGTACGTAGGCAGCGGGGTAGGGCCTGTTCGAGCACAATCTTTATTTTCCCTACATTTTTCCTTTTCATTTCTTTTTCAGTTCCTTTTTTTCCAGTTCAGTTCCCTTTCTTTTGCAGCAGCTTTCATTTCTTCACCCTTTGAAATAGTTTCTTTGCAAGCGTGGATCCCGTCGGGTACGGCGGACGATCTGGGGTGCTAATACCTTCCCAGGTCGTAACCGACTCCCGAACTCAGTCTCTTTGGTTCGCAGGACCCGTGTCCTTCCTTTTCTTTTCTTTTGGTTTGTGCAACATTACCATTCCTGTTCCTTCGGGATACAAATGCCTGGCTGGCGACTCTAACCTTTTCTACGCCACTTTCGTGTTTGTACCAGGATGGAAATCCGGGGAGCGACAGCTGGGTGTCATGCCGGCGTGGTACTGCGACAGTGGAGTTCATTTGTAGTATCCTCTGTCGAGGAGGGGTTGCATCTGTCACCCTAAAATATGGACCCTCCTTTCGATCGAGATAGAGATTCATGGTTGTACCTTCCATGCTCTCGTGGCCGCGTTATTACCCTCAGACCCTTCTGTTGTATGTCTTGGCTCGGACATGATATGGGCCTTCCCAGTTCGCGGCCAGCTTGCCTTCTCATGGATTCTTTTGATTCCGCTAGAGGATGAGGCTGCCAACCTGGAATTCTCACTTAATGAATCTTGCATCGTGGCACATAGCCATTTTTTGTTCAAGGGATTCCTCTCGAAGAGCCACCTCATATCGTATTTCCTCGACAAGGTCGAGTTCTACCCAAAAGGAATTGATATTCAGATCCTCGTCTAAGGGCGCTTCTATTCGCCTCGAGGGTTCCCTAATTTCTACTGGGATGACCATCTCAGTTTCATATGTTAGCCAGAATGATGTTTCCCCAGTTGTTGAGTGTGGGGTCATGCGGTAGGCTCATAATATGCTATGTAACTCTTCGATCCAATATCTCTTTGCTTCACTTAGTATTCGTTTCAGACCCCTTAAGATCACCTTGTTGGACGCTTCCGCTTGGTCGTTAGTTTGGGGATGTTTGATGGATGTGAAGTGTTGTATTGTGCCTAGGTTGGCGACAAAATCTTGGAACCTTCTGTCCATGAACTGTGTCCCGTTGTCGATGACAAGGACTTGGGGTATGCCGAACCGAGAAAGGATGTTTATTTTGAAAAAAACGGAGTATATTTTGTGTTGTGATTTTCGTGAGGGCTTCGGCCTCGTTCCACTTCGTGAAATAGTCGATGCCGACAATGAGGTATTTGTTCTGGTAAGATCCGATTATGAAGGGTCTGAGGATGTCCATTCCCTACCATGTGAAAGGCTATGGGGATGATAGGGTCTTGTGCTTGTTAGGAGGAGAAAGGTGCATGTCCCCGTGTTTTTGGCATATGTCGCACTGCTTAACGTGTTCTTTCGTGTTGTGATGCATCGTCGGCCAATAGTAGCCTGCTCGAAGGGCCTTCCGTCCCAGGGATTTCCTCCCGAGGTGTTCGGCGTTTATTCCTTCATGAATTTATCCCAAGATGTCGGGGACCTTTGCCTCGTCGACGCACTTGAGTAGTGGGAGGTAGAATTCTCATCGATAGAGTTTGCCTTTGACGAGAATGTACGAGTGCGCTCTTTTTTTGGTCGTCAACGCCTCCTTTGGGTTGACTGGTAGTTCTTCCCTCGTGAGGTAGTTCTAAATTAGGATCATCCAACATTTGGCGTCCCTGATGGAGTTCACGTCAAGCGGTGCAAATGGTTTCTCGATGCTTGGGCATGGGAGGATCTCCTGAATCGCGAATTTGTTCCCGCCCTTCTTCCCTGTGCTCGCCAGTTTAGATAACACATTTTCTCATTTTGTGCTTGCGCGACACATGTTCGACTTCCAAAGAGTAGAACTTTTCTAATTTTTCCTTGACGAGGGCTAGGTATTCGACGCGGTTGTCATTCTTAGCTTCGTACTCCCCTCGTACCTGGGATGCAACGAGCTAAAAATCGGTTGAGATTTTTACTTCTTTTGCCCCTAGGTCCTCAGATAGTCGTAGACCTGCTAGGAATGCATTGTACTCGGTCTGGTTGTTCGAAGTCGGGAAAGATAGAGCCAGTGATACTTCGATCAAGATGCCATCTTCGTTCTCGAGGATGATGCCTGCGTCGCTGCCCGTCGGGCTAGAGGCCCCGTCCACAAAGATTGCCCACTTTTGGGTATCATTAGTCGAGGTCAGTTGGTAGGTCATCTCGGCGACGAAGTCGACCAAGACTTGTGCCTTCAAGGCTTTTCTGCTTTCATATTGGATGTCGAACTCCGACAGCTCTAGGGACCATTTTAACTTTCTATCAGCCATGTCAGGACGTCCGAGCAGTTATTTTATGGGCTGATCTGTTCGGACTTATTGCTACGTTTATGGGCGAGGAAGTAATGTCGTAACCTTATTTCTACGTTTATCAGGGCTAAGGCAACCTTCTTGATCTGCTGGTACTGGAGCTCAGGGCCCTGTAGAGCCTTTCTCGTGAAGTAGATTGGTTTTTGCCCATCGGTCATTTCGTGGATTAGGGTCGTGGTGACCGCCTCGGTAGCTACGAACAGGTATAGGTATATTGTCTCCCTTTAATGTGGTTGTGTTAGCACCGGTGGTTCGGAGAGAGCCTTTTTAAGGTGGAGCAATGCTTGTTCGCACTCCTCGGTCCATTTGAAGGTGGCTTTTTTCCTTAGTAACTTGAAGAAGGGAAGCGCGTGTTGTGCAGATTTGGCGACGAAGCGAGATAGCGAAACGAGCATCCCATTGAGGGACTAGATGGATTTCTTCGACTTAGGGGCTAGGAAATTCGAAAATGCGCGACATTTGTCGGGGTTAGCCTCGATCCCTCATTCAGTGAGGTAGAAGTCGAGGAACTTCCATGCCTGTACGCCGAAGGTGCATTTCTCGGGGGTTGAACCTCATTTTTCATTTTCTCGCCTGCTCGAAGACCTTCCCGAGGTGGTGGGCATGATCGAGCTCCTCGTGGGATTTCACGATCATGTCGTCCATGTAGACTTCGAGTATGTCCCCGATCCCTTCTCAGAAGACTTTGTTCATCATGTGTTGGTACATAGCTCCGGCATTTTTCAGCCTGAAGGGAATTACATTATAGAAGTAATTTCCCGTCGGGGTCCTGAAGGCCGTGTGTCGCTTATCTGTGTCCGACATGAGGATTTGATTATACCCGCTGTATGCATCCATGAAGGATAAGAGTTTGAAATTTGCATAATTGTCTACCAATTTATAAATGTTAGGTAAATGGAAAGCATCTTTGGGACAAGCCCTATTAAGATCAGTATAATCAACGCACATTCTCCATTTTCCATTACTTTTTTAAACAAAGACTATATTAGAGAGCCATGTTGTGTACTGGGCTTCAGAAATAAAATTTTCCTATAAGAGGTCTTTTACAGCCTGCTCGGCAGCCTCCGCTTTCTCGAGAGACTGCTTGCGCCTACACTGTTCAACGACCTTAATGGCTGAATCTATGGCTAGCTGATGGAAAGCTATCTCGGGGTCGAGTCCGAGAATCTCGGCGGCGCTCCACGCGAGCAGGTTTGTGTTTTCACTGAGGAAGGTCGCGATTTATTCGTTTTTTGTCGACTGAAGACCGGTGTCAATCTTCACGCTTCTGTCGGGCTCATCGCCAAGAGGGATGAGCTCGGAGTCTCTGTCGGAGATTGGGCACACTGGATAGACTGGTGCCTGCCCGTTGGTGTGGGTCTGGTCTTCAGTTTCTTCTTTTCCGAGTCGATTGTCGAGGTTGAAGAAACTGATTTGCACGGAGGGTTTCCACTCTTTGATCCAAGGCTTCTTCCCTTTGGAGGCGTTGATCAAGGCATGCCCTTTGACTGCTGCGTCGAAGCATCTTCGGGGTGCCTCTATGTCCCCGTGCAATGTGACTATGCGACCCAAGTTGGTGTAATATTTTATCTTCATGTGGACCGTCGAGGGCATTGCGGTTAGCTCGTCCAAAGTTGGATGACCAAGAATGCAGTTGTATAAGGAAGGGCATTATATCACCAGGAATTAGATTTTTACTTCCCTGGCTGTTTCGTTGTATCTGAACAAGACGAGGAGCTCGACATATCCCCAAGGTTTCGTGGTATCTCCGTTGAACCCCTGGAGGTTGGATCCTACGTACGAGGACATGTTCTTTTCGTCCATCTTAAGGGTTTTGAACGGGTGGGCATACATGATGTCGACGGAGCTTCCTTGGTCGACCAGGATGCCACGGACGTCGAAGCGCGCAATTTTTCCCCTTTTCAGCTGTGGGATTCTCGAGTTAGGGAATCCTCCAGGGAGTTCCTCGAGGTAGAAGTATATGGGATTGGATTTCCCCCGAGATTTGGTTAGAGTGGCCAGATGGTCGGGCGTAGTCAGGAGGAGTTCGTCGAACTTCCTTTTCACTGAAATCGCGGCGTTCTCGTTGTTTATTCCGCCTCCGGAGATTACCAAGGCGGTCGGGAAACATTCCTAAGGGTTGTGGGCAACAAGATATCCTTTTGTGTACGCGTCGAAGATATGGAAATCTTTAGGATGAGATACGCAGAGGGCCACGGGGAGTGGAGAGCCGTCGGACAGAGTGTCCTCGTGGTTTCTCTTTGAACCATGGTCTCCATGCCGGGAAGGCTCATTCATCTTGGTGTACTGTTTAAGGTGACCTTCTTTGATCAGTATCTCAATTGCGTCTTTTAGGTGGATGCAATATTCAGTCACGTGCCCATGGCTTGTGTGAAAGCGACAGTATTTGGATTTGTCGGTGTGGGGCTTGAGTGTTGTTGGATTGAGGAACCTCACCCTGCCCTGCTCAAATTCCGAATTGACGCACTCGGTGAGGATACCCTACGGGGAGCGGTAAGTAGTGTGTATTCAAAGAAGTAGCCAATTGGCCCTCTTCCTTCGCGAATGTCACAAGGATTGTCATTCTTTCACCTCTCCCCAGTGCGTCGAGGAGCTACGTAGTCGTCACGCTTGAGGTTTTTGGCCTCGTCTTGGTTGCGGCCGCTTCTGACGCTGTAGGTGACCTATTTTTCTTTGTACTTGATGTACGCCTGAGCTTTGTGTAAGAGCTCGTCTAGAGAACGGAGAGGCTAGATCTCGACTTCCTTGTTGAGTTCACTGTCGGGGAGGAGTCCCTTTTTAAGGAGATACTTATTCATATAGTCGGTCGTATCTACCTCGATGGCTTCCTGGTTGAATCACTCGATGTATGAGCGTAACATTTCATTCTACCCCTGAATGATGGCTTCAAGGGGGCCTTTGTCTTAAGGTGACGTCGAGAGGTTCTGAAATGCCCCGTGAACGCTGATCTCGGGCTCCTCCAGGAAGTGATGGATTCGGGAGCCAAGATTTTGTACCATGTCATGGCCCCCTTCCTGAGAGTCGTGAAGAACAATCTGCACTTAACGTTTCCCCCGACATCGTTGCGATAGTCGAGCATGACATTGATGTTGTCGACGTGGTGGTCTGGGTCAGTAGTCCCATCGTACATGGAAAGATTATGAGGCTTCTCCATGCCCGCAAAGAGCTGGGTCTCCATGATGGCCCGGGAAAGCAGACAACGAGGATCCTCTTTGTCGCTCCTCAGGGTGAGTAGTCTTTGTCCCGAGGGCTTTGGTCGCGGCGGGGAGATGCCCTTGGTCGGCTGGTGGGCTACTCGGGGCGCTCTCTGGCTTTATTCTTTTTGGGCTCCAGAGAGCGTTGTCCCTGACGGGGAGGGGAGTGACCGCGCTTATTGGCGGCTTCCGGCTGCCGCCTCTCGAGCTGAGTCCCCCATCCATGCCCACGCCCGTGGGGTGAGGGGCTACACGATCGTCGGGGTCTCCATGGAGGAGACGTGGTACAACACTCTGTCTCTAGTGCAATGATTTTCTTTTGCTGTTGAAACATCGTGAGGTTTATCTGGTTGAGCGTGTTGGTCATGGCTATGATCGTGGTAACTCTTTCGACCGATATCAGAATTAGCTCGAAGGTGGTTGCGACGTGAGGTTGAGGAACGACATTGGCAGCTGGTTTAGGGGACGGAGTGGCAGGATGTTCGTCCCTTGAGTTGGACTCGTGGACAATGTGGTGGTCGTCGTCACCGAGAGTGGTGTAGTCAACGAGGCCCTGGACGCGGTTATCACCGTGCTCGCCGGTCATGTTGGTTGGTTGAAAGAGACGGGGTAAAGTTTTGGTCCTTTGTTTCAAAAGACGGGGAAAACTTTTAATTTCCCATAGATGACGCCATGATCTGACCTGATCAGGAGGAATCTTCCAGTGATGAACAACTACGGTGGAGAAACGGAGGGGGTGTACCTGCAAGGTACTCTGATGCCAAAAAGAGAAAGAGCTAAGAAGTGCAAGTACAAAAAGTAGTGAAGAATACAATACCTGATCCTCTAATGAAAGAGGGTATTTATAATGTTTCCCCAGTGCTGGGTCAAGATTCTCCTCATGGGTTTGATTAGCTAGGTTCATGGAGGAACTGCCAAGAAACGCGTAGGAGCAGATAAGACCTAGCACGTGGTCTTACCCTTGGTCTAACTGCTCTACAATATTATGAGAAAATGATGGAGGCAGTTGACTGAGTGAAACACGTGGGGGAGACGCTCTCCCCATGTCCCTATATGTTGGGCCATGAGCCTCTGCCTGACGGACTGGGCCTCTGCCGGACATATATTGCGTTGGCCCAGTCCAGAACAATTAATAATTAATTTAGTTAATTCTCACTAACCCAATTAATTAACATAAAACATTACAAATACCGTCATCGGCCAAACATGTCACGTATTTACAAAATAATTATTTAAATAAAATACTCAATTATATTAAATAAATAATTAAATAAATAAATAATTAAATCGAGGTGTTATAAATCATTCCATTGATGATCTAAAGGAATTGATGGGAATGAGATGATTTGACGACATGAATTAAGAGAAATATTATGTCGTAATTCAATTTAAAAGTTAGGAAATAATTATAAGATAATTAGACAGTGATAACTAGCTTCACATGTAGTTAGTACTAATTACACATGTGATTACTATTATGATTACATATATGATTACTACTAACCATGTGTGGTTACCAACTAACTGTGGTTGCCTCCTAACCAGAAGTTAGTTGGTTAGTTAATAGTATAGTCATATATAAATGATTTAAGATGTGTTTGCATTAACAATCCAGTATATCAATTGAAAATAAACTCTTTCTCCGTTGACTCTAATTTAAGATTGATATGATGATAAGATTGCTTTGTTGGTTTAGTGGTAGTTCAGTTATAGTTATATTCGGGGAAGGTAAGGTTAATATTTGATACTATGACAACTAATTGTTCTGAGAGTTCTTTAATAATTGGGTTGGAGGATCAATTATTGAAAGCTGAAAGTTCGGAGGAAAGTCAACACATGAGGGTTGAGATTCAAGATCATCGTCAGGAATTGGTTTAGGAATGGTTTCAAGTATTATATGAATGAATGATAGAGGATAAAGATTCATAAGGGTTAAGTATAGAGGGTGAAGGATTAAATGTTTGTGTGTTAGAGGGTGTAAGGGTAGGTGATTGAGGAATGTCAGAGGGTTATTGTTGAATGGAGAGAGGATGAGCTTGAGTAGGTGCATCATGCATAATACTTAATTATGTCACATAAAAGCTATAAATATTCAAGAAGAAAAGTTTTAAAATTAATATTTACTCTCCTCCCTTTGTGCACACACCTTCTCAATATATTAGTGACAATTCTTTTCAATTGAATTTGTTCATTTCTGAGTGGTGGAATTATTATCTCTCTTTTAAGAACATTGCATATAGTTTCATTAAGTTATTTTCTGCTTCTGAATAAGCCATTTAACTAATGTTATTCTCAATAAATGAGAGAAAATCATTGCAAAATTACTTGGCCGAGAGTAAAATATGTTAGTCTGCCGTTAAATTTTCAAAATTATATCCATGTTTGCAACCAGTTTGATTGTCGACATATTAGTAATCATTGGTTCAAGATCAGACGATCCCGATTTCAATATCTGAGCTTGTAATCTGGATAGTTAAATTTCAAATTAAAGGTAACTGATGCACTGAGTACTGAGTATGTGAATGTGTGGGTGGATTTGCTAACAACCACCTGTCCAAATCCTTTGATTTCTTAATTGTATGGTTGCAATCAAATAAAACTCATTGAAGCAAGGATAATCCGATATCTTATCTTCAGATAGCAGGAACTAAGATCTTGGCAGGGCTATATCCATTATGAATACATGATAAAATGAATCAAGACATACCGTAGCTTGTGAATTTAAAGTTTTCAATGGCAGGGTTATGTATTGCATTCGCTATACAGAAACAGTTTAAATGTCAAGGGATTGGATCAGAAAGCATCTTCATGATCATTGAACTTGGCACTTATTCCTTCATTCTCTGTATGACTACAAATAAAAACTGATTGTTGGATTTAACAGTGATATATTAAACATTGGGATACAAACATTTATGCTGTCTTAGGTAGTACTAGAAGAAGTGCTGTCATAGAGGTGAGTGGCTGTTTTCTGGTCTCGAAAGGGTACATTTCTTAAGTAATAAGGAAATTGATTTCAATATAGAACAAATATGCATCATTTTACACAACCAAAACAAATGGCAAAGGTTCAATTCATCAATATTGAAAAACCAAAAAGTACAAACTGAAATTGTGTAACCACACATATGCTGACAGTTGTTTTCCATCAATCAGATAATAGCCTGACCTTGAACCCATTGAACAATGTTCCCAGTCTAGATATTTGGCACATTGTCATAACTCAATATTGACAGCTTTCTACCGTTAAATCACCATTTACGTTATCGGAAGGTGGGACAGCACTTTGTTATTTGATTTGCAGACAGACAAGGGTACATAGCTGCTACAATAAAATCAAGGATGATCAATCGAAAGCTTCTGAAAATTCTGCACGAACTGATCAGAGGTCAAACTAACAAACAACGAAAGTTCCATTATTAAGTCCCTTGCGATTAGTTTTCCGGTTCATGTTCCTGATAGGGGAAAACAAATAGAAAATGATCAGTCATGCTTAGCACCAATTCATTATTAAAAGTTGATCTCACACACATGGTTTTCTTAAAAAATGCCCTTCCTTTATTTCTTGTGTGACAGATATCGTTTCATTATAAACAACATTAGGTTTAGATGAACAACAAATACTTTGCATTTAAAACCTTCTTATCAGCTTCTTGTTCCCAGATTTATCCAACTATAACATATAAATCCTCTATATTAAACCTCAATTTCAATCATAAGGAAAATATTCATAATATCAGCAATAAACCTGTTATATCATACCTTCTCAAGAACATGAGTCTGGGATAGTGAACTAAGCTGGCTACTTTCCATATTTGCAAGTAACTGAACTACAGTCTTCAGTTGTGGAACACTATAAATTTTCAACTCACATCAGCCATTTCAAGAAAATGACATATCATACACTGATACAAACTTAAAAGAAAAAACTGCAGCACCTTCCAATAAGTTTTGTGAAATAGCAGCTATAGCTTAGCAGAATTTAGTAGCATTTTCAAATAGCAAAATATAGAGGTGTTATAGTCTTATAATTTAACAAAATCCAAACAAACCATTATTTTCCGCGATCCGCAACTAACAACACTGCTTCCCATCAGCAGCCACAATACAATACATATTCAAGATGAACATAACAATTTTAGCACTAAATTAAAGCCCAATCATAATCATAACCTCAGTGGCACCGAGTCTCTGAAAAAAGGTGTGTCTATAACCTAAGTGTCGGTGTCCGAAACCGACACCACATTTGTGATTATGTTTAATTTATTCATTTTTTCAAATTATTAATAGTGTCAATGTGTCAGTGTCGGTGTCGTGTTTCCGGTGTTCATGTTTCATAGATCATAACACTTCAACTGCACTTCGGTTCAAAATACGGATACATATAGAAGATTAATAATCATTAGTCAATTAGAGAAGAAAAAGAATCTAACTTTTGTAACCCATTTTCCATATGTGCATCCAGAGAAGATATTACCCGAGGCAACTGCTCTAAAACCTGTGTAACAAAACATAAATTATCACACATACATTCAAAACATTTGCTCAAACTCACAACCACCATACACTTAATCCAATTACCTGTTCCGTGTTCTTGATAGTGGAAACCTTTGCCAATAGGTTCTTGGGAAGCTTAACAAGTTTAGCCTACAAACACATCAAAACTCAAAACCCTAAAATCTACAAATCCTAAAACTTCAAACAAAATCAATTATAGAAAGCATAATCAATTCTACTTAAAAACAACACACATCTCAAAATCAATTCTACAGAACCAGAATCAATTCTGAGTGCACCAAACATAAACTTAGACTCAAAAGCCACAAATCCTAGTTTAAAGTAGAATCAATTCTGAAAAGTCAAATCAATTCTACTAAACTCGAGAGTAACACCTAAATCAATTCTACACATCCAGATTCAATTCTAATTCTAAGTGCTCCAATAGTGAAACCAAACATACAACAATCACGCTTTGTCTACTAATAGGTTCACATCAAACATCAATTTCGATTAAAATCTATTGGAAACAAAATCAATTTCTATTTCCGTTAAATTTGAATGAAATTGAGGAAGAGAAGAGAGTGCCTGAGACGGAGAAGACTGTTGCATGAGGTGAAGAAGGTTTGATATGGATTGCACCGTCTGCGATATTTGTTCGGCCACTACAGCCTTTGCCGAGGCATCGCCGCCGCCGGCTTCGCCTTGCGTTGCCATAGGACGCCACAACGGCCTTCTTCTTCTGTTTGCGGTTGGATCTTGTCGTCGTCGTTCCATTTTTTCATTCCTTTTATTTCATTTACTTCTTTTAATTGTTATATTCTTTTTCTTTTCAAAATTACACCCTCTTTTAATTTTATTTTACTTTTACCTTTTTTATAAATAAAAATAGTTTAATAAATCGTGTGACATTCAATTTAAGCAATTTATTCATGAACAATAAAAAAGAGTTTGAAGAAGAAATATAAAAATTAAATAATATTATTTAGTAAAAAATAATTTGAAATAGATATATAAGAATGTACGTATTTTAGAGATTAATTTTAAATTTATTTTAAATTTAATTTACTTTTTAATAAAAATCATGAGATAATGGTGATAATAAATTCTTAATATGTATCTTATTTTTATCTTTTCTTACTATTAAACATTTTCTTTTATTCATTGTATCTGTAACAACATGAATTCTTTAAATCTGGTTTTTCTTTTTTTTCCCTTAGCGTTAATAGCATTAATAAAGTTTGGCTAAAAAAGATATTAATGACATCATAATTTGATTCGAGTGTTTTTCGTGTGAATAATACTTATGAATTTGTTATTACGTCTTGATGTTAAACTTCACCTATGTATTCTCATCTCTTTTTTGGTCGGTTTTCATTTACCTCTAGTCAGCAACAATGAGAACGAACGCTATTTTTTGAAAATATTTTTATGAAATACATGAAGTAACATTTCTAGACAATACAATTTTCCCTTTTATATTAAGAATCGGGATTTAAGGTGTTACAATGACCTCTTGGTAGAATTGTCACTAGGAGCTTAAGAATAGGGGTTTAAGGTGTAACAATGACCTCTTGGTAGAATTGTCATTAGGAGTTGGTTTATCCTTCTTTTGAGCACCCATAATTTTTACCAATCTCAAAGTGATTTCATATTAGTTGTTTTTGGACAGGCTTCCTAGTGCATTTGCTCTTTGATATGTAATTTTGTGTTATAATTTTTTTCATAAATTTTTCTTGAATCACTTCTCATTCTATCATGATAGAAATAATTGATTCATCATCCTTGATCACACCATCATCATAAATCTGAAGCCTTTCCCAATGTGTTTTTACATCACACCTACAAAATATTCAAAACTCAAAACCCTAAAATCAAACAACATATCAGCAATCAGTAAGAGAAGATCCAAAGTAATGGGTTCATAAAGATCTGGCGAATCTTTGTTATCCAACAAAGAAAAAAGTTGTGCACACAACCTATCTGACTTGAGCACCTTACCCATCGCCAATAATATCATTGCTTTTAGCCTTTGAAGAATAACCAATACATCAAAACAACAAAATATCCAGAAAATAACATGAGAGGGACAGATGCACCATAGAAAATGCCATAATAAAAACAATTTGTAGATATTAGACAATCCAAAAATGTCAATATTAGCTTCTCTGAAAGTAAATGACTTGACAATTATCCATAGAGACAGCAAGCTTTATGACAACTTTTAGACCCTTGGATCTACAGAAACTGCAGTATAGTTTTGTATCAGTCTCCATAGTCTTTCTTCATGTGCAACAGCCATGAAAGACTATTGAAACATCAGTTATTCTGCAACTATACAGTACAACAAAGTGAAACAATTGATCATTCCAAGACAACACCTTTTTGAACTTTCCATTTATTTTACTATGCTTTTTGTCGATGCTCATTTATTTCACAAACTATGCCTATCCTCACTGCTTTTTGTGTTTTTACACCAGAAAATTTTAACACTGTATATGAAAGGATTGGAAATCCAACATATGATACTTTTGTTTAGATCTTTGCTCGACATGAAAGTATATATAAGCTAAAATATGCAGAGTATTTTTTTCAAACTAAACCCTCATTCTCATATTTATTGATTAGAAAAGAAAAAAAGGTGTTTCAAGTTAAGATATGCTTTTAAATGATTTTGCATACAGAACTTGATGTGGGTTGAATAAAGATCGACAACTTTGTGTCCACTATATTCAACTACATCAAATTGTACTTGAGCGACAGCGAGTCTTATACAAAGAACTCATGATGTTCTCTTTTTCACACCAACATTGTTCCCAAGTGGATCACATAAAGGTTAAGACACTAACCTTAGCGCAGCCTACATTTTAAACAATATCATAACATACATTTACTAATAAAACAATAAGATCACTGAAGCTTAATCATTAGTTAATGAGAAGATTAATATTAAACAATGAGAAGATTTAATGGTAAATTAAACCCTTTGATCTTAATCTTTTGGTAAATGGTTCTGGCATGTAGTAGAAAATACGAAGATTGAAAAGCTCCCATGCTTGTTTTTCTTTGGCAGAATTCCAAACTCAAATGCTAACAACAAAATAAAAGAAAATGTGTTATGACTTATGATGAAGAATATGCTTTATAAATGATTCTTGTGTGTGAATACATTAACATAAAATCTTCCTAAAAACAGAATAGTAAGGGAAAACTCACATCTTCAAGTGTGCCATCACAAGTCATAAAACTGCATCAAGAATGAGTAGCTAAATTGAAAAGATTGCAATACTCAAACTACTATGCTCACGACCGGATCAATGGTGGTCGACAACAATGTCCCCTTGAAAGCAGAAGCTCGCAATCTTCCTTGTCTTTATTGCTAAGACAGTGACCTCATTAATGTTGTTGACAAAAATAAATAACAACAAATAGATTAAGTTTTAAGGCACACTCCAATTTTACTTCTTTTCCTTTCAAACCTATGAAGCATGGACATCAGACATGAAACCGACATGTCAACACCGGTAATAACTTGGAAAAGTAAATAAACTAAATGTTATCACACATGTAGGTGTTGTGTTGGAAAAGTAAACAAATTAAATGTAATCACACATGTCAGGGTCGTGTCGGTATCAGATACGGATACAGACACAATCACAACTCTTTTTAGAGGTGTTGGTGATACCAATTTTCAAACCAGCACGGACCAAAACACTATGAGGACATGAAATTTCTACTTCCTAAAAAATAAAGCATGTATCATAGAAGTTTCTAATAATAAGTATATATCCACAATGGACCTCCTATCAAAGTGGTACTCTATAGCAAGGTTTTAAAAATGGTCACTTGCCACGACAAATCGGTATCAAAAGATGTCAATACCACTACCGGTATTGACCATTTTTAAGATAAAGAACAAATTGTGGTGAATTCACATCACGACGACCGCAATCAGTGTCACAATGTCGCAACACCTGTACCGATCAAAATTGCAAAAGCCTTTAAATGACCGAAACACTATCGACAGTTATTTAAAACCTTGCTCCATATAACTTGCCTATCCTTATATCAAAAACAACTCTTATTAAAACTAAAGTGCAGCCTACTTTGTTTACATGTTCATTGTATAAGAAATAACATGGACGGCGAACAAATCAGTGAGCAGTTAAGTATGTAATCACACAAACACAATCCAGGTTCCCAGCACAGCCACAATATATAATAAAGCTGCACCAAGAGAATAAATCACCAGATGTGTCAAACCATACATCAGAAGTACCTGCTTTATTCATCATTTTCTTATCTGTCCATGCATATAAACTATAAACTCACTTTAATTTCACCCATCAAACACCTACAAAAGCTAACCCTAGCAAAAAAATTGAATTTTTAAATACTAATAAACTATTAAAATTTTGGAAAAATAAATAATAAATTGATGAAGTGGCAAAGAAAGTATCAGATGAGTAAGGTGAAAATCAAATCCTGGACGCGGTAAACTACCATCAGCAGAAAGCTGGGCAATTGTTACAACAGGATCTTCAACATGAATCTTCATTTATTTCTTTGCGCACAGTTTTCATAATCGAAACAAAAGAAAGGGGTGTTGTGTTTCCAGATCTGAATACCACACAATAATCTAATCGAAAATTCATCTTTCGCTTACTGTCAGTGTTCTTCCGCCGGATCAAGAACGTGTCTTGTGCGGTGGTAGTACCATCATTGACAATGTCGCCATAGATGCAGAAAAATTGAGTATATCTATTAGGTCATTGAAGGAGGTATAATATTCAATTTAATAATGATTAAATATAATAAAATTAAATGTTTTGAAATTATTTAAAAGTTATATTATTTGATAAACAATAAAATATGATAAAATTAAATATTATCATGTGATTGAATAAATGTATAATATCCGACTATTTACGATGGTAGAGGAGTTGTACTTTTTTAATAGAAAAAAAAGAATGGTGAAATTAATTGGGAAAATAAGTGAAAATGATCGGTCACACGCAACACCAAATTCTTCATTATTAAAGTTGACTTTGCACACAAGTTTTTCCTTACAAAAGTGGCATTCCTTTCTTCCTTTTCTGACCGATAATGCTTATTATAAATATAAAGACCATTATTTAGATGAACAACAAACTTAAAGCTCATTCATAACACAACACTTCAAATGCAGTTTTGGTTCAAAATATACATATATGAGGATAATAATATACTACAACAACAACAACAATCAAGTTTCGAAAGTTGTTCTGAGAGGATGGAAACACCCTGATGCTAAGGACAAATATGAGAATAATACTGCAGAGTTGAAGCCAGAAGAAAATTGATCTAAAGAAGAAGATCAACTTTCTTTGGGAAATTATAAAGCCTTGAATGTCATATTCAATGGAATTGACATAAACACCTTCAGATTGATCAATACTTACATTGTCGCCAAAGATGCTTGGGATACTCTCAAAACTACTCATGAAGGTACCTCCAAAGTCAAGATGTCAAGACTTTAGTTGCTCACCACAAAATTTGAAAATTTAAGGATGAAAGATGATGAGAGTATTTATGATTTTCATATGAATATCCTTGAAATAACTAATGCTTCAAGTTCTCTTAGAGAACCAATATCTGAAGAAAAGTTGGTGATAAAAGCTCTCAGATCTCTACCTAAGAGATTTGACATGAAGGTCACAACCATAGAAGAAGCCCATAACATTAGAATGATGAGATTAGATGAACTTTCTGGATCTCTTCAAACTTTTGAGATTGACATAAGTGACAAATCTGACAAGAAAAACAAAAATATTGCCTTCTCTTCCAACATTGAAGATGGAGTAAAAGATTGTAATATGAATACTGAGGAGAGTCTATCTAATGTTATTGTTCTTCTTAGGAGACAATTCAATAATGTAATGCAAATGATGGATAGGAAATCAAAACCAAATATCAAGAACAACTCATTTGACATCAATAAGTCAAATGATTATGGTAGAAAGACAAGGGCAGAAGAGAACTCTTCTCAAGGAAAAAGAGTTCAGTGTTATGGATGTGAAGGTTATGGGCACATCAGATCTGAATGTCCCACACATCTCAAGAATTAGAAAAGGGTCTTACTGTGGTTTGGTCTGATGAAGATATTGAAAGTGAAGTTGAAGAAGAATCTGCTAAGAATGCTACTGCTCTAACTAAGAGATATTATTCTGATTTCAGTGATGATGAAGTCACATATGATGAGCTAGCTACTTTCTATAGAGAACTATGTCTCAAAAATGAAGAAGTCTGCCAACAAGGAGAAAAACTGAAAAAAAATCATATCACAACTGGAGAATGAAAAGGAAGAGCACTTGGAAACCATCTCCAAGCTGGAAAATGAGGTAACATTACTAAACTACTAACTTGATCAAATGACCAAGTCTGTCAGAATGTTGAACAGTAGTTCAGAGACTTTAGGTAAGATTTTGCAAATTGGGAAGTTATATGGAGATGTGACTGGTGTACGGTTTGACAAAAGAAAAGAACTTGTCTCAAATCTTGTTGCCTCTGAGTTCAAACCAAAGATGTTGCATCAGGTGTCTCAACATCATAAAAGAAGACATGTTGCCTACATAAAAGAAAATTCCCATAAATGGAGGTGTCATTATTGTGGAAAGTTTGGTCACTTGAAGCCCTAATGTTTCAAACTTTATGGATATCCTAAGTTTGTCCCTTAGCGTGTTCTAATTCAGAACATACCTAAGGTCAGAAAGCAATGGATTCCTAAGATTGGTACCAACAGCTTGATCGCTCATACCTCTCTCAGAGTTTCG
The DNA here is from genome assembly GCA_963966055.1 of Lathyrus aphaca. Classification (NCBI taxonomy): domain Eukaryota; kingdom Viridiplantae; phylum Streptophyta; class Magnoliopsida; order Fabales; family Fabaceae; genus Lathyrus; species Lathyrus aphaca. The sequence continues at coordinate 632,782,204 of OZ014519.1, forward strand.
GTAAAAAATGAATGGTATTTTGACAGTGGGTGTTCAAGACATATGACAGGAGTCACTAATCTTCTAGTAAATATGAGACCTCATGCTACTAGTTTTGTTACTTTTGGTGATGGAGCCAAAGGTGAAATTAAGGGAATTGAACAGTTGGACTACTCAAGAATGCCTAGACTTGATAATGTGCTACTTTTAAAAGGGTTGACTGCCAATCTAATTAACATTAGTCAACTATGTGACCAAGAACTGAAAGTCAATTTCTCCAAATCTGAATGTCTTGTTACAGATGGAAAAGGAGAATTAATCATGAAGGGAGTTAGATCTAAGGACAATTGTTATCTACATGCATCTCAAGAATCAAGTTATATCTCCTCTTGCTTGCTTTCCAAAGAAGATGAAGTTAAACTCTGGCATCAGAAACTTGGACATTTTCATCTGAAAGGCATGAAAAGAATCATATCCATGGAAGTTGTCAGAGGGATTCCTAAGCTCAAGATTGAAGAAGGAAAAGTTTGTGGAGAATGCTAAGTAGGAAAGAAAACTAAGATGTAACATCAGAAGATTCAACATCTTACCACCTCATGAGTCTTAGAACTTCTTCACATGGAATTTATGGGACCTATGCAAGTAGAAAGTCTTGGTGGAAAGAAATATGTTTATGTTCTAGTGGATGACTATTCAAAATACACTTGGATAAATTTCATCAGAGAAAAGTCAGAAGCTTTTGAAGTTTTCAGAGATCTCTGTCAAAAACATCAAAGAGAGAAGGAAATAATGTTATTTGAATCAGAAGTGATCATGGGAAGGAATTTGAGAATGCCAAGTCTGCTGAATTTTGCTCCTCTGAAGGAATTAGTCATGAATTCTCATCTCCCATTACTCCTCGGCAAAATGGGATTGTAGAATGCAAGAACATGACTATACATGAATCTGCTAGAGCCATGATACATGCAAAACAATTACCTTATCATTTCTGGGCTGAAGTAATGAATACTGCATGCTACATTCACAACAGAGTCACCTTGAAGAAAGACACTTCAACTACTCTGTATGAATTATGGAAAGGAAGAAAACCTACTGTGAAATACTTTCATGTCTTTGGAAGCAAATGCTACATCCTGGAAGATCGTGAACAAAGAAGAAAGTTAGATCCAAAGAGTGATGAAGTAATATTTCTAGGATACTCTACCAACAATAGATCTTATAGAGTCTACAACTCTAGAACTAAAGTAATGATTGAACCTATAAACGTTGTTGTTGATGATCAAGACTTGAACAAAAAAGTTGATGTCCTAGATGATGTTGAAACATTCCAGAATGAAACTCCAGCAAAAACTGAAGACACATGTATTGATGAACAACCCTCTAGTTTTGAGCCTGGCGATAGTCAGACCAACAAAGGTCCATTTATCAGAATTCAGAAAGGTAATCCTAAATACCTCACTATAGGAGAGCTGGATAAATGAGTTACTACAAGATCAAGGGAGATAATCTCTAACTCTTGTTTAGTGTCAAAGATAGAGCCAAATAATGTCAAAGAAGCATTAACTGATGAATTATGGATTAATGTTATGCAAGAGGAATTAGCTCAATTCAAGAGGAATGAAGTTTGGGATCTTGTCTCAAGGACTGAAGGATCAAATGTGATAGGTACCAAGTGGGTGTACAAAAACAAATCTGATGAACATGGATTTGTCACTAGGAATAAGGCAAGACTGGTTGCTCGGGGATACACTCAACTAGAAGGAATTGATTTTAATGAGACATTTACTCTTGTTGCTAGACTTGAATCTATTAGATTACTTCTTGGTGTTGCTTGCATCTTGAAATTCAAACTATATCAAATGGATGTCAAAAGAGCCTTCTTGAATGGTTACCTAAATGAAGAAGTCTATGTGGAACAACCCAAAGGATTCATCGATCCTAATTTACCTAATCATGTATATAAGCTAAGGAAAGCTCTATATGGATTAAAATAAGCTCCTAGAGCTTGGTATGAGAGACTTACTGAATTTCTTGTTGAACATGGCTACAAAAAAGGTAGCATAGACAATACTCTCTTTGTGAAAGAAGAAGGAAAAAACTCATGATTGCTCAAATTTATGTTGATGATATTGTGTTTGGTGGGATGTCTGAGGAGATGGTTTAATATTTTGTTAAACAAATGCAATCTGAATTTGAGATGAGCCTAGTTGGTGAATTAATTTTTTTTTTGGTCTTCAAGTCAAGCAGATGGAAGAATCTATATTCATATCTCAGAGTAAATATGACAAGAATATAGTTAAGGAGTTTGGAATGGAGAATGCTAGCAACAAAAGGACATCTGCTCCTACTCATCTGAAGTTATCTAAAGATGAAAAGGGTGTAAATGTGGATCAAAGTCTCTACATAAGTATGATTGAAAACTTATTATATCTAACAACAAGCAGTAGGCATGGCAAATAAACACGGTCCGCCCCGAAATTAACGGGGGAAAAACGATTTAAACAGGGGCGGGGACGGGTGTGGGGAAAACCCAGTTTTTATTTACAGGGGCGGGAGATTCTAGTACCCGCACCCACCCCCACACCCGCACCCACCAACTAAATTTAATTTATTTCTTTTTTTTAAAATAATTTTATTACACATTTATACTTTTTAATATTACAATATCATATTTATTATAATTATTATTTATTTTTTTGAAAATATAATAAAAATAAAAATTATCAAGCATTATAATTATTCTTAAAATAATCAATTATTTAATTTAATTATTAATTTTTATTGTTATTGAAAAAAAATACATTTTACAAAAAAATATAATTTATGCGGGTGGGGGCGGGGCGGGTGCGGGTGAACCCGTTTCTTATTGGGGGTGGGGCGGGGGAACAATTTTTAGCCCCGAACAGGTTTGGGGGAGGGTGCGAGTCTGGAAAGAGGGTGCAGGTTTGGGTGTGCTTAAACCCGCCCCGTTGTCATCCCTAGCAAGTAGACCTGACATTGCCTTTGTTGTAGGAGTTTGTGCTAGGAATCAAGCTGATCCCAAAGTGAGTCACATCAACCAAGTGAAAAGAACTTGAAGTATGTCAATGGTATATGTGATTATGGTATGCTATACTCTCATGGTTCCAATTCTGAGCTAAGTAGTTATTGTGATGCTGACTGGGCAGGATGTGCTGATGATAGAAAAAACACATTTGGAGGATGCTTATTTTTGGGAAATAATATGATATCTTGGTTCAGTAAGAAACACAATTGTGTTTTTCTTTCCACAACTGAGGCTGAATACATAGCACCTGGAAGCAGTTGTTCTTAGTTGGTTTGGATGAAGCAAGTGCTGACAGAATACAATGTCTCACAAGATGTCATGACATTGTATTGTGACAATTTGAGTGCTATCAACATTTCCAAGAATCCTACTCAACATAGCATAACCAAGCATATTGATATTCGTCATCATTTCATCAGAGAAATGGTTGAAGAAAAGATTATTGATTTAGAACATGTAGCCACTGATTTACAACTGGATGACATTTTTACTAAAGCTTTGAATGCTAATCAGTTTGAAATCCTAAGAGGTAAGTTAGGGATTTGCATCAATGAAGATCTATAACAATTAAAGTTGTGTGGTAAAACTTGTCAAGATTTTTCAGTTCTCCTACTGCAGTTGTGTTATTTTGTTCTGATTAATGATGGATGGATCAAAAGTGTGAATCCTGATGATAACATAAAGACCAAGACAAGGAAAGACAAATTTGTTGTTGTTGTTTCTCTTGCTAAGAATAATTTGAAGAATGTTGTTGTGTCTGAAAATGACTCAGGCTATAATATTGAAGATGATGTTGAGAACATTATCCCTGGAGAGAAAGTTGTTGAAAAGAAGACATGTGATGTTGCTTCCAATACTGATATGGGAAGCTGATGTGATGTCTCTGTGTGTGTGTGTGTGTGTGTGTGTGTTGAGTACTAATCATGTGTTATGGAGGAGCAGTTGTTGGTATGGTTGTCATATTATGGCTAAAAAGGGGGATAGTAAGCTAAATTTGCACTATTTCTTTTGTTGTTGTGTCTGGTTGAATGGATAGGGAGGGTTGTTGTTCTGATTAGGTGTTGTGTTACCAGGTGTTCTACTATGTGCAAGTTGTGTTACTAGGTGTTCTATTATGTGCAACCAGAGTGTTGTTTCTTATTTCTTCTGCTGTTTTGATCTCTGATGATTGGTTCTTTCTAGTTGTCTGGTGCTGATAATGTTTTTAGCCACAATTTACCGAAGGGGGGGATTGGAGGTTCTTGGTTTGGCTGCATTTGTAGAAAAACATTATCAACTGTCTTGATATCTTGTAATATGTCCTTGACATGCTTGAAGATCTTCTGGTGTGCTGTGCTTTTGTGATGTCAGATTAGATGTTGTAACATCTGTCTTGACAGTTCTGGAACTTTCTAAATACAAAAAGTTTTGATTTTATTTTTGTATAATTTTTAGCAGGTATTTGGTCATTTGATTTGCTCCAGGATGTGCGAAAATCAAGGAAGTGTTGTTGTCAAAAACAAAAGTTGTTATGCGTTAGTTTTTGGAGATTATTGAAGATCTTTTCTTGTTGATTCATGTGATTTTTTTGAGGAAGTTTCTGACCAGATCCAGACCCATTTAGAACTCTATATTATTGGATGTTTAACTTAATTACTCTAGAAGGAATATTGTGTATTGTGTAAAGAAAAATGATTTTGAGTGTTAGGTTTTTTTTGTGCGTGTGTTTTATTTTTGAGTCATTCATACATAACCAAGATGTTTGAATTGGACTGATTTTTGAGTTGTAATTTTGTTCACTCTAAGTTTTTAAGCATGAGCGTTTGTTCTTGATTAAATCTTTTAAGCAAGATCAAGGTGTTGTGTTTTGGAAGAGTGATCTTCTGTTTTCTTTGAAAGAATTGGTTGATTATCACTGTGTGTGATTGAGGAGGGTGAGATGGTGATTTCTCATATCTAGATGTTGATTTCTAGGTAGAAGTTGCATTGGGTAGGTTCAAGTGAGAAGTTGTAAACTGAGACTGTTTAGGATTTGAATTGTTCTACTAATAGTGGATTTCCTTCCTGGCTTAGTAGCCCCCAAAGTAGGTGTGTTTGCATCGAACTGGGTTAACAATCCATTGTGTTTTTACTGCTTTTCTTTATACTACTTTTATCTTGTTAATACTCAGATAGTAATGTCATGACACCGCCTTCAACATCACGTATCTGACACCAGAATTTCAATTAATTGGACCAAACAAACGATGAGCTTCTAGAATGGAACCAAATGGGTCACATTATAAGGTTTAGACGACAATGGCGCATTGTATGGGCTTTACAAAGTATTTTAAGCAGTCTTGAGGTCTCTTGACAAGGTGAACAAGAGTCACACTCAAGAACAGAAGTTGACAGATAGTCAGCAAGCGAAGTTACAAAACTTGTTTGACCAATACAAATGAGTGTTCACGTAGGTGGTCGGGTTTCCTCCCAAACGGAGAAAGGAACATTTGATTAATTTCAAAGAGGGAAAGGTTTCAGTTAATGTGGGGCCCTATTGATATCCTCACATTCATAAAAATAAGATTGAAAGGCAAGTCCATGAGATGCTAGATGTTGGAATTATACGTCACAACTCTAATGCGTATTTCAGTCTGGTAATATTGGTGAAGAAGAAGGATCGCACTTGGCGTATGTGTGTGGACTACATAGCTCTCAACAGAGTTACGGTTCTAGATAAATTTCTAATAATTGTGGTAGAAGAGTTACTTGACGAACTACACAGAGCAAGGTACTTCCCCAAACTTGATTTTAAATTCGGATACCACCAAGTACGTGTTAAGGAGGATGAGGAATAGAGCAAACAAAACGGATCAGACTAATAAATACATCACTTTAGATTAGGTATATTCATTAGTTCGAGAAAATTCGAACCAAATTGAAATCCAAACCAAAGCATGATGTTTGGGCTGAACTTTTTTTAGTTCGGACAAAAACCAAATCAAACCAAGAAAACTCGATGTTAATTGGTCTGGACAACTGATTTTTAAAATTCTACTCGCAAGTTTGTCTACCAGAACCAATCATATTAATTTATATAATCTATATCATAATTATCATAGAAATTAATATAAGATATAAAAAATTTATATTATTATAGAAAATTAATCGATGTAAGTTATATATTTTTCAAAAATATTTTTACACATTTATTTTTAATATATTCGATCAATCCAACTCAAACTAACCTGTTGTGATTCAGTTTGGTTCAATTTGAATTTTATTAGAAAAAATATGCAAATCCAATTTAAATCAATTTATATTTTTTTTTTTATCAATTTAAACATTAAATTCTCTCGCAACCAAATCAAATTGATCCGCAAAACCCCTACTTTTGATAATGGTTGCCATATCCAAACCTCTTTTAACATAAAACCACATTCTCAATACGATAAGCAAGCATATTATTTAACCTTATGAATTGAAGTTCAACAACCAAATGCTAATATTTGAAATGGCATGTCCAAAGCCAATGTACCTTCTATCAACTTACTTTAGCGCAAAAGAGTGACTCTTCATGCACTGAAAATATAGCCTTTGTTTGGTCCTGAAATATACACTTACATACTTGTCTATTTTGCCAAATAGCAATGTTATTTAGTACTAATGAATTTAAAGAAGAAATGTAAGAATACATACATGTCACTATTTTAGAGATTAATTTTAAATTTAATTTCCTTTTTAATAGGGATCATGAGATAGTGGTGATAATGAATGGTTGAGATTTATTCTTGCATTTCTTGTTTTCACATTTTCTTATTATTAAGCATTTTCCTTTGCCAAATCATTGATGATCTTCCCAAAGAACTACAACCATAACCTCTAATTATGTTTTTTTTATCCGCTTTGCTTTTACAATTTTTCTATTTAATTAAGAGACTCAAATTTTGATTTCCAAATTCATAAACTTTTTTTTGCATATAATCTTAGCCCAATTATACATAACCCAAAAAAGAGATTGAGAATTAATCAATTACAAAAACATGACTATAGTTTATATACATAAGCCATATGGCAAATTAATGAACCAAACCAATCTCATAATTTTCTTGCCAAAATGAATTGTAAGCATGTTCTTCTTCCATATCAAACCCATCCTCACAAACCATTAAATGATCAACCATCAAATCCTTCTCATCTCCAAAAGACTCCCAACTCCCATCATCAAATTGGAAGGATGGTATGAAATCCATATCAACCCATTCAACCCCAAAGTCATCCACTTGTCCTATGTTCCATGATGATTCGTTGTAATTTTCTTCAAAATCGCTCTTCATTTGTATACTTGTTGAATCATCATGATCACCCATCTTGCTTTCACTAATCTCAGCCTCAAAAGATCTTATCAAGCTATCTAATCTTTCATCATCATTTTCATCACATGGTAACTCTTCCATTAGTGACATGAGAAGATTATCACCCTTGATTTCTACATCATAAGCCAAAGTTTCAAAAACTCGTGAAGCCATTTTGTTTAATTTATTATAACCTTGAAGAAGAGACAAGGATGAAGAATAAGAGTATGGGAAAAAAGGGTTAAGATGAAGTGATTATAAATGAGGGAAGTTTGGGTTTATATAGAGACTGCCACGTCACTTCTTGAAGGGGACATAATACATCCATCATGGCCTAGAGAGTCATGTGCATCACATGGATATGGAAGATCATGTTGCATAGCAACATAGCAATATGGAATAATAAAATAGAAATATGGAGATAATGAACGTGAGTGTTGTGGCAATAAGGATGGTTCGTAGTAAGCAAGATATTGTGGAAATCTTTAGAAACTGACCCCAAAACCTCAATTGGGGGTTGGGTGGGACAATGAAGCATTATTAGAAGACAAAGCTTTCATTCACTCAAATGTCAATTTGCAATAATAGAACAGGAATAATAGTGGATTATAATAATAGGTGTAGTTGCTTTGAAATTACTAATTTATTGCACGGCTTTTCTCATATTATAATAATAATAATTAATAATAAAACATAGTTAAGGACTTTGAAGGTGTTAAATTTTCAATTTTCAAACACATCAAGCTAGGAAGTATCCCATTGTGTATTCTAATTAGATAAAAACAATCGTACACGCAACACATAACATGTTTGTAATCATCATTTTTTGGTTTAGAAGTAAAGAGACGTTATTATAATATGTGTTTTATCTAAATTAAAATTGTTGTTGAAATAATGTGCATTGGATTTTTCGTTCGTCATGCGTGAAGATAACATGCAAAGTTAATACTTCAATGTTTTAGTAAGTTAGAGAATTAAAGTGACGAGAGACTGAAAATAAATTTGAATATTTGAGAATTTATGTGCTTTCTCTTTATATACTTGGAGCAGTTAAAATCTTCAGCGAAAAACACAACACGTTATGCGGACAATCGTCTGATTGATTTGGACGCTAAGTGATGCATCAGATGACAAAGTTATTTATTTTGAGTGAGAATGAGGAAACACGTGTTTCACGTGTTTTCCGTCAAGTCCTTGTCTCTTCTCTATGATATAAGAACTTTTTCGCGTGCGATCCTAGATCAGATGTCAGCTGAGGTAAGTGAAGAGTCTTAATGAGACGTGATTACTGGCGTTAGGAATAAATGTATTAAATGTTTTCATTGCAATATATTATGTTTTCCATAAAGATTTTAATGCCAACACCTAACCTGTAAGTGTTATAATCGATTTTCGAGGAAATATGGACCGTTGGTGGCGTATTTATCGCTTCTTAACATAGGAGATCGTATGGTTCTTCATAGTAGGGATACACATAAGAACCTTCTAACTTGCCACTTTTCTTCTTTCGCCACTTGTAGAATTTAAAAAAAAAACTCTTCTTTTTCTCCACTTGTATCTTGTTCCCTCACTATTAAATTTTCTACCCAGATCTTCGTTTTAGGTATATTCGCATCACCCATTTAGCTCACAAATCTTCACATTCGCTTTATTTCTTAGGTAATACTCGAGTTTTCCATCTTCTTCATTGTCACTTATCTTTTCTAGAGTTTCATACATTTTTGCTTTATCTTCAATTAATTTCCTTTTCGTGGGCTTACCCTGACATGAAGTGTTGGATTTAAGTTTGAGTCTGCTTTAAGTTCTTTATTCGACCTTGTCCTTCCTTCTAACATAATGTATCACTATGGAGATAGTACCGACCATGACTTTTAAGGAAAAATGAGATATTTCAATAGATTTAGTAGATTAAGAGACGTTGAATATCATCTTTGTGTTTGCTAGCGAGGATTGTCTTGGCCATGCTTTTAGTGAAGTGAGGTCTTCATCAGATTTAGGGGGAGGTTTATCCCTCAACATGAAGATATGAAGATATACAATAAATATGACATAAGCGTCATTCCCTTTCATAAGTACTTATTGATCGTACCAATGATCAGATTCTTCAACGGCTGCTGATGCTGAGGTGGGTCTTGAAGTACGTGCTCAGTTATTTAGGAGAATGATGGGTACCTGCAAGGTACTCCGATGCCAAAGTCAGAAACGGACACAAGAGTAGGCAAGTACGAGTAAGAAGTTCAGGGAGTGAATATTTGATACCTGGCCCTCTCAAGTGAGAGGGTTTATATAGATAGCCCCCAACGTGTGGCTAACGATTCCTATTTTAGGCCTAAATCGTGGATCCTCCGAAAATAGGTAACTGCCATAAGCTAACCGTCAGACGAGCAACCCTGGTCGTGGTAAGGGTACGTCGAGCACATGAATATCCGAGCAGAGGACGCCTTGGTCGAATCTGGACGACCTTTGAAGATGTCGAGCAGAGGTGGAGAATGGGTAGAGAGAATTGACCACAATCAGATGTGGTCGACGAGTTCTGGTCGGTCAAGGGGTATGAGTCTGGTGGATCCTTTTGACGTTTTGGGTTAATGGGCCGCTTCATGAGCAGGAGAGGATTGAGCCATGCCCAGTCGTTGGGCCAGTCCAGAACAGGAGCCCCCCTAAGTCGTTGCTTCTGGTCGTAGAAGCAATGACTTAAGGGTGGTCGGCTACATACGAGGTAAAGTTGAGAGCGAAGATTTTGCTACTCTCAGGCTTGGTGCAACTGAAACTGTGCACATTTGGTCGTTAAAATGTGACCGTCAAACGGGGATCCCAATCGTTATGCTGAAATGTTGCATCACGCCTATGCCTAGGGAAGTGTGAGCATTTAATGCATAATGATGGCTACTCTACGACCGTCCTTAGGCAATGAGTGCGTCGTTTATAGGTAGTAGGTCTCACGTGCTCGCACACGTGCTGATCGAGTCTATAAATAGGGCGTTGGCCTTCAGTTTCACACTTTACGCTCTTTGATTTGCTGCTCGTTGTTAACTAATGCTCAAATTCCACCATCTACCACTATCAACCACCTCCCTTTTCGAGGAGGACCAACCGGACACGCAAGACTTCTTCTAAAACACGTAAGTTTCGTTATCTCTTGCTTATTTAAGCTTCTGATTCTTATAGATAGAGTAGTTGCATGTTGTTAGGATGGATTTTAGGGCCAATCAGACCCATAGTTTGGACCTTTAGGTTCCGGTACGACGTTTTCTGGCTATGTATGGGGGTTTTGGTGTCGACGTCGTCACTGTTGCGGTGCTTTAGGGTTTTAGGTCTGTTGTTCGTTACGACTCCGCCTGGTGGCTCCGGTTGAACTTCGACTGGAGTTCTGGACTATAGCGTGGTCGTACTTGTGAGTTGATAGTTTCGCTATGTTAGTATTTCTCCCTTCCCCGTGTGACTGTTTGGTCGTTACGATGATCGTGACCTATCTTTTATATAAGGTCATAGATCGAGGACAACGTCCTCGTTCTTTAGCGTGTTTTTCACTTGATCAGCGGTGGAAGGGTGAATTTGATTTAACTTATCGAATTCACATTTACTTTCACTGCTTTTCAGGTGCGTGGATTTCGAACAACGAACACATTTGGATGGATGTTGAAACCCTTTCTAGTGATATTGCATCATCTCCCGCCCATTCCGAGGAATCGACATCGGAGAGGAGTTCCATGTCTTCCAATGACTCAGAGGAGACTACCTCTGATAGGGACGATCCGGTTGATTCCTCGGAAGATGATGAAGAGGAAAAATATACTCCTATTGAGGAGTAGGCTGCTAAGGAGCCCGTGAACATTCAATCTGTTTATTCCAAGGATCTGGAGGGCCCAGATCCTGAGGTCGGGGATTTAGAAGACTGGGTTGTGAGGTTTCCGAGAAAGGATAACCATATCTCCTGGTCATACGGGCCCAACAGATCCCCCTGTATGACATCCTATTCAAAGAGCTCAAATTCAGACTCCCCTTCTCGGATTTTCAACAATTCGTGTTCATTCACTTGGAGATATCCCCTTCTCAATTACACCCGAACTCGCTCGCTTTCATCCGAGCCTTCGAGATGACGTGCGGGTATCTGAAGATTGGGGTTACACTCCCTCTATTCTTCCATGTTTTCCACCTCCAACGACAGGTAGTGTAGGGGAAGTTCAGTTGGGTATCCCTTAAGCAAAAAGGAAAATCTTTAAGGCATATTCTGAATTGATCAGGGATTTTAAAGATCATTATTATTTGGTCGAACCAAAATCCGAACGTGCTCTGAACTCTTGCAAGTTTTGGGGGGTAGACACAGACAATGACGGGAATGCCCTGTTGGACGAGGAAGGGAGACAGGTTCCTCACTTGATGTTACAGTCTCACTTTTCTTGGTCACGTGACCAATTTATGCGTGGGATGAACGAGTTCCTTGAAATTTCTTCTAAACTGAGCGAGGGCGACCATACTAGATATGACGCCCTTATCAATTACGTCTCACGGATCACCATGACCTTGCATGTTGTTGAACATGGTCATGCTATACTGGATAAGGACGGGGGCGCCAAGGTGACCCCCAGGTTCATAGAGGTGTCCAAACTCCTTGCTTGTGACACGGATGAGGATGTTGCAACGTACCTTGTAGTTTTTTTTTTATATTTATCTGCTCGTATGACCTTCATGCTCGTTTATATTTTATGTTCTGACCATGTTTATTTTTCTCGCTTTTTCAGACTCAATGGTGGATGTTCAAGATAAACTCATGGCCAACGCTGCCAAACGACAAGGGGCCAAAAAGTTGAAACATCCTCGCATTATTGATCGTTTGACTACTGTAGGGGCAGGCTCAGGCTCCTCCTCGACTCCTCATGGCTCGTCGGGGATGGTCTCTAAGCTGGCGAAAAGACAAAGGGTTGAAGATGTTGTAAATCCGGCGAATTCTCCTTCAAAGCCTTCATTCGAGCTTTCTACTTGTTTTCTGAAGCCCGGTTTCTTCGAGGAGACTTCCCTTCAAGTTCATAGGGCGGAAACGCTACAGTTGGAAGGGTTGAGTCGACCGGATAGGCAATCATAACTAGCTCGGGATGTGATCTCAGTGACGCGGGTTCTTACCATGGCCTCCATGTTTGCGGAGGGCACTGCCACCCAGGAGTAGGAGATCCAGCAATTGAAGGCTCAACTGTCCGTTTTCGAGGACATGGCCAAGGCTTCTGCAAAGTCGTTGAAAGAGGCCTCCAAGAAAATCAAGGAGTTGGAGGATTCTTCGGCCGCTGAGAGGAAGTCGGCTAAAGAGGAAATATCTCGTCTCAAGACCGCTATATCCCCTTCCGCAGATGAGCCTGAGGAGTTGAAGTGTCTGAGAACTCGAGCTAAGCTGATCGTGAAAATCGAGGAAAATGAGGCAGATCTCGAGGAAATTGAGGGTGCAGCGTTCCAAAACACCGTGGACCAACTGAAGATTGTTAACCTCGAGCTGACATTCAATGAAGAGGGTATCAATTTCTTGTATAAGGCCAAAGATGGTGTGATCCTCGTTCTTAACTACCTCAAACAAACCAAGCAAGACAACATTGTCATGGAGGAGGATCAAGGGACTCCATCGGATGTCCAACTAGATGCCAATGCCAACCCATGAGGCTCTAGTTTGTTTTTGTATTTTGTTAGCCGACCTGCGTGCTATGGCTTTTTTTATTTGTGATGGGGGATTTGTTCCACCATTTATGTAAAATGTGAACAAGTTGGTCCTCGTGGCTACATATTTTAATTTCAATCATTTTACGGCCTCAATGGTCGTCTTTTTACTTCTTGTTGTGTATACACGTATGTCCGTCGGAGGACATACTTTATTTAATATGTTTTCTAAGTGTTTTCGCGATGTTCGAATGTTTTGATGTTTGCTTGACATAAATATGCAATGTTCTTTTCGTGTGCCCGCGTGGGACTTGGGGTTTTTGCACGTTTGGGAAGCTATGCTCAATTTGTTTATCTGTCAGTTTAGGGAACCGGGAAGAATGCCAATGTGTATTTGGATGGGGAAGATTCTCATATCATGATAATGATCCGGGCTCTGCAGCGTGAACGTCCCATCGCGAGCTGGGCGTTCTGCCTGGTTGTGGTACGAAGACGATGATGGACTTGATTGAGGATCCAATCATGTGATGGTGATCTTCCTCATTCTTGAGGGGGATCCCATCGAAAAGATAAGTTTGGTATGCAATACTTGTACCTAGGTATGCATGTTAGGTCGACACACACGACGAAAAACGCTTCAACTGTAGTATTGATTCAATTTCTCAGCGTTCCAAGGACGAGAAAGTTCTTCCCCATTTATATTTTCTAAGTAGTAGGCCCTATTTTCCGTTTTTGCTCGGATGTGGTACGAAACTTCCCATTTCGCAGCTAACTTTCCTTCTCTAGAGTCCTTGTGGTTTCTCCTGAGGATGAGGATGCCAACCTTGAATGCCCGTTTTATGACTTTGGAGTCATGTCTGATGGGGATTTTTTTCTTAAGTGATACTTCTCGTAGGGTTGCTCCTGACCGAACTTCTTCGACCAAATCGAGCTCCTCGTGTAATGTTTCCGAATTGACATCCTTATCCATCGGAGCTTCTGTCCTCCTGGATGGTATGTGCATCTCGATGGGAATAACAACCTCTGTTCCGTATGCCAGACAGAAAGGGTTTTCCCCGGTTGTAGAATGGGGTGTAGTTCGGTATGCCCACAAAATGCTATGTAATTCTTCCACCCATCACTTCTTTATCTCATCCAATCTTTGTTTGAGTCCCCGGAGGGTGACCCTGTTCGCGGCTTTGGCCTGTCCGTTGGTTTGCGGATACTCGACTGACGCGAAGTGTTGTTTGGTTCCAACGTTGGCGGTGAATTCTTGGAAATTTTTGTTTGTGAATTGAATGTCGTTGTCAGTAACGATGGCCTGAGGAACCCTGTAACGAGCGAGGATGTTCCGTTTGAAGAAACATAATATGTTGAAGGTTATGATTTTGGCTAGAGGCTCGACTTCTATCCATTTCGTGAAGTAGTCTACCCGAATATTAGATATTTATTTTGGTTTGAACCGGCAATGAAAGGACCCAGGATATCCAGGACCCACCATGAGAATGGCCACGAGGAAGATATTGTCTTAAGTTCGCTCGGGGGTGCCAAGTGCATGTCCCCGTGTCGTTGGCATTTATCGCATCTCTTCATGTGTTCATTGGTGTCGTTCTGCATTGTTGGCCAGTAATATCCTGCTCGTAGGGATTTCCTTGCCAGGGATCTTCCACCCAAATGTTGAGCGTTGATGCCTTCGTGGATTTCTCGTAGGATATGTGGAACCAATTCCTCCTCGACGCATTTGAGGAGGGGGATCGAAAATCCTATTCGATAGAGTTTTCCTTTGACCAATACGTATGATCCGGATCGTCACTTAACTATGTTGGCTTCTTTTAGGTCGCCGGGTAACTCATCGTTGGTTAAGTATTTGTAAACCAGGGTCATCCATCAATTCGCATTTTGTTGGCCCGTATCAGATTTCGTAAAGGATCAGAGAGGTAGCATATCGGATAGTGTTACCACTGTCGCTTGCGAATTTGCATGATGTATTTCACGTGTCACAACTTATGAAGTATATTTCGGATCCGTCGCATGTGATTCGGATGGATGATGTACATGTAGGATATAACCTGACTATTGAAGCATTGCTGGTGGAGATAGATGGCTGAGAAATGAAGTAGTTGCGTGGGAAAGAAATTACCTTAGTGAAGGTATTATGGGGTGGACCAGTTGGTGAAAGTTTGACTCATGAGCACGAAGACCAGATGAAGGACTCATATCTGACTCTATTTGCTCTAGGTAAATTTTCAAGGACAAAAATTCTTTAAGTGGGGGAGAGTTGTAACGCTCTGAAATTCATAATTAAATTATTTATGAATATATGGAAATTGTGTTTATATGTTATTGTGTTGTTTAATTGCGATGATGAAATTATTTTAATTGATAGTGATATTAGAATTATGTATGGTATATTATTTAAATATTATGATTAAAATTAAAATAAATAAGTTAGTAGCATTGAGGTTATTATGGTTAATTGTGAAGGGATAAGTGAGGGTAAAGATGAAAGATCATAATTAGGGGTATTTAGGAGTTAAGTGAGGGAGTAGTGAAAAAGGTTTTCATTATTCGCATTTTGGAGATTCAAGAACGTGTCTGGAGAAAAGTATGAAGAACAAGGAGACTAAGGTTTAGAGGTTTGCAGAAGGAGAAGAGAAATCAGATTCTACCTTAAGGTATGGGGAGAATCATTGTTTATTATTTTGATATAATGAATAGATTATGAATGGTGTTTGGGCTTATGAGGGGTTGAGGGGTTCTGATGGAAACTAGAGATTAGAATGAAGTATAGAAGTGTTATTTGATGAATAATGTTTCCATAATATTGTATGTGTCATTTGTTGTGAAACTTTGGTGTTTGTTGATAAGAATTTGTACCCAAAGGAATGGAATTCGTAGGATTTTGGGACTGGTGTGTAGCCGAATTTCTGATAGGAGAAATCTACTACTGCACTCGTACCGTCGGGCGGTGAGATCGAACCGTTGGGCGATGCTCTTTTCGCCGGGCGACGGGGGAGAGGCGTAGCATGTCACGTTAATGGAATTTGAGGGATTTGAGGGGAGTTTTATCGCCTGTGCAGCATTGGGCGAAGCCCTAGACGCCGCATGTGTACCGTCGGGCGATGTGAAGAGGTGCTGCCATGCTGTAGCGCAATTTTGTCATTTCTTTATTGTTTCAAGTTGTTTTCTTGTTGCTTTGTCGATGTTTGTTAATGATGCTATATTTTTCGATATTAAGAGTATGATGATGAAGCATGATTTATATTTATTTATTTTAATGACATGAAATGATGATGCACCAAGTTGATTATGTTGAATTTTGATGAGAATAACACATCATTGCATTTTATAACATCCTATGTTGAGACTTTGGTATGTTGATGGCTTCAATCCCACTATGTGGATTGAAGTGACTATTTTGATTATGTTGTGCTCCCTTGGTGGAAGGTTAATGACCCAATGTCCATTTATGTTGATCGGTACCACATGCATGTTGTTGCATTTCATACTAAATGGCATTGCATGTGAATGACGTAAATTATGATTGATTTTATTTGGAATAATGATGATAGTATGATGTTGTCCTATTTATTTTCTTTTCCTTATATTATTATAATGAATTTTGGTTTCTCACCCTTCCTGTGTGAATGTTGCCTCTACGTGGGTAATGTGTAGATAACCAAGGTTAGTTTGTGGTGCGCAAAGAGGTAGCTTTTGGAGTCAGTTTCTTTTTTCCGTAGTTTAGAGGGTGTCTTGCTCTGATTATATGACATCGCGTCAGGAACGTTGTGAACCTTCGAGTTCTATTTTACTTGGTCTAATAGATGTTATGATTGTTTTCTTTAAGATGTCTTGAAGTTTAATTTTATTGAAATAAAGTTATTCTGCTGCGATGTTTTGAATTAAATTATTGAAAAACCCGTGTTACGGAGCATGATTGTTATTATGATGTTTTTAAGAAGAAAATGTGACGTCTTTCTTTGTTGTATTCTGATCTAAATGATTACTTTACCGCATATTTGTATGTGGGGTTAGAAGGGTGTTACACATTGTACTATGATAATATTTTGATTTTGTCTAAAAGGTATAATGACCAATGTCATATGCAAGCCAAGTAATGACACAAAAATTTGGCTCGTACGACAACCATTTAAGTATCTCGGATGCACTACGATCATTAGATGCACTTTTAATAAACCAATCTATGAATATTTTTTTATGCGCTATCAACAACAACTTGTCAATCATTCGGAGATATTTTTTCCTCATAAGTCTTTTATGAGTATCTATGAAAGGTTGAACTTCATCTATATTATTCAATAGATAGAAATGTGCTTGAATAACTACATCCCGAGCCATTGACTTAACATTTAAACTTTGAATACCTCTTTTGTATGTGTCAGCTAGGGGTGTTCAAAATCGAACCAATCCAATAGAAAACCGCAAATTGAACCAAACCAAACCGAAATCGCAAAAACCACATTTCATTCAGATTTGTTCGGGCCATCTTTTAACAAAACTGCACAGTTCAGTTTGATTTGCGGTTTGTATTTTGCAAACCTAACTAAACCAAATCAAACTGCATTATGTTACACCCCAAACTTCACTTATCTTATATCTAACCCTAAAACTTAAACCCATTGTGTTTTATCCTTACAATTATGATATATTTTCTCTTACTCACACTTAGCTTTTCAGTTTCAATATTCTCAAACCTCTCCTAATAGTATTGAGCATTCTTCTCATCTTGTTTGTCATTTGTGTCTCACCCCATCTACATTAATCTCTCATCTCACATGTTCTTTCTTTTTTATTTTCTCATTTTTACGTTACTATTTTCTCCTATATTTTTTCTTTTTCATCTTCTATAATTTATTTCTCCTCTATTTTCTATTTTATTATATTATTTTTGATATTATTTTATGCTACTATTTTTTTCACTTTTATTTAAATTGATTTTTGTATATTGAATGAGAATTTTTTATCAAAATGTGATGAGTTTTGTTGTTATTTTGTAATGAATGAATGACTAAACACAAAGTTATGTTGTTCTCTATATATATGTATACATGATTCAATAAAAATCTTGTAAAAAACCGAACCAACCAAACCAACTTAAATCTCATTAGTTTGGTTTGGTTCAGATTTTTTTATAAACCAACCGAACCACGTGTTTTTCTCTCTTGCAATTTAGATGATTTTTAGCGTCAAAAGCGCCCAAAACGCACCACGAACACCCCTAATGTCAACATGACGAGACTTTGGAATTCCTATAGAATCAGCTTTCGACAAATAGTTTGTACGAAACTCAACAACATCTTCTGTGATGTACCTTTCAACAATCGAAGCTTTTGGTCGGTGATGATTTTTCGTATATCCTTTAAATATCTTCATATATCGCTCTATATGATACATCCACCTTAAATAAACTGGACCACAAATTATGATTTCTCTCTGACTAGATGAACAAGTAAGTGAACTATAATGTTAAAAAATGATGGAGGAAAATACCTCTCCAATTGACCCAAGATTATGGAAGCCTCATCTTCTATTTCATCTAATATTTTGAAATCAAGAACTTATTACATATGGCATTGAAGAATAAGCATAATCTCATTATAGTTACTCTCACTTTTTTTGGTAGGATACCACACATAGCCACTGGTAGAAGTTGTTGCATCAATACATGACAATCATGAGATTTTAAACCAATTAACTTGAGATCTTTCATTGATACAAGTTTCTTGATGTTTGATGAGTAACCTTGCAGAACTTTAATATCTTGTAAATACTTGAAGAAAATTTTCTTTTCCCATTTAGATAGAGTGTGACATGCTGGAGGTAGATAAGTTCTTTTTTCTTTCTCTATTAGAGCCATCTGTTTTCGTATACCCATCTTCTCCATATCAATACGGGAAGTCTTACTATCTTTAGTCTTGCCAAAATGTTTTGATGTGTGCCGATCAAACTATAACTCACACTTTTCTCCACATGCATCATATCAAGACAATGTCTAACATCAAGACTTGACCAATATGGAAGAGCAAAGAAGACGGACCTCTTTTTCCATATTTTTTTGCAACTTCCCCTTTTTCTTATTCTTTCTTCCCAAAGACATCATTAATGTGTTCCTGTCGTTGATACAATTCATCCCTAGTTAATGGTTCAGGAGCCTTATCAAAATCTTGTTCTCCATTAAAAGACTTCCACAATATACGATAAGGATGACCGGGTTTTAGAAATATTTGATGCCCAAGGTAAACAGTCTTTTTTCCAAACACAAGTTGGTGATAACAAGTATCATCTTCACATATAAGACACACTTTATGTCCTTTGACACTATATCTAGCCAAGTTACTGTAAGTAAGAAAGTCGTTGATTGTGCAAAATAACATTGCAATCATCTTAAACTTTCCCCCAGAATATGCATCATCAACTTCAACACCTTCATCCCACTAGAGTCGTAAATCATCTATTAGTAGACTTAGATAAACATGTATGTCATTAACAGGTTGTTGAGGTCCAGAAATCATCATACTTAACAATATATACTTGCTCTTCATGAACAACCAATGAGATATGTTGTAAATAGTGAGAAGAACATGCCACGAAGTATGATTAGTGCTCATATTACCAAAGGGGTTCATTCCATCAGTGGCAAGCCCAAGCCTTATGTTTCTTGGCTCAAATACAAAATCCGGAAACAACGAATGAATTTTCTTCCATTGCAACGAGTCAGCTACATGGCGAATGTTTCCATCACGAGTCATTTCATCAGCATGCCATCTATGATTCTTTTCATCATTCAAATTAGAAAAAAGTCTCTTAAATCGTGAAATTATTTGCAAGTATCATAACACTTTATCAGGAGGATGCTTCCTACTAACATTGTGATAGTCATTATCATCACCATTGTTGGCCTTCAGCTTGTAACGCGACATACCACATTTCAGACATTGATACAAGTCTTCATAATATTTATGTTATAATATGCAACCATTAGGGAAAAATGTATTTGATATACTCCAGACCCATTGAACATAATATTTTCTTGACCTTACATAGCTGCGACAATATTTTCTTGGCCTCACATAGCAGCAACATGTGTTTTGATATACTACAGACCCAGAACCATTGGACACAATATCTTCTGGTAACATTTGCTTTAGCAATTCAAGTAATTTCGTGAAACTTTTATCTGACCATCCATTTTTTGCCTTCAGATTAAACAACTTTAACATCGTCGCCAATCGCATATAATTTGTGCATCCCTTATATAAAAGGGTGTCTTTATCACTACATAAAGTATCATAAATATGAGCATTCTTAAAAGAAGATTCCCCAATATCACAGAACATATCCTCTAGTTGATCTTCCATATATTCATTTTCATCCACTCTTTGACTTTGTGACACTCGAATTTCCTCACTATCTACCTCACCATATCACGTCCATATTATATAATTTTGACATATACCATCACAACAAAGGTGATGGAATATTTCTTTCTTTGTACCCTTTTTGATATTCTCACAAACAACACAAGGACAATAAAAGATATCATTATTGTCGAGAAGATGTTTATCAGCATATTCAAGGAATTCAAGAACTCTATTCTCATAAATTGGACCTAATATATCGACTTTCATCCAACTACGATCCATAACAACTTCTGAAATTTATACATGTATAATAATGTGAATGACACACCAAAATCTAATCCAAAAACTTAAGCATATGCATATGAAAATCTAAACCTAAAACATATGAAACATGTACTTTCATACTTAATTGAGCATATACAATATAAACAAAGAAAAAAGTAATTAAGATGTTGAAGAATACCGTACTTCAAAGTCATCATGCCATTGGAAGGCTATAAGTCGGATCCCTCATATAGCCATAATTTTTCCTTCTTCAGCCAAAGCTTTTCAAAGAGTTTGACATACATGATGTCACGAGTGTTGGGCAAGTATCTCTAAACAAAAGGGGGGAGGGTGTGAATTGTGAAGGTTGAAAAATGTTGTCCAATTATAATAAAATTGATTTATGACAACATTTAAATTAATTTTATTAATCAAACAAGATAATGCAACAAAATAAGTAAAAGAAAGAAAATCAGAGAGACGAAGAAATGAAAATACAACGAAAAGTAATATTGAATAGAAGTATAAAGAGATAAGGGAAAAGACAAGTGCACCGACAATTTATACAGGTTCACCTTAACCACTAGGCATACTATTGTCCCTAAGAATTTCTTCTTGAGAGTTTCCACTATATGAAATGTGAGCCTTTCACTTATATGCCCATGAACCTTCTTACAATAAAACATGAGATTTTATAATAGCTTATCCCCAAACCAAAACGAGATATTTTACACTAGGCTAATCTCATAACCAACAAAGCTTTTAAACAAATAGAGTTTTTTCACGACTAAACCCAATAACCAAAGATGAACTTTTAATAGAATGGGCTCATAAAACAAACAAAGAATTTACTTGGCTAATATAAAAAAAACATAGGTTTTCACTAGTTAAGCTCAGAAACTAAACAACAACATCTTTTGAAGATAACACAAGAGAAAACCCCTTCTTGATTAGTTTACAAGAAGAGCGCCACACTGGCTCAATAAGAATCTCACAAATATTTTTCACTCTCAAAGCACTAAGGCAACTTCGTGAAGAAAGAGAAAAAGATGAAGTAGTGATATTAGAAAGTTAGAAGGTATTATTTCAAATACATTTTCTGGTGTATTTTGAGAGGATAATCCCTCTATTTATAGGATACGAGTTTGGCTCAAACGGGAAAAAGATCCATGGACCTCTTAGTGACTTAATCTATTAAGTATTATCATTAACCGATTAAGATCATTAAAAAGACGAAAAACCTAATCCCAAAATGAAAGCCTTACAAATATTATGTGACTTAATTTATTAGGAGTATTTATAATCGTTTTAAGATCCTTTTTCCTTCCTCTCATCGATTGGACTAAGTCCTTGATCAATTAGGCAGTGTTCAAATGCTTCCTAAGAGATTAGTAATACTCTTGGTCAATTTCACACGAACCTTGATAGTTCTTCCATAGGCTTTAAGATGTTTTTAGAAAATTTAGTAAAGTTTAAAACATTTTCATGTGAGTGTGTGACTTGCCTTAGTAATTCAAGAATTACTATTATACATTTACGTTTAATTGATCACTTAAATACAAGACCAAACAAATTTTCACACTCCCCTTATTTTAGATTTTGAATCTTCAATATCCCTTGCTTTATTCAACATTTATTCAACACTTCACCTAGAACTTGAATCTTATAACTAATGAGGCTAGATATAGCTTCTTTTATATACATCATCTTCATAGTTGTTGGACCATAAATCATCGAAGACTTCAAAAAATGTCGTGAGACCTTATATATTGTCCTTAATGAATTTTTCTTTAGATCTTAATCCTGTAGAAGCCTCTTGATAAAACATATTGATCATTTATTATTCTTGATATATGAAGACTTCACATCATGTTGTTTTAATTATAGTGTTGTCATCGTCAATACCACTGTGAACATCTGAAGGTTTCAGATAGTGATACCTACAAGCACATAAATCCATATTCTCCCTATATTTTTTATGATGAAAATGCATCTCGCAAGGAGGTGGAAAAATAAAAAGAGCATAGATAAATGTTGGAATGGTTAAAATCCCCCTCACAAATATTGGGAGTATACCCTACTCCTCTTCGAGAGTATACTTTTCCCCTTTGCATAATCAAAATTGTGGGAATAAATGAATAGATAAATAAAAAGACGAGAAAACATATTCAAGTACATAGATCGCAAATGATTAAAGAATGATGCATTTAATAATCAATTTTTTTTTAAAGTGGTTACAAAGGAAAAGATGCAGAAAGAAAAAAACTAAGAATAAAACAAATAAGACAAACAAGTAAAGACTACTTAGTGTCATCATCATCATCATCATCACTAAACATCCCAATTGGCAATGGCATCTTGGTATCAACAAGTTTCCATGATAGATAGTTAGTCTTTTTTCCTACCCGCTCCTGCTCTTTGATGATGGTCTGGAGAAGAGCTTTAATAGGATTTCTCTGAGGTATCTCATAATTAAAATCCTCCATATTTGAGGCACCGCATTGCTCATGTTCATGTTTTATTTGCACCACTCTCTTTTCCTTGGGTGGCTTCATCATTACCACTGCATTATTAGCCCCAATGCATGTCTCCATATCCTTTTAAAGGTCTAAGCCAATATACTCCAAGATTTTCCTGACCAAGACACCATATGGAAACCATGAAATCCCCTTTATCCGGCTTTCCATCATGAGACAGATTATCATACTTGCCCAATTAATAGACAAGTTAAATTCAAATCAATTTCTTATATTTGATCAAGATTATGTTTCCTTGGGGTGAAGATATGTGTTGCCACATAATGAATGGGATGAATATTTGGGCATATAAACACTGCAGTGAAAAGAGTAGGAATGCCATTATTTGGATTCGATAGGAAAGAGATAACAACATTTACAAAATTAAAATTATAACCTACTTTTATTTCATTTGACTTGTACAATGATGCAATGTAGGCAAGATCGTGGATTTCAGTGCATTCTTCCAGAGTCAAAGAGTTTGAATGCTTTCGTACCTCTAAAGTGATGATACCATATTTTTATTTGAGGTTGGAGTAGAACATATTTACTAGAATTTCAAATGAAATACTTGAACCCTGCTTGAACGAAGATATTGAAAAACTTAAAAAATTTCAAAGAATCCAAAGATCTAAGGAGTATGCTAAGAGAAGATTTTTTGTAGTAAAATCTCTATTGAATTTTTTCTCTTGTTCTTATATTGAGAAATCATTGGAGAAATATGTTGGACCAACAGAGCTTTTAGGTATTTTATTCTCTTAGGTTCCATTTAGTGATGATGAATAAAAATTAGAGTATCACTCAAGAATAACTCATAAATAAAAAACAAATGCTAGCAAGAACAAATGCAAGCAAGAAATGAAGAAGATTTGAGATTAGATGAGAAAAGAGAGGAGAACGAGTTAAATTTTATTTAATTTAATAGATCTTGATTGATTGATTAATTGATGTCGGTGAAAATTATAGGATGATCTAATCGATTAGGCCATTAGGGTTAATCAATTAGATGGCACAAAATTTGTATTCCAAATGTGCCTAATTGATTAACATAGGTTAATCGATTAGAAGTAGTTTTTCCAGTTTCTTGGTTTGGTTGGGCCTTGAATGGCTTTTAACTTTTTTTTCTGCACCTCTTTTTTGGCTTTGCACCCCTTGCTTAGGTTCTCATTTTCTTAAACCATGATATCGATAAAAATAAAAGAAATTCACAAGGCGCATAAATGAACACTTGTTGAAGGATTAATAGGATTTTTTTCAAAATTTATTATGTATCAAGTGTTTTACCTCAAATTCTCAAGAAATTTTGATAACTCCCCTATTGAAGAGAACGACGTCACACAATCGATTTTCCATCTCTTGAATCACTTGATACGAGAGTTGTCTCACTTATTATCACAAATATATTTTTTCTCTTCGCGAATACAAGAAATTGAATCACTAGATTCTCAAAAAATTATACACAACCAACAACAATGAACATTTCATCTAAATAAAACAACAATAACACTAAACAACAACTACAAATACTTGAAAAATAACACAACATTATACCCTAAATCTTTAAAAAAAACAGCAAAAACAACGACACCATCAATAACAACATTACTAGTACAATAATGGAAAAAGTTTTACATACCAGAAACGTGAAGAAAGATTCAAATAAATGTGTTGGTTTGAGGTTTAAATTTCCTTAGTCGAGGTTACTTCCTCCTTTGTTTACTTCGTTCGACTTGGAGATGGTGAAGAATGGTGTTTTAGTTTGTTAGGAGGGGAATATGAAGAATGATGTCTTGCTCGTTAGGTGGTGAAGATGGAGAACGACGCTTTCATTCATTTGATAGGGCGCACAAAGTTTATAGGAGTGAGAAAGTGAATGAGATTTAATATTCTGATGTTGGAATATAATATTGTTTGAAGTTTATATCTCAGTTAGTAGTAAACACCGAGGTAAAACAACTGAGGTAAAAGATGGATTCTATTTTAATCAAATAACATATTAAGCAAAATTTCATGACAGTTGGTTAAACAACCGAGGTAAAAGATGATTTATATTGTAATTAAAAATTTAATACAAATAAGGGCGTCGTTTTTGTTTCTAAATAAAGCACGAAATTACCAGAGTTGTGAATCGAAGCTCAAACTTTGAGCTACATTTTCTGCCAGCTTTTTAAAAAACTAAGTAATAAGATTTAATTTAAAAATAATAATAAAATGACGCGTTCCAGAATATTTGACCTCAGTTTTTAATTGACTGAGGTAAAATCTTTGTCATGAAATGTATTATTTATAGTAGCGAATCACCTACAATTGAGAGATATGTCCTCAATTGAGGGACTCACATTCAACTAGCGGACTCTCCCCTAGCCACAAAGTTCAACCCAAGGAAAACTTAAAACACTCTGCCATTTGCATGTTCTCATGCTTGAAGGACATTGATATATTAGCAAGGCCCCCTAATAGGGTGACACATGTCCTTTGTTGGGTGCCCGTCCCATGAGGCATCGTACATGACATGTACTTTAGGTGTAACGACGATCTCCCTAAGGGAAGACATGAATATTTTCGTTTATTTAGTCCCTAATTGCATGTGCGGGATCATGCTATGACTCTTGAAGAAATATGTAATCAATAGTTCCCTAGTCAAGGCAGAACATTGACCACTTCTTGATGGTTCCTTGAACCCTAAGCCCAAGTATCTCTATAAATACATCTTTCCTAACAGGAGAGACGGGTAAATCACAACTTATCCAACCTAACGCATAAATACAAAGCCTCTCACCTCATGTGAGTTGACCCTCTCTCACCACCATAAATGCCACCAAACAAGGCCTCTCAATATCGCAGACAAGCCCTAATTTTTATAAACTACTAAGGCATATGGTCATCCCTACTAGTTTACGAGTATCACACACTCTTGTACTTTTTGACAAGTACACATCTTGATTCAAGCAAGATGATAAACAATTCAGAAAATCTCAGCATCAATCAAAAGAATTGCAAGAAAACCCTCACTATGATAATGCTTAATAACGAAGAAGAAGCAAAAAAAAAAAGTATTGGAGCTCAAGTTCCCAATTTATAGATACAAAGGGCTCCAAGTTCAACAACCACGATTCATTAGAAGATCAAAGATTGATCCAACAATAAAAAAAGAATCTAAACTATATAACTACACTCAAGTGCACTTGAGTACACCTATGCGCGTCATGTTCCTACCCTACATATGTGGGTATACGTGGAAGCCTTCGCCATTCAACCTTCCTTGTGCACAAGGAGGATTAAATGCACATGCTCTTAATGTCAACTACCCCCACTCAACACCACGACAAAGTTCTCTCTTCCCCAGGGCATATACCTAACGAGCAAATACCCTCGACAAACAAACACGTTCAATAGAACTTATCCTTAAACCAATTTCAAAGATTTTTAACATTATCGCTTCATGATTGATAGCAGAGACTTGAGAGCAATTATTCGAGACTTGTCAAATATCCAATAAAATTGGCATAATTCATATGCCCAATTTAGACAAAGTGATCCACTAACTAACATACAACACAACAGGTGAACCTCCGTTCCAGAACATCACATAGAAGCTCATACCCCTTTCTCATTTGTTCCCTCTAGATGAGTGTAGCAT
This sequence comes from Lathyrus aphaca, assembly GCA_963966055.1. Taxonomy (NCBI): domain Eukaryota; kingdom Viridiplantae; phylum Streptophyta; class Magnoliopsida; order Fabales; family Fabaceae; genus Lathyrus; species Lathyrus aphaca. The sequence goes on from OZ014519.1 coordinate 632,808,960, forward strand.
TCTTTCATTCATACATACAGTAATTCCACCACTTAGATATTTACTTTAATATTTGACTGATAACTTGTAAGTACTCTATCTTTACCAATTACCATAACCATTGTATAAATTTTTTCGTTAAAGTAGTAATCTTCAACTTATTATCTATTTATGTTTCAATATGTAATATAGCCCGTATCCACTTAATAATAAATATTAAAATTGTTAGATGAAAATAATGTAGGAACTAAAAGTAAATAAAAGAAATTATAAAGACTAATCACAAAATTTTGTAAGGAAGAAGTCTCATTTCCATGTGTATACCTACCTTACCCTACTTAGAAATAAGAAAATTAAAATGATTCCTCTCTACACAAGAAACATAGCATAAACACACACAATCAACTCTACCAAACAAACATGGAATTGTAGGGAAGAAGACACATATATATCCATGTGTACCTACCTACCCTACCCTACTTAGAAACAACTTCCTATTATTATGTGACGCATCAAATATATTAATATATGAAATTCACACCAATTATTTTGTTACACCATCAATCTAAACCACTAAACGTGATATTATCAATCTACATGCTAAAATAAAAGAGGCATAGTATTGGCACTAACCACTCCATTATATAATAATGGAGTCATAAAAGTGAATCACTAACGACATATATTATTAACAAAAAAAGACACATATTTACTCTTTTCACACACGATGGAGAAAATACTTTAACTATGAAAACATATGAAATATTTTTATTAATTTTATACTTTTTTATATCTAATTTAGTTGAATTTCAACAAAAAAGAAAATATTAAAAAATGGTTGGGTAAATTTCCTAAATGCTTTACTTAATATCTAATTTCTTAAATATATCAATGAATTATTAAGATTAAGATTTATGACTATTTATGTACATTTTAATAAAAATTTGAAATGAGTTATAACAAAAATGTAAAAGATTGGATTTTTTTTCATATTAGAAGAGATCCAATCTTTTTAGATAATTCGAAGGATTAAATCTCTTTTAATATGAATTGTAACTTGGAGTGAAATATTGTTGTGAATCGGATACCTTCGAGACAAAGTATAATAGGTTTTTTTATGATGAAGAAATCCATAAGAGTTAGAGTTTAGGGTAACCAAGGGTAACAACAATGATTGATTATAAACTGTTATTCTTTCCTCAGTCTTGAAACAAGATTACAAGTATACAAGAATAACAAATAATCTATTCACTTTTGAATTAGGGTTTTATCTTCCTATTTTCCCTTATACAAAAGATGAGAGACTAATATGTTATTTATAAGAAAATTAACACTAACCTAATGAGCTTTTTAACATTTACCCATTACAAGCTAACTTAGGGTACAAGCTAACTTAAATAATTGAATCCATAACACAAGGCCATATTAGACAACAACATGTGAGCGAACTTCGATGTACGACATGCTAAACCTATAATTTGTTCCAATATCTCACAAATCTCTATCTTGGAACAAACTCTATAACAACAAGAAAAAAAAAACTAGAATTCTTTATGCAGCTTTATCAACTGCATACAATGGAAAAATTTGTAACTGGGCAACATTTGGTGATCATATCAGCATCATTATGATCTATCGAAACCTTTAGCACTTGGACTTCTCCACGCTCAATTACCGCTTTGACGAAATGCAGTCTCTCATTAATGTGCTTGGTTCGCTCATGATAGGTTGAGTTCTTCGACATGTGTATTGCACTTTGACTATCACATTGAAAAGTGATACCTCGACCTTGAAGTTTCAGCTCATTTACAAAACCTTCAAGTCACAATGCTTCCTTTACAACTTCAGTTAGGGCGATATATTCCACTTCAGTGGTTGATAAGGCAACAACCTTCTAAAGTGTTGCTTTCCAATTAATTGTTGTGCAAAACATAGTGAAAACATATCCAAAAATAGAATTTATGGAATCCATACAATCTTCATAATCAGAGTCGACATATCCTCCAATTGTTGCTTTACTATCTTCACCCAAGGCTCCACCATAAATTAGGACTCTGCTTAGAGACTCATTTATGTACCTTAGAATCCACTTCAATGCTTGTCAGTGAGCCTTTCCAGGATTCGCCATGTACCTGCTTACAAGACTTACTGCATATGCTATGTAGGGTTTAATACAGACCCTAACATACATTAAAGAACCTACTATATTAGCATATGGAATGTTATTCATATAAGTTTTTTCGACATCAGTACTAGGATACTTATCTACTCAGCTTGAATTGAGGGTTTGTCGGAGTCACAACAAACTTTGAATTTAACATACCAAACTTTTCGAGAATCTTCTGTAGGTATGCCTCTTGAGATAAGCATAATTTTGACTGCTTTCTATCTCTTCAGATGTCAATCCCAAGAATCATGGACGCAACTTCCAGATCCTTCATGTCAAACTGCTTATTTAGTTTAGCCTTCACCCTCCATACATCTTCGACATTGTTGTTTTCTATTAGAATATCATCCACATAAAGCAACAAAATAACAAATGAATTATCCGGTCGAAATCTAAAGTAAACACAATGGTCGAACTGACTTCTGATGAAACCTACGCATGCCAAGACTTGTCGAATCTCCCTATAACACCCCGATTTAATTAATTAATTTAATTAAATTATCTTGAATAGATTTGTTGTTAATTGTGATGTGTTATGTTTGTTATTAAGATGATTATTTGATTTAAGTTGTTTTAAGTTGATTTAGGAGATAAACTTCTTTTGGGGAGTTTTAATAGTAATATTGTTAGGTGTAAATAAGAACTCATTAGTGGATTAATTAAGTGAATTTTAGTAATAATAATAATAGTATTATTTTTATGAAATTTTAATTAAAATAAGAAAAATAGGATTACTAAGAGTTTTAGGGAGAATTAATCATAATCAAAATTTGGAGAGAAGAACGAGTCTTAGGAGAGCAAGAGCTAGGGCTAAGGATTTGCAAGAGGATTTTCGTAGGAATTTTCACCCAGAGATTCGAGTTGCCTTCAATCCAAAGGTAAGGGTGGGATTCATATCTTATAACCAGGAGAAAATAATATGTATGTATGAGATAGGGTTAAGTAGTTTCCTTGCTGATGTTGTATGATGTTTTGTGTACGATTTTGTATGAATTAGATGAATATTGGATTGTATGATTGATGTGAATCCTTTGTTGATTTTTGTTGTGTATGATTGTCGTGATAATTTTCTTAGATGTGTGATGCAATTGTGACAAATTGGATTGTAGATGATGATAATAGGTTGATAATTGGTGTAGTAACGATAGATGAGTAATAAGATGAAGAATTATGAGTCTAAAACATGGTAGAAACCCAAGTAGGACTGACTTATGATGATAGAATGATGAATCCCGTAACAGAGGTTGAATTGGAGGAGTCTCTGGTGGATTGCGTATCATATATGGGATACGCGTATGGAGGCAGGTGTTACGCGTAACATCTGGTGGTTACGTCGCATGTTACACGTATAGAGAGTGGTTTTTGCAGACTCTCTGGTTGTTTGCGTAGTGTACGTGTAAAAGCGTAAGCTGATACGCGTATGGGGCGTATGAGCGTAAAGTGATACGCGTATGGGAAGGGTGATACGCGTTTGGGCAACATGTATGCGTTTTTTTGGGATTTTGCAGCAATTTGCCTATCGTTTTGCGTCCGTTCCTTTTTCTGATGATCCGTAAGATGTTTGACAACTAATAGTTAATGATAGAAGTAATTAGGGGATAATAAAACGATGATTTAACGATTGTTGAAATAAATTAGGTGTTGGACTTAGAGATGATGAACTAAGAAGATTAAGACAATTTTATACTATTGCTATGATGTATTCTGATGTAGGTCTTATGACCAACGATGTGGTGATGTTACGACTTAAGATTAACTAAGACGATCTGTTGAATGATGTTTACGATGTGTGATTGTGTTGTATGACATTCTTATACCGCATACATTTGAATAATTAAGATGGCCTGTAATGGCAAACACGATATTTGAGATGAAGACTTATGTCTTGCTGATGCCCACCTAAATGGCATGAATTTTAAGATGGGAGTTTGCTCCGAATGGTACCACATGCATACATTTTCGAGTCGCATGTGAATTGCATTGTTGAATGATTTATGATGATGTTATAGATGTTACGATGATACGATGTTTATGATGATCATGATGTGAATGGGTGATTGAATGACTTTACTTATATATGATGATTATTGTATCATGTTTATAATTGTCGATATCTTACCCCTTTCTGTTGAATGTTACCCTCTGTTGGTAACGTGCAGGTGATCCTGAGTAGCGAAGAGTCCGTGGATGGTTTGAGTCGTTGGTCTCTCTGATATGTAACACTTTGGGGGGATTAGCGAATGCTTGATTTTAATTAAATTTTTGTTTTGTTTTAGTTGATTAAAGATGTTTCCTGTAAGAAGATGTTCTGGATTTTGATGAGTTATTATGAAGTTGAATTTTTAAAGATGAAATGTTTTATGACTTTAATGATTTCCGCTGCATAATAAATACTTGATTTATTATTTGATTTATTTGTGATATATGATTTAAAGAAGAAAATATGATGCCCTGTTTTTGTGAACTCTGATTTATTTATAATTTATTGTGGGTAGAATGGGGTGTTACATTAGTGGTATCAGAGCAGGTCGGTCTGTCCGGCCAAGTGTCGAGTCATAGTTGTTTAACAATCGAGTATTGTTATTTTGTGTTGATCTTTGTTCTTGTCGTAGTTTGTCGACTTTTCAGAGGAATAATCCGTCTACTTTCAAGGGTAAGTATGACCCTGATGCAGCATTGGATTGGTTGAAGGAGATTGAAAGAATCTTCCGAGTGATTGATTGTATGGTAGCGCAGAAGGTTCGCTATTGTACGCATATGTTAGCACTCGAGGCTGGCGATTGGTGGTTAGAGACTCGTGCGAGATTGGAAGCGGCAGGTGAAGAGGCCACTTGGGCTGTTTTCCGCAGAGAGTTTATGAGGAAGTATTATCCTGAAGATGTTCGCGGTAAGAAGGAAGTTGAATTCCTCGAACTGAAGTAGGGGAGTATGTCAGTGACTGACTATGCTGCAAAGTTCACTGAGTTGTCTAAGTTTTATCCGCATTATGATGGAGCTGGAGCAGAATTCTCTAAGTGCATCAAGTTTGAGAATGGGCTGCGTTCTGAGGTTAAGAAGGCTGTCGGGTACCAGAAGATTCAAGTTTTTTATGATCTGGTTGATAGTTGTAGGATTTTCGAGGAAGATAGTGATGCTCATTACAAAATTGTGAATGACAGAAGAGGCAAGCACCAACAGAATCGTGGCAAGCCTTATGATGCTTCATCTAGCAAGTGCAAGCAGAAGATTGATTCGGGTCAGAGAACTAGTGGAGGAGATGTTCCTGCTAGCATTGTTTGTTACAAGTGTGGTCAAGCTGGTCACAAGAGTAATGTCTGTACTGCTGAGGTTAAGAGGTGTTTTCGATGTGGCAAGATTGGGCATATAACGAATGATTGTAAGCATAAAGAGGTAGTCTATTTTAATTGTGGTGAAGAATGACACATTAGTAGCAAGTGTCAGAAACCAAATAAGGCTCAGACGGGAAAAATGTTCGCGTTGGCAGGAACTCAGACCCCTAGCGAGGACAAGCTTATTAGAGGTATATGTTTCATTAATAGTGTTCCTTTAATTTCTATTATTGATACTGGTGCGACACATTATTTTGTTTCTGCTGACTGTGTTAAGAGATTGGGTCTTACTTTGTCTACTATAAATGGAGAGTTACTCGTCGAGATTCTGGGTTCGGGATCAGTGACTACTTCTCTCGTGTGTTTGAAATGTCCTTTGTCGATTTTTGATAAAGATTTCTTGGTTGATTTGGTGTGCCTGCCATTGACTAGGATGGATGTAATCCTAGGTATGAACTAGTTAGAGTATAACTATGTTCATATAAATTGTTATCGTAAGTCGGTGAGGTTTTCTACTCCGGAAGAGGAAGGAGTTGGGTTGTTGTCTTTCAGAGAATTGCAGAAATTGATGAAAGAGGAAGCTCAGATGTTTTCATTAATGGTGACGTTGTCAATTGAAAGCAAGGCTAAGATTGAGAAATTGCAAGTAGTAAGTGACTTTCCTGAAGTTTTTCCTGATGAAATTCCAAATGTGCCGCTAGAAAGAGAAGTTGAGTTTACGATTGATCTTGTACCTGGTACTAGACCTGTTTCTATGGCACCGTATAGGATGTTTGCATCTGAATTGTCAGAATTGAAGAAGCAGTTATAAGAATTGCTTGAGAAGAAGTTTGTGAGGCCAAGTGTATCGTCGTGGGGAGCTCCAATGTTGTTAGTAAAGAAGAAAGATGGAAGTATGAAACTTTGTGTAGATTATAGACAGCTGAATAAAGTAACGATTAAGAATAAGTATCCGCTTCCGAGGATTGATGATTTGATGGATCAATTGGTGGTTACTTGTGTATTCAGCAAGATAAATTTAAGATCGGGTTATCATCAGATCAAAGTGAAAGATAAGGATATTCAGAAGACTGCATTCAGAACAAGGTATGGACATTACGAGTATTCAGTGATGCCTTTCGGTGTTACCAATGCGTCGGGAGTATTCATGGAGTACATGAATCGTACATTTCATAAGTATTTGGATCGTTTTGTGGTTGTGTTTATCGATGATATTTTGATTTACTCTAAGTCAGAAGCGGAACATAAAGAGCATTTGAAGATTGTGCTGGAAGTTTTGAGAGAGAAGAAGTTATATGCGAAGTTGTCTAAGTGTGAATTTTGGTTAAAAGAAGTTAGTTTTCTTGGCCATGTGATTTCAGGTAGTGATATTTCGGTAGATCCTTCTAAGTAGAAGTTGTATTACAATGGGAAACTCCAAGATCGGTTACTGAGATTAGGAGCTTTTTGGGGTTAGCTGGTTATTATAGAAGATTTATTGAAGGATTTTCTAAGTTGGCACTTCCATTGACTAGATTGACATGCAAGAGTAAGGCTTTTGTTTGGGATATTCGTTGTGAAGAGAGTTTTACAGAGTTGAAGAAGAGGTTGACGCCGGCTCCGGTTTTGACATTACCTAATCCAGATGAACCGTTTGTGGTGTATTGTGATGCTTCGTTGTTGGGTTTAGGAGGCGTGCTTAAGCAGAATAATAAGGTTATTGCATATGCATTGAGACAATTGCGAGTGCATGAAAAGAATTATCCTACGCACGATTTAGAACTTGCTGCAGTAGTTTTTGTGTTGAAGATTTGGAGGCATTATCTTTATGGTTCTCGATTTGAAGTGTTTAGCGATCATAAGAGTCTGAAGTATCTGTTTGATAAAAAAGAATTGAATATGAGGCAATGCAGATGGTTGGAATTGTTGAAATATTATGATTTTGGTTTGAATTACCATCCGGGTAAAGCTAATGTGGTAGTTGATGCCTTAAGTCGTAAGACTTTGCATATGTCAGCAATGATGATTAAGGAATTGGAATTAATTGAGCAGTTTCGTGATATGAGTTTGGTTTGCGAAGTAACATTGCAGAGTGTAAAGTTGGGTATGCTGAAGATTAATAATGATTTTCTGGATAATATAAGAGAGGCTTAGAAGTTAGATGTGAAGCTAGTAGATATTATGGTTGGATATGGTAAATCAGAGAAGAGTGACTTCAAGATAGATGCCAATGGTCTCTTAAGATTTCATGATAGGATTTGCATTCCTGATGAGGGTGATATAAAAAGGAGTATTCTTGAAGAGGGTCATAGAAGTAATTTGAGTATTCATCCAGGAGCTACAAAGATGTATCAAGATTTGAAGAAGTTGTTTTGGTGGTCTGGGATGAAGGAAGATATGACACGTTTTGTGTATGCATGTTTGACTTTCCAGAAGTCTAAAGTTGAACACCAGAAGCCTATGGGATTAATGCAACCTTTAGAGATTCCAGAATGGAAATGGGATAGCATTTCTATGGATTTTGTTACAGGATTGCCTAATACTGCAAGAGGGCATGATTCGATTTGGGTAATTGTTGATAGGTTAATGAAGTCGGCTCACTTCATTCCTATCAATATCAGTTTTCCGGTGTCCAAGTTGGCAGAAATCTACGTCAGAGTGATTATGAAACTGCATGGTGTTCCATTGAGCATTGTGTCGGATAGAGATATGAGGTTTACGTCAGAATTTTGGAAGAGTTTGCAAGAGGAATTAGGATCTAAGTTGAGGTTGAGTTCATCTTATCATCCCTAGACTGATGGACAGACTGAGAGGACTATTCATTTGTTAGAGGATTTATTGAGGGTGTATGTTCTTAAGCAGGGAGGTTCGTGGGATACTTATCTTCCGTTGATAGAATTCACGTATAATAACAATTATTATTCTAGTATTAGGATGGCACCTTTTGAGGCATTGTATGGTCAGAGATGTAGGACTCCGTTATGTTGGCATGAATCTGGTGAAAGTATAGTGCTTGGACATGAGTTAGTCCGAGAAACTACCGAGAAGGTTAAGTTGATCAGAGAAAAGATGAAAGCGTCTTAGAGTAGACAGAAGAGTTACCATGATAAGCGAAGGAAGGATTTGGAATTCCAAGCTGGTGATCATGTGTTTTTTAGAGTTACGCCTGTAACTGGTGTTGGAAGGGCGTTGAAGTCTAAGAAGCTTACTCTGAGGTTTATTGATTCGTATCAGATTTTGGACAGAGTTGGGAAGGTTTCTTATCGAGTGGCCTTACCGCCTAATTTGTCGAAATTGCATGATGCGTTCCATGTTTCGCAACTTCGAAAGTATTATCTCGATCCATGTCATGTTGTTAGTATGAACGATATTCAAGTACGGGATAATCTCACAGTGGAGACTGTGCCGGTGCGTTTTGAAGATAGAGAGGTGAAAACCTTGTGAGGCAAAGAGATCGCTTTAGTGAAAGTTGTTTGGCTAGAAGCTGCTGGTGAGAGTATGATGTGGGAATTAGAAAGCGATGCAGGAGTCTTATCTTGAGTTGTTTGAGCGAGGTAAGATTTTCGAGGACGAAAATGTTCTAGTGGGGGAGAGTTGTAACACCCCGATTTATTTAATTAATTTAATTTAATTATCTTGAATAGATTTGTTGTTAATTGTGATGTGTGATTTTTGTTATTAAGATGATTATTTGATTTAAGTTGTTTTAAGTTGATTTAGGAGATAGACTTATTTTGGGGAGTTTTAATAGTAATATTGAGAGGTGTAAATAGAAGCCCATTAGTGGATTAATTAAGTGAATTTTAGTAATAATAATAATAGTATTATTTTTATGACATTTTAATTAAAATAAGAAAAATAGGATTAGTAAGAGTTTTAGGGAGAATTAGTCATAATCAGAATTTGGAGAGAAGAACGAGTCTTAGGAGAGCAAGAGCTAGGGCTAAGGATTTGCAAGAGGATTTTCGTAGGAATTTTCACCCAGAGATTCGAGTTACCTTCAATCCAAAGATAAGGGTGGGATTCGTATCTTATAACCGAGAGAAAATAATATGTATGTATGGGATAGGGTTAAGTGGTTTCCTTGCTGATGTTGTACGATGTTTTGTGTACTATTTCGTATGAATTAGATGAATATTGGATTGTATGACTGATGTGAATCCTCTGTTGATTTCTGTTATGTATGATTGCCGTGATGATTTTCTGAGATGTTTGATGAAATTGTGACGAATTGAATTGTAGATGATGATAATAGGTTGATAATTGGTGTAGTAACGATAGATGAGTAATAAGATGAAGAATTATGAGTCTAAAACATGGTAGAAACCCAAGTAGGACTGACTTATGATGATAGAATGATGAATCCCGTAACAGAGGTTGAATTGGAGGAGTTTCTGGTGGATTGCGTATCAGATCTAGTATATCAGGCTGGTGATTTGGTGATCAAGCGTATCATATTACCACAGGGTGATCCCAGAGGTAAATGGACCCCCAACTATGAAGGGCCATTTGTTGTTAAGAGGGTATTTTCTGGAGGTGCCATGATGCTTACTACTATGGATGATGAAGATTTCCCACAGCCTGTGAACGCAGACATAGTTAAAAAATACTACGCATAAAAAGAGATCCGCTAGGTTGACTGACCTAGGCAAAAATAAGGGCATCCCGGCGAACCAAAAGGGTTCGGGAAAAAATTAGGGATATATTATGTATGTATATATATATATATATATATATATATATATATATATATATATATATATATATATATATATATATATATATATATATGTACACCCAGCAAGTCGAAAACCTGAAAAGGCGGCTTGGGCAAAAAAGGGTATCCCGGTGGATTGAAAACCTGAAAAGGCAATCCAGGAAAAAGTTAGGGATTAAAGCGTATGACTATGTCTCGTTGGATCACCCATGTAACCTCTACTAGTTGTGTTATCTATGTCAAATTCAATAGATACAGATCAGTCCAATTGTTTCTTTTCGGACAGCTGAAGATGAGATACTTGAAGATAATGGAAACAATAGAATTGAAACTCAATAGGATTATTTACACATAGCTATTTTTCCTTGTTTTTGTACTGTTTAAAAAAATTCTTCAACAAATTCCTCTTACTAGTATTTCCGTCTCCGTGTTAAAACTCGCATGTTTATAGGCCACTTTCTAAATAAATAAGAATTCCATTTTTGAATTCAGGTTTACTTTTTTCCCTGTTTACTTAAGAGAAAACGTTCGTTGATTGTGTTTGAATGTATATATGCTTTTGAATATGATTGATGTTTACCAGAAATGCATAAAATACAATAATAACATTTACTAAGAACGAGCGGAGGTAGGAATTCAACGAATCTTCGTCGGTTCATCCGCACAGAGTAATCTTTACAGATATTCTTACGGAATACTTCGAATAGTATCTTGAACTTCCAACCCTACAAAGTCTTCAAATAGTTTCATTTCAAATACAATATATCCTCCGAAGAATTGATACTTGACCGGATAAGTCTCCCAGAGCAATGTCCATCTCTTTTATCCTCAGTCAGGATATTCAGGAACTTAATCATTCAATAAGAAGTACGACGAACGAAAACGGGAGGTTCTAAGTACGATATTCCAAAACAAGATGGAAACGAAGTGTTCATATTCCTCAACAACGAATCAGGATTTATTTTCCCCAGCCAGCAGTTGTTCTACGAAGCTACTCATGCACTTCAACTGCATAATTCATACATACATATCATATCATACGCATACAACATTCTCATGAGATATCATCTTGCAAAGTGTTATATACATCATGATATTTGCATAGAACTAATCTTGTTTTTTAGGTTAATTCTCCAGCATACAAACGTCATCAATATCATAATACCTTGGGCTACTTTATCCTCCAAAAAGCTATATTACAATACCTTGGGCTACTTTACCCTCCCAAAAGCTATATCAAAATACCTTTGGCTGCTTTATCCTCCCAAAAGCTACATCATAATACCTTGGGCTGCTTTATCCTCCCAAAAGCTACATCACAATACCTTGGGCTGCTTTATCCTCCCAAAAGCTACATCACAATACCTTGGGCTGCTTTATCCTCCCAAAATTTATATCACAACACCTTGGGCTGCTTTATCCTCCCAAAATTTATATCACAACACCTTGGGCTGCTTTATCCTCCCAAAAGCTATATTACAATACCTTGGGCTGCTTTACCCTCACAAAAGCTATATCACAATACCTTGGGCTGCTTTATCCTCCCAAAAGCTATATCATAATACCTTGGGCTGCTTTATCCTCCCAAAAGGTATATCACAATACCTTGGGCAGCTAAACCCCAGGATAATCTTGGACTGCTTTACCCTCCAGGATCACATCAAACAACCTCTTAGACTGCTACATCCCCCCAAGATTGCATCAATTTACTCTTTGGACTGCTCTATTTTCCAAGAAGTATATTTGAAGAATTTTCTCTCCTAATGGCATCTTTAAGCCCATTAAAAAAATACAACCAACCAACAATATTACTCTACGCACCGGCGAGTGCAAATTTTTGGGCTCTTGTGTTCAATCCCCTTCAACCTTCAAGGCACGAATGGCGTGCATGCCAATCTAACTCCTTAGGTTTCAGAAAATTGAACAGGGGAAGCTGTTGTACCCTAAAATTAGCCCTCCCACAATCAAATAAATGTGTCTCAAGAGTTCTCTCTAGGTTCACAAGGTTCACAAGGTTCACAATTGGTCAAAAGGATTGAAGACAAAACCTACTCCTGAACAATGAATCCAGAACTAGGGTTTTGAACTTCACCAATCTAAATGGACTACCAAGGCCTCAAGTGAGCTTCATAACATCCCACATGTCTTCAAGAATCCCCATGTCAAGTTTCATAGCTTTCCCAATAAGTTTGACTAGTCAGATGTTCAAGTATTAAAAAATTAGTCAACTTAGTAAAAAAGTCAAACTGAGGTCAACTGTGGTCAACTCAAAGTCAAACTTCAAGTTTTTTTTGTCAACATCAATATTATGAGGTAAAATTCATTATTTTATCAAGGGTTGATCATGATTCATCAAGGAAATCTCAGATCATCAAGAATCAAGAAGTTTCTAAATTAGGGTTTCATAGTAAAAGTCAACTGAAAATGTGATTTCCGCTACATAATAAATACTTGATTTATTATTTGATGTATTCATGATGTATAATTTAAATAAGAAAATGTGATGCCCCATTTTTGTGAACTCTGATTTATTTATAATTAATTGTGGGTAGAATGGGGTGTTACACTCCCATTCCATTGTCGAGGAGATTGTTTCAACCCATATAAAGATCTCTTCAGTTTGCACATATATTCTTCTTTCCCCTTCTTCTACATACCCTTCAGGTTGCCTCATCAGGATTGTTTCATCAATATAACCATACAAGAACATAATCTTCACATCCATCTGTTCCAGTTCAAGGTCGAATTGTGCCACCATGGCAAGGAATATTCGAATGGACTTGTGCTTCACAACAGGAGAGAACACATCATTAAAGTCGACACCTTCTTTCTGAGTGAAACCCCTTGCAACCATCCTTACCTTGTATCTCTTCGACGCCACTCCTTCGATTACTTCCTTAACTTTGAAAATTCATTTACAGCTGACTAACCTGGCTCCAACAGGTGTCTCAATCAGTTCTGATATTATGTTTCATGAAGAAACTTTATTTCATCATCCATGGCCTTCAGCCATTCAGTCTTATTTCGACTCCCCAAAACTTCCTTATAGTCTCTTGGTTTTTCGTCTAGAACCTCACTTGTAGAGATTAAGTCATAAGCTATAAGATCTACATAACCAAGTCTCTGAGGTGGCTTGATGACTCTTTTCGACTTTTCTCTTGCCAGCAGGTAGTCATTATTAGTCTCCTCATCTTCGACAATAGTTTCTGCTTCTTCTTCAACTTCATTTGGGTCATGCAATTCAGCGTCACTATGCTCCACCTCAATAGGAATTTCTCCTTGTTCCATATATTCATTAATTTTATACCCCAAAATTTTCCCTCCTACAATCAAAGCAATGTGTTTCAATAGTTCTCTCAAGGTTCACAATTGGTCAAAAGGATTGAAGACAAAACCTCCTCCTGAACAATGGATCCAAAACTAGGGTTTTGAACTTCACCAAGCTAAATGGACTCCCAAGGCCTTAAGTGAGCTTCATAACATCCCACATGTCTTCAAGAATCCCCATGTCAAGTTTCAGAGCTTTCCCAATAAGTTTGACTAGTCAGATGTTCAAGTATTCAAAAATCAGTCAACTCGGTAAAAAAAGTCAAACTGAGGTCAACTGTGGTCAACTCAAAGTCAAACTTCAAGATTGTTTTTGTCAACATCAATATTATGAGGTAAAATTCATAATTTTATCAAGGTTCGATCATGATTCATCAAGGAAATCTCAGATCATCAAGAATCAAGAAGTTTCTAAATTAAGGTTTCATAGTAAAAGTCAACTGAACTTTGACCAGCCATAACTTCCACATACTTCATCAAAAATTTCCCATCCAAATCTCATTTTGAAGGAAATTGAATTCTCTACAACTTTGTGTCTCACAAGCCAATCCTAAAAATGCTTCATTTGGAAGGTATGAGCTAAAACATTATAGGTCCTTTTGAAAATCAACAAAACGTCAACTTTTTCCAAAGCTCATAATTTGAAAATGGTAAATGATATGGACATGAGACCAAAAATATTGGTTAGAGGATACTCTAAGATTTCTAAAAATTCCAAGAAAACCTTCATATCCTTAAAATTGAGGGAGTTGTGCCTTGTCAAAGCTGAGAAATTTTCAAGGGATGTATGAAGCAAAAAAGGCCTTAACTTCTAATTTTTCCAAATGGGCCCATAAAATTGCAACCCAATCTCAAAGATAAAGGCATGCACGACCCAATGACCATTTATTCTGATTTTATAATTTTAATTTATATTATTTTGGATTTTATTTGTTAAAATTCAATTTTAATAAAAATAAAATATGAAAAATCAAATAATGGATCAAATATTTGTTCTAGAACCAAATATATGGCATTTAAGTAGATCGAAGACATTACGACTTCGTGATAGACCAATTTAGTAAGGATATATGTGATTTTTGAATCATTATGTATGATTGATTTCTTCATGATCAAGCAACTAAAATCCATAAACACAAGGCCCATAATTTGACCTATTTTCCTTCCTCATATATACACAAACTTAATGCATACAAGGAGGACGAATTTCTGGGTTCAGGGACATTTACAAAAACTAAAAAAAAATCAAGAAACCTTTGAAATTCGGTTTGATAGTTCCTGCCACTCTAAAGGAGTTTTAAAGGTTACATTGTGATCCTTGGAACTTTTAGAGCATGAATGCATCATCACCATCCTCAAAAGCGCGTTGAATCATACAAACTGCATCCATGTTCTTGCTTGTTTTGGATTTTTTCGATTTCACTTGTTTATGCGTGATAAATATTAATTGATCATATATTCTTGTTTGCATTAACGTTTGAAATGTTTCTGGATGATTTGAATTAAGTTTTGATGCAGGAATAAGGTTTTGCCATTATTAGGGTTTATGTCTTCGAATTTGGGAACCTCCATTAAACGTGTTTCCAGGGGCAATTGATGGTTTCAATGAATTCCTAGGACAATTTATAATAGAAATATGATTGAAACCAATTTATATGATGAGTTTTGAGTTTTGAGATTTCCAGGTGTTTTAGTGACGAACAAAAACCGTCACTAAAGCCTTTAGCAACGGACAAACGTAGCTATAACCAAAGTGGACAGATGATTGGAGAAGATGACATTGGCGCGATTTTCGGAATTTAAAAACTTGTTTTATTTTATAATATATGTGTTTCATATGAAGGGTACAACGTGTGCATGACTCAGTTGGTTGAGTGTTGGTGCTTGGAGACTTTAGAACTCGGGTTTGATCCCCAGGTTCCTTTTTTTTTTTTTACTCTTCCTTCTATTTTTCATGTTTATTATTTGTTGATTTTAGCTCATGGAAATATCAACGCGCACGTGTGGCTCCGGTGGCAAAGACACTGTCTTGGAGGTACAAGGGCCTGGATTCGAATCTCAGGTCCCTTTATTTTGTGCAATTGTTTCTTTTTTCTTTATTTTATCTTATTTTAATTAGTTTTTTCTATAACAATTAATTAATTAAAACTAATTAACAATCAACCACTAACATAATTCCTTAAATACATTACTAAAAATAATAATAATAATAATAATAATTTCATTGATTTCTTTTATTTAATTTTTCTTTTAATTTAGAATGTTACTACTTTTTTTTATATAATATAATTAACTAGTTTTTTTAATCACTATAATTTTCTTGAAATTTCTTTTAAATCATTCTTTTAATTAATATGTTTTTTTATATCTCATGTAAATAATTTTGATTAATTTGTAAATAAAATTAATTAATTAGATTTAGATTTAATAAACCCTAATTTTTTCTAAAAAAATCTAATTTTCTAAATTAAACATAATTTTTTTCTCTAACCCTAATTTAAAAAAAACTTAGTTAATTTATTTTTGCTTTCTTGCTATTTATTTATTTATACTTGTTGTCTTATTTTTAGAAAAAATGTATAGGCTATTATTATTGTAATTTATTTTTCTTGATTATTATGTATCTGCCCCAAAGCGATGTAATAGCGTAGGATTTACTGTTTTTTTCGCATTTTGTTTTATTTAATTCATGGTTAGTAAATAGGGAGTGCAAAACATAATTGAATTAAAAGGACTTAGATAATTTAATTAAAAAGATTAAATATCTGAATAAAATCACTCACACACGTAAGTCGATCGTTCTACGATCACCGTCTGCACCTCCTAAGGTTACCCTTCTTAAGTTGCCTTTATATGGTCAAGTCCCTCGAAAATGGGGGTGTCTTAAGCAAAATCCATACACAAATAAATCATCTAGTCCCTCCCCGGTTTAAAAGATCAAGTCCTTATGATGTTGCCTACGATAATGATCTTGTCCCTTCGGTTTAAAAGATGATAGTCCCTCCCAATTGCTAAAGACACCCCTTAAGTTGCTTTCATTGACCATACGATGACCCTACGCCTGTCCCTAAAATCAAAACCAAGGTAACGAATACTTATTCCTTAATAATAGGGATAATCTTACCCTTGAAAGAATATAAAAGAACATGAATGACTTAGTCTAGGGTAGGAACTCTAAATTACTGGTTCACACCCTTTAAAAATACTTTTCACACCTCACTATTTTCAAACATTTTCAAAACAAAGGCTTGGTATACATCCATACGAGGATCATTGCAAAGTACTTAGAAAATTTTCTAATCACACACTTCACATTTTCAAAAAAAAATTAAGTGAGCTAAGTAACTAAGAGCCCATGGATAACCAAGGATATAAAGGGTGCTAACACCTTCCCTTTATATAACCTACCCCCCGAACTCAAGTCTTTTAAAAATAGGTATTTCTTGTTATTTTATGTCCTTTCCACTTGGAAAAATAAAAGTCGGTGGCGAATCTTGCTATCCGCAACATTTATAGAAAGTCAGCTCTCCCACCATGTTACAGTTAACATCATCAATTTTCTTGAAAGCCATCTCAGCTTCATTGAAAACTACATCTCGACGGGTGATACACCTCCTGTGACCTGGCTCTAGGCACCATAGCCTATAAGCTTTGACTCCTTCAGGGTATCCCGTGAACATGCATTTCAGAGCTCTAGGCTCGACCTTGTCTTGCCTAATATGAGCATAGGCTACGCAACCAAATACTCTCAGTTTGTCGAGATCTAGTGAATGTCCCAACCAAACGTCTTCAGGTGTCTTCATATCTAACGCAGTCGAAGGACATCTATTTATCAGATATGTTGATGTCGAAACAACCTCAGCCCAAAACACCTTTTTCAATCCAACACTAACCAACATACATCTAACCCTTTCAAGGATTGTTCGATTGAATCTCTCAGCTAAACCATTTTTCTGAGGAGTACTTGTTACAATTTTATGCCTTGCAATCCCAAACTCAACGCAGTAATTGTCGAAAACTTCATTACAGAATTCAAGGCCATTATCAGTTCTCAACCTCTTGACCTTTCTGCCAGTTTGAGTTTCGACTAGAACCTTCCAACTCTTGAAATTCTCAAAAGTTTCATCCTTAGTCTTCTGAATGAATACCCATAAATTCTTGGAATAATCATTAACTATGGATAGAAAATACTTTGCACCTGAATGTGAATGATTCCTTGGTGGTCCCCAAAGATCAGCATGTATGTAATAAAGGGATCCATGTATTCTTTGTTTACCTTTGTTAAACTTCACCCTACAGGATTTACCAAATACACAAGGTTCACAAAACTCCAACTTCTCGACTTTGTCACCACCTAGTAGGTTATGTTTCCCCAGTTTGACTAGGCCTATTTTGCTGACATGGACCAATCTCATGTGCCATAATTTTGTCTTCGACACAGGTTTCGAGGATAATACATTCGTTGAACCACTTACAACCTCATCCTCAAGGTTATACAAGTCTTGTTTCTTCACGCCTCTCAAGACTTCCCTCGACCCCTTTATGACTCTTAGGATACTTTTCTCTCCTTGAAAAACATATCCTTTCTTGTCGAATTCACCAAGAGAAATCAAATTTCTCTTCAAGTTATGTACATACCTAACTTCAATAAATAAACTTATTGACTCATCATACAACTTGAATCTCACAGATACGATACCTGCAATTTTGTAAGCTTTGTTGTTTCCTAGTAGCACCAATCCACCATCTTGATCACATAATTCCTCGAACAAATATTTGTTTGGGGTCATGTGTTAAGTGCAAGCTAAATCCAAAATCCACTATTTTCTTGAGTTGCCACTTGAAACCACAAGAACATCAGATGATTCAAAATCATCTTGAACAATGGCGCGTTGCCATTATCTTTACCTCCATGATCTTTCATGCGTTCAGGGTACACCTTTCGAATGTGACCCTCCTTCTTACAATGCTATCATTAAACACCAGATGTTTCACCACTATAAGACTATTGCTGACTTTTAGCCTTCTTCTTGTCGAACTTACCATCCTTTCGCAAGAATTCCACCTTAACAGCCAAACCTTCACCAACCGTCGAAGGTTTATGCTCCTTTCATTCATTCAAGTCCTTAGAGTACAAGGCAGATTGAACATCTTCAAAGGTCAGTGACTCTCTTCCATACAAGAGAGTTTCTTTGAAGTGAGCATGTGTTCTGGGAAAAACACATAATAAGAACAACGCTTGATCTTCATCATCGATCTTCACATCAATATTTTCAAGATCAAGAATCAGCTTGTTGAACATATCGAACTGCTCATCCAACACTTTGTCTTAACTCATCTTGAATGAATACAAATCTTGCTTCAGGTATAGTTAATGCACCAACGATTTGGTTATGTACAAACCTTCTTTAATACCTGTCAGAGAACCTTATCACTAAGGCTCAACAATATTGTGTTGTGTTCTTTCTCAATCATGGTTATCTCTTCAGCTATTGTTAACGCAACATTCATGGTTGTCTCCCCCTTCAACGCTTCCAAACAACCTTGCTAAACAAGTAGGGATTTCATCTTCAAGCGCCACAAACCGAAATCAATCACTCCGGTGAACTTTTCAATCTCATACTTTGTTGAAGGAAACTTCTCCATGCTCACCACATCAATTTTTTGTGAATCAGATACCTTAAAAACAAAGTATAATAGGTTTCTTTATAATCAAGAAATCCACAAGGGTTAGGGTTTAGGGTAATCAAGGGTAACAACAAGGGTTGGTATAAAATGCTATTCTATCCTTTCTCTTGATATAAAATTACAAGTATACAAGAATAACAAATAACCTTTCTCACTTTTGAATTAGGGTTTTATCTTCCTAGTTTCCCTTATACAAAAGATGAGAGACTAGTATGTTATTTATTAGAAAATTAACACTCTAACCTAATGATATTTTTAACATTTATCCATTACAAGCTAACTTAGGGTACAATAAAACTTAAACAATTGGATCCATAACACAAGGCCCAATTATACAACATATGAGCGGACTTCGACGACATGCTAAACCTAGAATTTGTACCAATATCTCACAAATACTAAAAATGATTGGACTGCTTTTTGGAGTACAGTTTACCATAACATTTAGACGTGGCATAATAAGGAGATACGTCATGGAAGTTTCAATAGACCGTCTGTTCACAGATGGATTTCGCGCGAACAATTCGCTAACCTCCTGTCGAAAAGTTTTACTTGCGGGACCGACCAAACGAGTCCCAAGACTACTCTGTCCGGTTGAGTATATGGTGAAATTTTATAGTGTCAGATGGTAAGGGTTGTTAGGATTATTTTTTATTTGTGCAAACGCTCGCAGGATGCTTCGTTGATTTGAAATAAAACAGATAAATGAAAACAAAGGAAAATAGAAAAACAAAGCAAATGACACATATTAAAATTGCCTGGATTTGAAATAACCTGAAAGGATAAATGTTTGGACGCTATCATACATTTTGCATAGGGGGTTAACTCGTTTCTCTTAACACTTGGTACTTTGAGTGTGTCCCGTTTACAATGTAAAGAAATGCAACCTTTGATTCTGAAAACGAAATCTACTTAAATAGATATAAAAAGTAATCTTCAGACCCAATCAAACGAATCTGATGATGACACATGTCACCCCACTACTATGGTAATCGCCTAATATGTCGTTCCACTTCCTTGGGCAGTTTCTTCATGGCATTCGGCATGTTGCGTCAAAAGCCTTCGATAAGATGACTTTTCTGGGCAACATCAAAGTGCTTCGATGCATTTCTTCACTAGATTGGCTTTTTCCTCACTTTTTTCTCCCTGTCAAAAAGTCGGCAGGTTTCCTCTTTCTTGGTTAGGTCAAAAACTTCCTCTTTGATGATTGTGTGGATTCGCTCCAAAATGCAAAACCATTATTAGCCTGGTGAAAATCTTCAGCTAACACCATCGTACATGATAAATTACATTAACAATTGGCTCAGGACTATGAGCATACAAAAACTGCATAAAACATCATCTTGATGCCTCATAGACTTTTGAGTTTCATAAAGTGGGAAGCACCTCTGATGGACTGAATTAAATCAAATATGGATGGAGCTAGAGATTAATACGGAAATACAAGTTATGGTGGTATCATTAAAGGGAGTGACGGAGAATGGCTTGGAGGTCTCTCCAAATATATTGGCATAAATAGTGTTTACATAACAAAGTTTTGAGTGTCTTAGAAGGTCTAAATCTAGAAACGACAATGGAATTTTGATACATTATTATGGAAGTGGATTCTTAACAAGTGGTTAATGATATTAATTCTGGAAACCAGTGCAGTAGCATGGGAAGAAAATTGATCACCAAAATCAGAGCGTTCTTATATCAAGATATTGATGTTATGATTCAACATATCTATCGGAAAGCTAACATATATGTTGACGCTCTAGCTTGAGATGAAAGCTTGTATCCAACTTCTATGCGCACTTTTGAGGAGTGCTCTACTTTCCTTAATCACATTCTTTTTAGTGATTTGATTAAAAATTATATTCCCTATTAATTCTATTTTGGTTTCCTTTTAGTTGGGCTTCCGCCCTCCCTTCTATAAAAAAAATGTAAAGAAATTCAAACTGAATACTAAAAATACTTTAGTTTTTTTTCCATAAATGAATTGAACCAAAAATATATTGAGTACAACTATAAATCGCTTATAAATGACTGAAATGTTGGATTTATAAGAGAGATGATTTATATACATAATACTTTAAGATTTTTGGTGAGATGTGATATCTCTTTTGGTTCTAGAACATGGACACCTATTGTTACTCATGACTTTTTCGATTACTCCAAAAAATAATATCAAAGACATGATTAATCCCATATTAAGATTGTTGCTTCTGACTCCCTGATTTCCTAAAAAAATATTGGTTCGATACACCAATTATGAATTTTAAATCAAACCAAATCAAATCGAATTGTTAATAAATATTTATGTTTTGAATTTTTTTTATTAAAACAACTATATTTTCTATATTTTATTGATACACATTATTTTAAATATATTTCCAAATTAGTTATTTACATCATTTTTTTATCACTATATTATATACGGTAAGGATTTTTAAGTTCAAACCATCCGTCTAGTTTTAGCATGCCGTCGAAGTCCGCTCACATGTTGTTATCGAATTGAGCCTTATGTTATGGATTCAATTGTTTAAGTCAACTTGTACCCTAAATTACTTGTAATGGGTAATTGTTAAAAATCCCATTAGTTTAGTATGTTAGGTTTATTATAAATATCACACTATTCTCTCATTATAAGGTGTGGAAAAGTGTGGAAAATCCTTATTAGGTTGAGAGAGGTTAATTGTTGGTATTCACTTGTAATCTTTGAACCTTATTGAGAAAGTAAATAGTAAAACAAATTTAACCAATTCTCTATTCCTCTAACTATTTTCTCTTCCTTTTGTGAACCCTAATATGGTTTAGTGTGTTTGTCCTTTTTCTACCCTTGTGGGTTTCTTAGTGTTCACGAAACCAAATATACTTTGTTATTCTGGTATCGTTTTTTACAACAAGTGGTGCAGTGAGTGTGGAGAAGATGCCTTCAACAAAGTATTAGATTGAAAAGTTCACCGGAAGCGTTGAAGGGAGAGACAACCATGAACGTTGCGTTAACGACAATTGAAAAGAAGGCTATGATTGAGAAAACACACAACACAATATTGTTGAGCCTTGGTTATAAGGTTCTTTGACAAGCATCAAAGGAGACGGCAACGTCAGGGTTATGGTTGAAGCTTGAAGGTTTGTACATGACCAAATCTTTGGTGAATCGACTCTACCTAAAGCAAACTTTGTATTCATTCAAGATGAGTGAAGATAAAATGTTGGCTGAGCAGTTGGATATGTTCAACAAGCTGATTCTTGATCTTGAAAATATTGATGTGAAGATCGATGATGAAGATCAAGTGTTGTTGTTGTTATGCGTTTTGCCCAGAACACATGCTCACTTCAAAGAAACCCTCTTGTATGGAAGAGAGTCCCAAACATTTGAAGATGTTTAATCTGCCTTGTACTCTAAGGATTTGAATGAACAAAAATAGCATAAACCTTCGACTGTTGGCGAAAGTTTGGTCGTTAAGGCGAAATTATTGCGAAATAATGGCAAGTTTGACAAGAAGGGTCAAAGTCAGCAGAAATCTTATGGTGGTGAAGCATCTGGTGTTCGATGCTATCATTGTAAGAAGGATGGTCACATTTGAAAGGTGTGCCTTGAACGCCTGAAAGATCATGGAGGTAAGGATAATGGCAACGCGACCATTGTTTTTGATGATTTTGAATCATCTGATGTTCTTGTGGTTTCAAGTGGCGACTCAAGAAAAAAGTATTAGATTATGGATTCAGGTTGCACTTGGCACATTCCAACCAAAGATTTGTTCTAGAAATTATGTGATCAAGATGGTGGATCAGTGCTGTTGCGAAACAATAAAGCTTGCAAAATTGCTGGTATTGGATCTATGAAATTCAAGCTCCATGATGAGTCAATAAGGCTATTGACTGACGTTAGGTATGTACCAGACTTGAAGAGAAATTTGATTTCTCTTGGTGAATATGACAAGAAGGGATATGTTTTTCAAGGAGAGCAAAGTATTGATCACTCGAATTCGTATCAATTATTTAATGCAATTTCTGATTATTTAGCTTATTTATTTATCCGTTTTGGACGATATTGCGCGTGAATTGTGTTTATTTTGCAGACATTTGATCGAACACGTCATTTAGAGGCAAAAATGCAAAACGAAGCTTGTAAGACAAGAAACCAAGGCAAAACAAAGGAAAACAACAGGAAAAAAATGCATTTTTGCATTTTTACCGTCAAACGACCATCTCATTGTTCACACGATCGTCTCATTGTCCAGACGCCCAACTTCACTTCAAGACGATCGTCTCATTTTCATGATGCTCGTCTCAATTGTCAAACACTCGTCTCAAGCTCAAGTCAAATAACTTATTTCACGAAACAAAATTCAAACGCAGAGAGTCGTTACAAGGATTATTCGCATTCAACAGAGGACTTATCTCCACCCTAATCAACTCAGCCCAAGCAACTCCGTCAAGCCCAAGCTACGTCCATGCCTATAAACTCTTAACAAACCAAAGTCTAGAGTCTATAAATAGCAGCGCCTGCTACTTGAATCGATCATCTCTTTTTCACCCGTCTCCACATCGGAGGTCTTCTTTAGTTTTTAAGTTTCTTTATTTTATATAACAGTAATAGTTCTCCACATCGGAGGACTATTACGAATATTAGTTTTTGGATTTTATTTCTTTCCGTATTTTATTTTTCTGATTCGCATTCAAGAATTCAAGAGTTCAAATTATGATTTCAACCATCAATTAATTCCAGGTTTATTTATTGTTATTCATTTTCATCATCTTCTTATTTAAATTTCCGAGTTATGTTATCATCTTTAGTTTATTATCGTAATTTCATATTTATTTTCCTGTCAATGTCTAGCTAAATAGTCTTGAGTCCGACATATGAGGATCGTCGTTATTGACGGGACTCAGTAGAATATAATAATTGAAAACTTATGATTATAATTTTGTTTTGGTTTTAATTTCCAAGTTTAATTTAATTAGCTTTGTCACGAGAGTGAGAGGTTAGTTAACAGGATTTTGTCACGAGAGTGAGAAATTAATTAAGGTTAGAACCAGCACAGCGAGAGCATGGGGATCAAATCAAATAGTGGAAATTAGGCAACAAATCTAAATACAGCGAGAGCGCTTTAGATACGTTTAGGATAATATTAACTTTCAAAATATTTTTCTTAATTACCGAGTGAGCGAGAGCAAAATCTTGGTATTAGGAAGTATGAGTTTAGGTAATACTGCGGGAGCGTGAGGCAGAGTCTTTAAGTCAATTTATTCTACAGAACTAAGTTATAATCTAATTAGTAACCAAATTCTACATAGTCCTTTAGGAACACGAAATCCATATCCCGATCTCTCTTTATTATCTTATTAGTTTTATTTTAAGTTCTAGTTTTAGTTTCGTATTAATCAAACATCATTCGCCTTAGATTTACAAAGTAAAGATAGAGTACACTAGGTTGACATTGGTCTCTATGGGATCAATATCTTTTATTATTACGCGATAGATTGTGCACTAGCAGTTAGTAACCGTTAGACTCAGAAAGTCGCGATCAAGTTTTTGGCGCCGTTGTCGGGGACCAAAAGTCAATATTGTTATTCCGTTGTTGCACCATATCCTTTCTTGTATAAGTTTGCATACTCCAAACCCAAAATGTATGCGGGGGCATTGGAAAATATCCACACCAAAGCACCTTTGTCTGAAGTCTTGCATAAAAAGAGAAAACCAGAGGACCTTGAAACTAGGGAAATTATTAATCTTAAGCGGGTAAGGTTAACTTTTGAGGTGTTGGATTAAATAACTAAGCCCAAACTTGAAAAGCTAATACTTAACATAGATCCGGAACCACCACCACAACTTCAAAAGAGTAAACCACCCCACAGAAGAAAGAAAAGAAAAGGTGAGGGATATGTGAGATGGCTTGATAAATGGCCATGGAAACCGAAGAATTAACACTCCTAACTGTCGAGCTATCAATGTTAAACAAAACACTACGTGGGTGGCAACCCACCAGCTTTTATTTTAATGTTTTTCTTTTATTGTTTTTATCTGCAAAAAATAAAGAATGTATCGCTTGCCATATTTCAGCTACATTTAGGCTAAAGACCTCTAAATGAGAATCCCTTAAGAAGAGTTGGTGCCCATGGATATTCCTACGAAATTCGCTGGTGGCGGTGACACCAATGATGAGTATGATAGGAGATGGCATGTCTCTCCCGTTTGTAACTCATCTCCTCCTATTTGTCTTTTTGCACTGTCTAGTTCCACTTGCACACACTGTATTGTATTTCTAACAATATTTGTAGGTACTTCCTTCGGAAACAAGCAGTATGAAGAGCGGTTTCCTGAAAAGTGAAGTTCTCGCAAATCCAAAAATCTTGTAGTATAAGACGCTAAAGCAGAAATGGTCAGCTAAGGCAGGGACAACTAGGGAAGAGTCATAGTGATTTTGGCCATGGTGGCATGAAATGGCATCCATACAGGTTATATTTTTCCTTTTCCACCTTTTATGAAAACATTGAGGACAATGTTTGGTTTAAGTGTGGGGGTGGAACGTTACCGCTTTTATTTTATCGTTTCTAGTTAGATTTAATATTTTCCAGCATGATTTTATTTTCGTGTTTATCGATTTTCTATCCCCCTTGAGCCTCACCAAATATTTAAAAAAAAAACAGTGTTTCTTTTGAAAATCTTAGGTTATAGACGAAATTGAGGTTAGATTGTGAGACTTGGGAAAATTCTGCAGGATCGGTATCGTCTTAACACCGTGAGCCTCCCAATTATGGAAATTGATTTGAGTACTTATTATGCCATAGCCTTAAGTTTTCACGCTATTAGTAGTCCCTTATTAGTTTATATTAGCAGTCAGCACCACCCTAAGCATACACTAAGTAGGGAGCCGATGCAAATAAGTGTATAATCTCAAAGTTAAAAGAATAAATTAAGAGAAAAAATGAATGAATGAAAATAAATTCTCCTTCTAAGTTAGGTGGTCCTTACCCGATCATTTAGCCCAACAGTGTAAAATTCTTTATTTTATTGATATTGCAAAAGAAAAAAAGAAGAAGAAAATGATGAAAACAAGATCATAGTCACTAACAGGATATCCTACCATGAGTATGAAAGGATAACGGGCTTAATGTGATTGCGCAAGAATGAAAAGGGACGAAAGAAGGATGAGTGAGTTATACTTAGGTATAATGACATGATTCAGATTGGTTTGTATAGGAAGGAGGTTGATGATCGCAAAAGCAGAATTGTGTTTTTACGATATCCTTAGTGTGTGAGCAAGTACCTATCGATACAAACTTATCCGAAGTAGAGTTGGTAGCCTAGGACGAGTATTCTGTTGAACTAGTTTTCTTATGAGCCATAGTTTGCTTGAGGACAAGCAAAGGTTTAAGTATAGGGGAGTTTGATCACTCAAATTGGTATCGATTATTTAATGCAATTTCTGATTATTTAGCTTATTTATTTATCCGTTTTGGACGATATTACGTGTGAATTGTGTCTGTTTTGCAGACATTTGATCGAACACGTCATTTGGAGGCAAAAATGCAAAACGAAGCTTTTAAGATAAGAAACCAAGGCAAAACAAAGGAAAACAACAGAAAAAATGCATTTTTGCATTTTTACTGTCAAACGACCGTCTCATTGTTCAGACGATCGTCTCATTGTCCAGATGCCCAACTTCACTTCAAGACGATCGTCTCATTTTCATGATGCTCGTCTCAATTGTCAAACGCTCGTCTCAAGCTCAAGTCAAATAACTTATTTCACGAAACAAAATTCAAACGCAGAGAGTCGTTACAAGGATTATTCGCATTCAACAGAGGACTTCTCTCCACCCTAATCAACTCAAACCAAGCAACTCAGTCAAGCCCAAGCTACGTCCATGCCTATAAACTCTTAACAAACCAAAGTCTAGAGTCTATAAATAGCAGTCCCTACTACTTGAATCGATCATCTCTTTTTCACCCGTCTCTGGCACCATTTTTTCTTCTTTAGTTTTTAAGTTTCTTTATTTTATGTAATAATAATAGTTCTCCACATCGGAGGACTATTACGAATATTAGTTTTAAGATTTTGTTTTTTTTCCGTATTTTATTTTTCCGATTCGCATTCAAGAATTCAAGAGTTCAAATTATGATTTCAACCATCAATTAATTCCAGGTTTAATTATTGTTATTTATTTTCATCGCCTTCTTATTTAAATTTCCGAGTTATGTTATCATCTTTAGTTTATTATCGTAATTTTATATTTATTTTCTGTCAATGTCTAGATAAATAGTCTTGAGTCCAGCGTATGAGGATCATCGTTACCGATAGGACTCAATAGAATATAATAGTTGCAAACTTATGATTAGAATTTTGTTTTGGTTTTAATTTCCAAGTTTAATTTAATTAGCTTTGTCACGAGAGTGAGAGGTTAGTTAACGCGATTTTGTCACGAGAGTGAGAAATTAATTAAGGTTAGAACCGACACAACGAGAGCGTGGGGATCGAACCAGATAGTGGAAATTAGGCAACAAATCTAAATACAGTGAGAGCGCTTTAGATACGTTTAGGATAATATTAGCTTTCAAAATATATTTCTTAATTACCGGGCGAGCGAGAGCAAAATCTTGGGATTAGGAAATATGGCTTTAGTTGACACTGCGGGAGCGTGAGGCAGAGTCTTTAAGTCAATTTATTCTACGAAACTAAGTTATAATCTAATTAGTAACCAAATTCTACATAGTCCTTTAGGAACACGGAATCCATATTCTGGTCTCTCTTTATTATCTTATTAGTTTTATTTTAAGTTCTAGTTTTAGTTTCGTATTAATCAAACATCATTCTCCTTAGCTTTACAAAGTAACGATAGAGAACAATAGGTTGACATTGGTCTCTATGAGATCAATATCTTTTATTACTACGCGATAGACTGTGCACTTGCAGTTAGTAACCGTTAGACTCAGAAAGTCACGATCATGTATCCTAAGAGTCATGAAGGGGTCGAAGGAAGTCTTGAGAGGCGTAAAGAAACAAGGCTTATATACCTTTGAGACTGAAGTTGTAAGTGGTTCGACAAATGTTGCATCCACAGAACTTTTGTCATAGACAAAATTATGGCACATGAGATTGGGCCATGTCAACGAGAGAAGCCTGGTCGAACTAGGGAAACAGAACCTGCTAGGTGGTGACAAAGTTGAGAAGTTAGAGTTTTGTGAACCTTGTGTATTTGGTAAATCTTGTAGGGTGAAGTTTAACAAAGGTAAACAAAGAACACATGGATCCCTTAATTACATCCATGCTGATCTTTTGGGGCCTGCAAGGAATCCTTCACATTCAAGTGCAAGGTATTTTCAATCCATAATTGATGATTATTCCAGAAAGTTATGGGTATTCATTCAGAAGACTAAGGATGAAACTTTTGAGAATTTCAGGAGTTGGAAGGTTTTGGTCAAAACTCAAACTGACAGAAAGGTCAAGAGGTTGAGAACTGATAATAACCTTGAATTCTGCAATGAAGCTTTTGACAGTTACTGTGTCGAGTCTGGGATTGCAAGGCATAAGACTGTAGCAGGCACTCCTTAGAAAAATGGTCTAGCTGGGAGATTCAATTGGATAATCCTCGAAAGGGTTAGATGCATATTGATTGATTCTGCTGCAGGACATGAGTATCTAAGTATGCTAGATGGCTACTCAGGATACATTTAGATATTCATTACTGAGGAAGATGTCCCTAAAAATTATTTTCGATGCCCATGGGCCTTGGGCACCTACGAATGGATAGTCATGCCTTTTGGTTTGAAAAATGCAGGGGCAACTTACCAAAGAGTAATGAATTCAATTTTTCATGATTTCTTAGATATGTTTATGCAAATTATATTGATGACATAGTTGTAAAGTCTATTTTAGGACTAGACCATGTTAATCATCTTCGACGTTCTTTTGAAAGAATGAGAAAACATGGTCTCAAAATGAATCCTCACAAATGTGCTTTTTGTGTGCGGGCAGGGGACTTTCTGGGATTTGTGGTCCATAAAAAGGGGATCAAAATCAATCAGAATAAGACTAAAGCTATCATGGAGGCTAAAGCGCCTTCGACAAAGAAGGAGTTGCAATCCCTCTTAGGCAAGATCAACTTCTTCAGGAGGTTCATATCAAACCTGAGTGGAAAGACTCAAGCCTTCTCACCTTTGCTGCGTATGGGCAAAAAGAGATTTCAATGGGGGCAAGCTCAACAAGAAGCCTTCGACGAGATCAAGGAGTACTTGAGTCATCCTCCAATTCTTTCTCAACCTTGTAGAAAGAAAAGTATAAGATTGTACATAGCTGCTTTAGATAGAACTTAAGGGAGTATGTTATCCAAAAGGAAGATGATGGCGTCGAAAGAGCCATTTATTACCTTATTAGAGTTTTAAATGATGCCGAACTTAAGTATAGTATGATAGAGAAATTGTGCATATGTTTGTATTACTCTTGTACAAAATTGAAGCAATATATAAATCCAGTTGATGTTTATGATTCTTCGTGTTATGATGTTATTAAACATATGTTGTCTAAATCTATTTTGCATAGTCGAATTGGGAAATGGGAACTAGCATTAACTGAGTACTCCTTAACTTATAAACCTCTAAAAGTAGTTAAAGGGAAAGTGGTTGCAAACTTTATAGTCGACCACTATATAAATTAAAGTCCTTTGAATTATCTGGAGATTGAGCCCTGTAAGTTATACTTCGACGGGTCTAGTCACAGAGAAGGGACTGGAAAATTGGGGTACTTGTTATTTCTCCTAATAAAATTCCAACAACACTCAAGTATATAATTGATGGCCAATGTTCCAACAATGAAGCTGAGTATGAAGCTTTAATAGTTGGTTATTGCTTAAATACCTCAGTGAGCCTGAAGCATACCTGGCTCTTTTGACTGTCCACAATGGGGCATGTGGAGCACACCAGGTAACCCACAAATTGAAGTGGCTTCTATTTCGACAATGTGTGCATTGGCCTACTATTTTGAAAGATTGCATAGAATTTTCCAAAGGATGTCAAGAATGTCAAGTACACGCTGGCATCCAACATGTGTCTGCAAGTGAATTGAACTCTACCTTGGCCTTTCAGAGGATGGGCTTTGGATCTGGTTGGAGAAATTCGACCAGTATCTTCAAAAAATAACAAGTACATTTTGGTAAGGATTGACTATTTCTTTAAATAGGTCGAAGCAATTCCATTTCCAAATGTTTGTCAAGAAGATGTAATTGAATTTATTCAAAAACATATCATATATAGATATGGCATTCCAAAACAATCACTACTAATCAAGGGTCTGTGTTTACTGGTCGAAAGATGCAAGAGTTCTCCACAAAGATGGGTTTTAAACTTTTGATATCCACACCTTATTATGTCGGGCTAATGGCCAGGTCGAAGCAGCAAATAAAATAATCATTGGCTTGATAAAAAAGCATGTGGGTAAGAAGCCAAGAAATTGGCACAAGACATTAGACCAAATCCTTTGGGCATGTCAAACTTCACCATAAAAAGCAACCAATACTACCCCGCTTCGACTTACTTATGGGCATGATGCAATTTTGTCCCTTGAAATTTATCTTCAGTCCACAAGAATTCAAAGGCACCATTAGATTCCATCTGAAACCTATTGGATCATGATGCTAAATGAATTTCTTGACCTGGACGAAGAAAGACTTCATGCCTTAGAGTTATTAGAAAGGCAGAAGAAAAGGATAAAGAAATCCTATAACAAAAAGGTTAAACTAAAAACTGAAATTCTGTGATCAGGTATGAGATGTCCTAAGAGATGTCCCAACACTTAATAGGACATTTGACAAATTTAACCAAAACTTAAACAGCAAGAAAAGTAAACAACACAGAAGTTTGTTAACCCAGTTCAGTGTATAACCACACCTACATCTGGAGGCTACCAAGCCAGGAGGAAATCCACTATTAGTAATATTAATTTTAGACTTAAACCACCCTGTTTAATCTATCACTTAATACTTACCTAATGCAATTTCTACCTAAGACTCACTTAGATAAGAGTACCCTACTCACTCCCCCTCAATCACCCAGTGATCAAGTTTACAAGTTTACTGAAATTGAATACATCCTTCAAACAAAACAGCTTGATCTTACTTAACAGTTTCAATCAAGTCACAAATGCACTTTTGCTTAAAAGCTCATAAAGTGGTACATAAAAACAACCTGCTATTAAAACACTAGACACCCTATTTGGTCTTCTGAAATTCGTACTCAATTCTATGAGTTTCTGTTGTTTAAATAGGTATCTGAATTTTGGGCTTTCTGTAGAATGATCCAGCCCTAATGTGCAGCAACAGTCACCTTGAATTTAGGGTTTGTTACCTCCTATATTCTAGGTGCATTAGGTCTTCTGTTTTAATCTGAATCTTCAATTTAAAACTCCCTACAGATGCGCCTTGTTCTGTTTTTATCCAGCATTAATTAATTCCAGATAGTTCTCCTTAAATATCTCTGATCTGTTAATCAATAATTAATTCTGGTAGCAGGTCTGAGATGTCTCAACATCTGTTGGGACATCCTGACAAAACTGAACTTAGTCATTTACACAATGTCCCAACATCTGATGAGACATCCTGAAATAAGTTCACATACTCTGTTTGCTAATGTCCCAACATCTGATAGGACATTCTGAACTGAATTTAACATTTCTTGTTTGGTCAAAAATTCTGCCAATTCTTAAACATCTACAAACTCCCCCTTTGGCTAATTTTTGGCTAACATCTTTCCTGGTTTTCAGAGTGCAGCAGAAGTTCTTTTTATCAGAGTATATCATTACTTTTCTGTTGATTTTTATTTGAGATTACTCCCCCTCAAACATACATGTGTCCTGTCTTTATCCAGTCTTTGTCTTTATCCAGTCTTGTTCCAACAGAAAAACTTATTCAGTTCAGAAGCAAACAAACAGAATTTTTTCATTCATTTAAACAGCAATTACATTTGATGTTGTTCTCCCCCTTGGTAGACACAAAATTAGGGGCCAAAGACACTATTTCAGTCATCACATTGCTGTCATTACATTTGCCTCACATACATTTGATCACTCAGAATCATCACTCTCAGTTCCCTCCTCAACTTCTGTCTCTTCATCAGCTTCTGTTTCTTCATCAGCAGCACTGTCTTCATCAGAGTTTGCTTTCAGATCTTCTTCATTCTCCAACCTTTGAATTATTTCCTCAAGCTTCTGCTTTCTAGCTTCAAGCTCTTTGCAGGTGCTTTTGAGTTCAGCAATTAAAGTCTTCCTGGAGATTGGATTCTTAACAGTGGATGGACCAGCAGATGTCCCAGAAGGAGCTTCAACATCTGCAGCATGATGACTGAGGAATAACTTGTAGTGAAAAGCCAGAGGGCTCCCTCTCTTGCAGGCAGTATCCTTGTCAGTTAAAATCCCAGGATATTGATTGAGTACAATACCACACAGCAATGATGGAAAAGCTATTGGCAGCTTTGTTGCAGTAGAGATGGCATGCTTCATAGTCTGATCAAAAATATATGCTCCATAATCCATCTTGGTTTGAGTCCCCACAGCAAAGATGAATCTGGCCAGACCAGTTGAGATTGATGAAGTGTGATTGGTAGGCACCCAGTTTGCAGTTCCAATCCTGTTAAGCATGGCATACTTTCTAGTAAGCATGCTCACAGAGAGCTTTCCCTTCACAGGCCAAGCTTTGACCTGGTTTGCAGTGATCACCTTACAGATTTGATTATCTGTTTTCCCTAGCTCATTGGGTCCATCTGTGTCCCTTCCTAGATACTGATTAATGATTTGGGGAGAGAACTCAACACACTTACCTCTTACAAATACCTTTCTGAACTCTGAGGACTTACCATTTGAGCAATCCTCCTGAAGATTCACAATGAACTCTTTGACAAGAAGTTCATAGCAGGGAGAGAACTCTGAGACTGTCTTGAATAATCCTGCAGCAGAGATTAGGTCAATGAGTTCTGTGCACTCAAGTGCATTGCTGCTCAGTTCTCTTTCCAAGGCAACCCTTCTTTGGTACACATATTTCCACCTGTTGACACTGGAGACATGATGGAATGATATGTTGTCCAAGGGAGCTTCTGGAACAACAGATGAAGCTCTAGCTGGTGCTGGTCTCTTCTTGGGAGGAGATGTTGGGACATCTGATCCAACATCTGAATCTGATGGTGTTGCAGCTTTTCTCTTCTGGGTTTGAACTTTGCTCCATGGTTTTGTTGGACCAAAGTTAACTTTAGCCTTGCCTTTCTTTGGACTAGCCTTTTTCTTCTCAGGGATTGCTGCTTCAGCTTGCATCTTGCCCTTCCTGGACCTGAGTCTTTTAGCAATGCTGGGTTTCACAGATGCTATGATCTCTGCATCAGAGTCCTGCTCCAGATTGACCACTGGAGGAGATTGAGCAGCCTCCTCTTCAGCTGGTTGATCAGCAGGGATTTGATCTTCATTTGAGCCTTGAGCCTGTTCTTCAGAGACCTCTTCATCATTTTCATTTGAGACTTTGTCCTTAGATTGTTCCAGATCAACATCAGATGAGTTCTTTTTCTTATCTTCAGATGTTCCAACATCTGTTGGGACATCTTGTTCTGCAGCAGTGTCCTTTGTAGCTTGAGCTGGTTCTTCTTGAGGAGCAGGAATGGTGTTCAAAGGAACAGAGATCCCTTTCACCACTCTTTGTTCAGAAAAGACTTGGTTAACAATCTCCTTGATGGAATCATCAACATATTTGGAGTATCTTGTAGACATGTTAGCAGGAGAGGGAATGCCTTTAGCTTTGCTTCTGATTTGATCTTTACATCTCTTTGGTGTTCTTGCCTTTTTAGTGTGAGAGGCGCTTCCCCTGAGCTCGTCCAATGGTGTTGATGGCATTGGCATAACAGAGATTGGAGTGGCATGAACCACGTCTTCCTTGTTGAGAATTTCCTCAGCTGTTTTAGGGTTTTGAGACATTGTAGAGGAAGAAGGATGAACAGCTTTAGGGTTTATGATTTCTGAAGAATTGAGAGTTAATGTGATTCGCTTGTGATGATATGATGAGAATCTTGATAGCTTCTTATAAGTAGTTACTAAATAATTAGTCGTTACAGTCCAAATGATTAAGAATGGAATTCCCAAGGATCTTGTCCAGACTAGCTTTGCCATCTGGAACTTATGCCATGCAATGTCATATGACATGTTGGCACAACTCATTAACTGCTAAATATCACATAAACATATTCCAAGTTTGCCCCTTAAGTTCTCAAATTGTGTAGCATCCAATGCTTTGGCAAAGATATCAGCTAATTGCAGATCTGTAGCAACATGCTCCAATGAAATCACCTTCTCTTCTACAAGATCTCTGATGAAATGATGTCTGATATCAATATGCTTTGTCCTGCTATGTTGAATAGGATTTTTAGATATGTTGATTGCACTTAAGTTGTCACAGTACAATGTCATGACATCCTGTGGGACATTGTACTCAGTGAGCATCTGCTTCATCCAAACCAACTGAGAACAACTGCTACCTGCTGCTATGTACTCAGCTTCAGCTGTAGATAAAGATACACAATTCTGCTTCTTACTGAACCAAGAAATCAGATTGTTTCCTAGAAAGAAGCATCCTCCTGAAGTGCTTTTTCTGTCATCAGCACTTCCTGCCCAATCAGCATCACAGAAGCCAGTGAGAATAGGTTTGCAACCATGAAAGTACATTATGCCATAGTCACAAGTACCATTAACATATTTAAGGATTCTCTTGACTTGATTGAGATGACTGACTTTTGGATCAGCTTGATATCTTGCACAAACTCCTACTGCAAATGCAATGTCTGGTCTGCTAGCAGTCAAGTATAACAAGCTTCCAATCATGCTTCTATATAAACTTTGATCTACATTCTCACCCTTTTCATCTTTAGTCAGCTTTAAATGTGTAGGAGCAGGAGTTCTTTTATGAGAAGCATTTTCCATTCCAAATTTCTTCACTATGTTCTTGGAGTACTTGCTTTGTGAGATGAACATTGAGTCTTCCATTTGCTTAACTTGCAGACCAAGAAAATAGGTTAATTCACCTACTAGACTCATTTCAAATTCAGATTCCATCTGCTTGACAAAATGTTTGACCATCTTATCAGACATCCCACCAAACACAATGTCATCAACATATATTTGTGCAATCATGACATTTCCTTCTTCATCTTTAACAAACAGGGTTTTATCAATCCCACCTTTTCTGTATCCTTGCTTGATAAGAAATGTGGTAAGTCTTTCATACCATGCCCTTGGAGCTTGCTTCAGACCATAAAGTGCTTTCTTGAGTTTGTATACATGATTTGGACAGCTTGGATCAACAAATCCTTTAGGCTGTTCTACATATACCTCTTCATTAAGATAACCATTAAGAAAGGCACTTTTCACATCCATTTGAAATAACTTGAACTTTAAGATACAAGCAATTCCCAACAGTAGTCTTATTGATTCAAGCCTTGCTACTGGTGCAAAGGTTTCATCAAAGTCTACCCCTTCAATTTGAGTGTATCCTTGAGCCACAAGTCTAGCTTTGTTCTTTGTAACAATTCCTTGTTCATTTGACTTGTTCTTGTACACCCATTTTGTACCAATCACATTTATGTCATTAGGTCTAGGAACAAGATTCCACACTTCATTCCTTGTGAATTGACCTAATTCCTCTTGCATAGCACAAATCCAGTATTCATCAGTGAGAGCTTCCTTGACATTTTTAGGTTCTATTTTGGAAACAAAACATGAACCTGAAATCACTTCTCTTGATCTAGTGCTTACACCTCTGTTGGGATCACCAATTATTAAATCTTTGGGATGATCCTTCTGTATTCTGATGGAGGGAGGTTTACTGGATTCTTCTGTCCTTGTATCAGATTGAGTGCAGTTATATTGATCATCCTTTTCTTCAGCTTCAATCTTGATATCAGCAGATGTTCCAACATCTTCTGGGACATCTGTAGGAGCATCATCAATTATCACATTTATGGACTCCATGATAACATTTGTTCTGTAGTTAAATACTCTATATGCTCTGCTGTTTATAGAGTATCCAAGGAAAATTCCTTCATCACTTTTAGGATCCATTTTTCTCCTTTGCTCCCTATCTGCCAGAATATAGCATTTACTTCCAAATACATGAAAATACTTAACAGTGGGTTTTCTGCCCTTCCAGACTTCATATATTGTGGACAAAGTTCCTTTTCTCAAGGTAACTCTGTTATGGATATAGCAGGCAGTGTTCATGGCTTCAGCCCAGAAATACAGAGGTAGCTTTTTAGCATGTATCATAGCTCTTGCAGATTCTTGAATAGTTCTATTTTTTCTCTCAACAATCCCATTCTGTTGAGGAGTGATAGGAGAAGAGTATTCATGATTGATTCCTTCTGAAGAGCAGAAATCTAAGAATTTTTGATTCTCAAATTCCTTTCCATGATCACTTCTAATTCTGATCACACAACTGGATTTTTCCCTTTGTAATCTTTGACATAATTCCTTGAATACATCAAAGACATCTGACTTTTCTTTAATGAAATTTATCCATGTATATCTTGAAAAGTCATCAACCACCACATATGCATACCTCTTACCACCAAGGCTTTCAACTTGCATAGGTCCCATGAGATCCATATGTAACAATTCCAAAACTTTGGAAGTTGTCAGATGTTGGAGCTTTGGATGGGACATCTTGGTTTGTTTGCCTATTTGACATTCACCACAGATTTTGCCATCATCAATCTTCAGTTTAGGGATACCTCTTACAGCATCCATAGATATGATCTTCTTTATGCCTCTGAAATGAAGATGACCTAGCCTTTGGTGCCATAGTTTTACTTCTTCTTCTCTAGCTAGAGAACAAGTTGAAGTGGGACTGAAGTCTAGTGGCTCCCACATGTAACAGTTGTCTTTAGACCTTGCACCTTTCATGACAACTTCTTGCTCTTGGTTAGTCACTATGCATTCAGTTTTTGTAAAGTTTACACTGTATCCTTGATCACATAGTTGACTTATACTGATCAGGTTAGCAGTTAACCCTTTAACTAGAAATACATCATCTAGTCTTGGAACATCTTGACAGTCCAAGGTTCCAACTCCTTTGATCTCTCCTTTAGCTCCATCTCCAAAAGTTACATACCTGGATGAATGTGATTTTAAGTTTACTAACAAATTCTTCAATCCAGTCATGTGTCTTGAACATCCACTGTCAAAGTACCAGTCTTCTTTAGCTGATACTCTCAGAGATGTATGTGCTATGTATGCAGTATTTTTCTTTGACCAAATGAGTTGAGATTTCTTTTGATGCCTCTGCCCTGTGTGTTGTTCAGCTGATCTCCAAGCTTGATTGTTGATCTGGTTCTTGAGTATGTGGCTTTGATCAGTCTGAATGTCAGCTTTTGGTCTCCAAACCTTCTTGATGACCTCTGTCTTCTGCTTAGGAGGTTGCTGATTTCTTTGATGTCTATGCAGCACCTTTTTGATACCTTCTACTTTCTGTTTGGAAGGTTGCTGATACATCTGATTTGGATATCCATGTAGCTTATAACAGTGAGGTTTGATATGCCCAAATCTTCCACAGTGATGGCATCTCCATCTTTGATACTTCTTCTTCATTTTGTTCTTTCCAGAATGTTGAGACATCTGTTGGAACATTATGTTTGTCTTTGTGTTCTGATGTTGAAGCATTTGTTGGGACATCTTGTTTGACTGTGTAATTTTTGAAGTAGCTTTGCTAGAGCTGGCTTCATCTCTGTTATATCCCAGTCCACTTTTGTCCCCTGAATGTTTATTATTGCAGAGAATAACATCCAGTGTATTTGAGCTGCTGTTCATCATTCTAACAGATTTGGACATATGTTCCAGCTTAGAATTGAGAAGAGTTACTTCACTTTTCAAGGTATCAATGATTACTTGATCACTTGCTTTTTCCTCTTCTAGTACTTCATTCTGCTTCTTTAGCTTTATAACCTCACTACATATTTCAGAGCTTCTTTTGTATAGATCTTTGAATGCTTGCTCAAGTTGTTCATAAGTAAGCTCTCCACAACTGGAATCACTATCATATTCACACAGTCCAGCTAAAGCAGTAATATGCTTAGCTGATTCTTCTTCTGAATCTCCTCCTGAGTCTTCATCAGACCAGGTTACAGATAGTCCCTTCTTTTGTCTTTTTAAGAAGTTAGGACATTCCTTCTTGATGTGTCCATATCCTTCACATTCATGGCACTTGATTCCTTTTTCTTGACTGGTCTTTTCAGCAAGATTTGATCTTCTGTTAGCATCACAGGTTCTCTTGTTTTCAGAAGAGTTTGTGAATCTTCCACTGGAATTTGATTTACCTTCCATACCTCTGAGAATCTGTTTGAACTGTCTTGCAAGCATAGCAATGTTGTCTGACAGGCTCTTATCATTTTCTGGTTCATTATCTTCTTCTTCATCAGTATTTGACACCAATGCTATGCTTTTGTTCTTTTTAACATGTGTGTCATTCATTCCCATCTCAAAAGTTTGAAGGGAACCAATGAGTTCTTCAGCTTTCATGGAACAAATGTCTTGAGCTTCTTCTATTGCTGTGACTTTCATGTCAAATCTTTTTGGCAAAGATCTGAGAATCTTCCTTACAAGCTTTTCATCAGTCATCTTTTCTCCCAAGGCTCCAGAAGTATTGGCTATATCCAAGATGTTCATGTAGAACTCATGAATTGATTCATCTTCCTTCATTCTCAAGTTTTCAAACTTGGTGGTGAGAAGTTGAAGTCTTGACATTTTTACTTTTGATGTTCCTTCATGAGTTGTCTTGAGGGTATCCCACACATCTTTGGCCAGCTCACAATGATGCACCAGTCTGAAAATATTTCTATCAATGCCATTGAATAAAGCATTTAGGGCTTTTGAGTTGCCTAGTTCTGAATCTTCTTCCTCTTTACTCCATTCTTCTTCAGGTTTCAGAACTTTTGATCCATCTTTGGTGTCTTGGACAGGATGTTTCCATCCAACATTTACTGCTCTCCATGCCCTGTTGTCAAGAGATTTTAAGAATGCAATCATTCTTGGCTTCCAGTAGTCATAATTAGATCCATCCAGAATAGGTGGTCTATTTACTGACCCTATATCTCTGTCCATGTTACAGAATTTGTTTTCCCTAGATCTCACCCAGTATAAACAGGCAGGGTGCCTGCTCTGATGCCAATTGAAATTCTGTGATCAGGTATGAGATGTCCTAAGAGATGTCCCAACACTTAATAGGACATTTGACAAATTTAACCAAAACTTAAACAGCAAGAAAAGTAAACAACACAGAAGTTTGTTAACCCAGTTCAGTGTATAACCACACCTACATCTGGAGGCTACCAAGCCAGGAGGAAATCCACTATTAGTAATATTAATTCTAGACTTAAACCACCCTGTTTAATCTATCACTTAATACTTACCCAATGCAATTTCTACCTAAGACTCACTTAGATAAGAGTACCCTACTCACTCCCCCTCAATCACCCAGTGATCAAGTTTACAAGTTTACTGAAATTGAAGACATCCTTCAAACAAAACAGCTTGATCTTACTTAACAGTTTCAATCAAGTCACAAATGCACTTTTGCTTAAAAGCTCATAAAGTGGTACATAAAAACAACCTGCTATTAAAACACTAGACACCCTATTTGGTCTTCTGAAATTCGTACTCAATTCTATGAGTTTCTGTTGTTTAAATAGGTATCTGAATTTTGGGCTTTCTGTAGAATGATCCAGCCCTAATGTGCAGCAACAGTCACCTTGAATTTAGGGTTTGTTACCTCCTATATTCTAGGTGCATTAGGTCTTCTGTTTTAATCTGAATCTTCAATTTAAAACTCCCTACAGATGCGCCTTGTTCTGTTTTTATCCAGCATTAATTAATTCCAGATAGTTCTCCTTAAATATCTCTGATCTGTTAATCAATAATTAATTCTGGTAGCAGGTCTGAGATGTCTCAACATCTGTTGGGACATCCTGACAAAACTGAACTTAGTCATTTACACAATGTCCCAACATCTGATGAGACATCCTGAAATAAGTTCACATACTCTGTTTGCTAATGTCCCAACATCTGATAGGACATTCTAAACTGAATTTAACATTTCTTGTTTGGTCAAAAATTCTGCCAATTCTTAAACATCTACAAAAACATTTCCAGTTGGTGAGTTAGTGTGGAAAGTCATATTTCCTATGGATCAAAAGACTAGATCCTTAGGGAAATGGTCACGCAAATAGGAAGGTCCTTTCCAAGTTACAAAAGTGTTTAGTAACAATGCGTATGAGATTCATGAAATTGAAGCTGATTTAAGAGTCTTTAAAGTAAATGGGAAATATTTAAAAAGATATAGGCCAATACATCAAGAGATTCATATAAAAATGTAAAATTTCATTAATGATCAAAAGGGCCATAAAAGACCTACAAGTATAGAAATCTAAAACATGATTTAACAATCAAAAAGGAAAATCTAGACTTCAACATCTTCCCAGGTGAGGAGTTAAGGTAATTCATCCAA
The DNA here is from genome assembly GCA_963966055.1 of Lathyrus aphaca. Classification (NCBI taxonomy): domain Eukaryota; kingdom Viridiplantae; phylum Streptophyta; class Magnoliopsida; order Fabales; family Fabaceae; genus Lathyrus; species Lathyrus aphaca. Next base: position 632,849,652 of record OZ014519.1, read on the forward strand.
TCTTCATCAGCTTCATCATCTAGACGCTCATTCTTGGGAGGCTCCTTTTTGGGAGAGGTTGTCCTACCTCCCTTAGCCTGGGAACGAGTGAAGTCTTCCTTGGGAATAACATCTTATAAAGATGTTTTAGCTGTAGCCGTTAACTGGGAACTTGCGCCATGTAATTATGAGGCATTAAAAGCTGAAATGTCGCCACCATAACTAAGGTTAGGGCAATAACTGTTTGACCTAGTTTTAAGGAAAAATTATAGTGTTGTTTAGACAATCATTTAAACTTTACTTATGTAAAGAAACAGAATGCAAGTCAAAAAATATGAAGAGAAACTATAAGCATAAAGTTAAAATGGGGAAATGATGCCCAAAATTTTCATTACATAAAGGCCTCATCAGGGCCAAAAGAAAAAAAATACATAAAGGGAAAATACAAATTCCTAAGATATAACAAAGCTGTCGAAGATCAGAAAGGGAACTTTGATTGCAACTGAAAAAAAATTATGCTTGCTAATTAGAAGGAAATTTTCACAGAAGGCCTTATTATATTTGGCTTCCGCAAGCTCCTTGCCGAGAGCCTCAACAGTGTTGATAAGGTCAATAGTGCGCTTCAATTCAGCAGTCAGTTCAGTATTGTCAAACTGACTTAGCTCAAGGTTGCTTTGCTTAGCATCAACAATCTTCTTCTGAATCTCTTTAAGCTCTTTTCCCAAACTTAAAGGGTTATGTTATTGGCATCTATTTGTCTCTCCCTTTTAGCCTTGAGGCTCTCTAGCCTTTCGACTTCATTTTCAGTTTCTCTTGCTCGATCCCACGCATTTCCACTATTGACCCTAAATTTCTAAATGATATCTTCAACCTTTGGGGCAAATTTGAGATCATCAGACATCTGGTTCACCAGAGTAGATAGCTCCATAAGGGTACTAGAGATCTTAGGATCAAGGGTCGAGAGGACCAGCTGTTGCAATGTATCTTTCAGGTAGAGGCGGACAGTTGGATCTGCGTCCAAAGTAGTACGGATGTCCCTCTTGAAGAATTTATCTTTTATTTTCTTAAGGATTGGACCAACAAAATCATCAGGAGATGAGGCCCCAGGAGCTGCCGAAGAGCTGCTTCTAGAAGATCCAAGACTTTTCCTAAGCTTCAGCCTAGCATACTCCTTGGGGTTCGACCACTTCAGAGCTGTCATTTGGTCCTCAACCATAGGAGTCGAAAGTTGGAGATTCGAAGTTTGTTGGGAATTCCCTTCATACAAGGTTTTTTGAGTCTTTTCAGGTTCCATTTCTTTATCAGTCCCAACCTTGGACTGATCATCGTCCTCATCTTCCTCCTCCCTTTCCTCTTCTTGTTATGGATCATCTAAGACCTTATCTTGAGCAGCAGTTTGATGTTTTCCTTCAATCTTTGGATCTTTATCTTTTGGGCTAGAGGGAGCAGGATCTTTAGTCCTCTCATTTTCTTCTTCTTCAGTGCTTCTGAACCTAATCTCCTCTAATTCCTCATCAAATTTCCCTTTTCTAGGGAGCACTGGTTCAAAAGTGGCATTTAGCCAGAGTTGAAGGAGCCAGATAGGACCATTAAGACTCATGGCACCAGAATTGGTTCCAGGGTTCCTCAATCGAGTCACTCCTTCACTAAGAGAATTGTAAAGGCTGGCCAAAATAAGTTCACTAAGGCAAATCCCTATATTGTTGTGGAGCTGATTCTCCAAGGGACGATACTTCTTTGCCACCTGTAAGGACTTGGTGCAGAAGACATATCTGGATAGCTAGAAAGTAAGGAATGCAATGTGTTCCTGATCAGAGACTACCTCTTCCTCTGGTTTAGAATGACGCCCGAGGAAGGGGGTGTATATCAGTTTGGATGCATTGAAGCCAATGGTGTCTTCAGCATCAACAGAGGAGTCATAAGTGTGACCATCAGGTCGAATCCTTGTAATAGCGGCTATGTCAAAAAGAGTGGGGGTAACCATCCTATAAGAAAGATGAAAAGTATAATGGGTGCAGTCCCAGAAATACAAGGAGGCCGCCAAGAGATTTAAGCAATAAGGGATGTGTGTCTTTGTCAGCATTAAAAAATCATAGATCCCTATAGTTTTCTAGTGGGGAGCCTTAGTCTTTTCCAATGTAGCCATCCAAAGACCAAAATCATTGAATTGGCTTACAACTCTAACCAACCTGGTACCATCATAAAGGTACTTCAAATCCAGTTGATTGAGATGAGGTGGGTTAGAGGAGGAGTCATCAACTTTAGGGAGGTGTTTATGCCCTAAAGGTTGAGTTTTGCGGTAGCAAGGGAAGAACTCTTTCAACTTCTCATATATGTTCTGAACAATGGCCAAAGGACCAAATACAACAAAAGGATAATCATTTACAGTAAAACGGATCATTACCTGAGATTGGCATAAGCTCCTTGTTTCATTATCCAAGGGTTCTGGTGCAAATTAAGGATTTTTTATTGTCTTTGGTTCAGTAATGTTGTTGAAGGGTGGAAGGGTTTGTTCGAAGTGGAAAGTTTTTGCTTTCTGACTTTTCTTTTGAGAAACGTTAGCCTTGGAAGACGCCATTGTTGAAGATGAAGATGGAGGTTTTCTAGGGTTCTTATAAGGAAAGAAGAAGACTTTAGCAAGAGAGAGAGACAAAATTTGCAAGAGTTTGGAAAAAGTTTCTTTGTTTACTGAAAGAAGTATTTATAGGCGTAGGCAATGAGAAGTTGTAATGTCTATCCACTTAATGGAAACGTGAAGTGGTGGGATACATGGCACTTGAGACCTGACGCATTGAGGAAGCAGTTAATGTGAAAGACATTTGGCGCATTGTTTCAAGAAAAGCTCATGATCAAAATCCAGCAAATATGACTGATGGGACTTTTGGGATTTTTTCCATTATGACATGACGCCATGTGCGTGGGCGAAGAATCACAACAGTTTTAGAACGTGGGGCAGGTGGTTTCAACCATGCTTTCATCTGACCAAAGTTAGCGTCGAAAAGATGAATATCAAAAGATGATATTTTCATCAAGATGGTCGAAAAGAATATTTTTGGGGGGCAATTTCTTATCCCTAAATTTCGACGCTAGCAATTAATGAGGTTATTTGGCTTAATAAAAGAGTTTTCTTGTAATAAGCTAAAAGTGAGGTTTTCGACCTTACTCATTAAAGGATGAGAGTCAAAGGAACCTGCCTACAAGTTTCATACTTAGTGAAATTCTAGGTTTGGAATATTTTCTAAGTGTTGGGAGGATTCGACCAAGTGTGCATTCGACGTAGATGGCAGTTACATAAGTCTGTCCACGTTCAAGTTTGGAGGGAAAATGTGTAATTTTCAATTCAAAGACAGGGACAAGTGGCGCAAGATGAGGCTTCTTCAGCATGTAGTGGGACAAATGTCATCATCTTAGGATAGTTTTAGGAAGAAACCATCGAAAACGAATGCTATGTAATGTATATAAATAACTTAGTCTAGTGTTAGAATAAGTGTGTAGAAATCATATATACTAGTAACTCCATATACTCAAAGTATCCGCGAGTAGAGAAAAGAGTGCAGTGAGAATGTACGTGATTGAAACACCACCAATTTATCTTCAATATCAAATTTATCTCCAAGTTCCTTACTTTTGAAGCCATTTATCTTTTAAAAGCCTTTTATTTTAAATCAATTTACCTTTCAAAGTCATTTATCTTTTTAGCATTTTACTGCATTTTCTTTACTATTTCTGCCTTTTACCTTTTCAGCAATTTAACATTCCTTGCTATGTCTTTAATTTTCATTTACTTTCAAGCCTTATCTTTAATTTCCTTTAAATTTCAAGTCTTGTCTTTTACTTTGATTTACTTTGAAAGTATTTGCTTTTGCTTTATTTTCTTTAAAACATTCTTTGAATCCTGTCGAAGGGTTTAAGACCTTTTTTCCCAAAACATCATAAACCAAAAACGACCTTCTTAACACATGTCCTAGGATCAATCTGGTCGATCCTGCGAGTAATTGAGGGTATTTTAGGTATCTTCAGAGGACCAACAATTTTTTTTTACCAATTTTGGGGGTAAACAATAGGTTGGCATAAATTGTTATCAACTCTTTATGAACATTGTGATACGTTAATTTGAGGTGGACCTAGGAGGGAACCACGTCGAACATTGTTGTGAAGGGTCTGCCTAAGGTACAATTGTATAAGCTCTTGCATTGAAATACAAAGAAATGCAAGTCAATCATCCTAGTGTCCTTCCCTCTTCCAATGTGATCGTCAACTCCACCAACCCACATCGACGAGTTATTGTGCCATTAATTACACACATGTAGAATCCATCGTACAACCACATCATCTTTATTCTCAGTCCAAGCTTCTCAAACAATTTCACATACATGATGTCGCAAGAACTTTCTTATCAATGAGAATCCTGGATAAATCCTAATTGGACATTATTGTTGTCATAACTAAGGGGAAAATCTCATTTGGGATTCTGCCTACCTTTTCACTATCATGGAACCCAATGACTGTTCTTTTAGGCTTCCAATCAAGGGTTGTTCCTTATTCCTTGATGATTTCCATTAATTCGGAAATCCTTTTCTACATAGTCCCCCTTGAAGAGTTTTTTTACTCTCGGAATACCCTTAGTGATGGAAGTCATGCATTCTCATTTCACCTTTCGATTTTCTTCTCTTTTGGTGCAATTGCATTTCTTCCCTTTAGATGCTTTTACGACATCAACAATGTTCTTAGGGGAAACCTTATGTGGTCAATAAGAATATTTCTTTTTGGGGACTTATACAGTGCTATATGCCATTTTTTTTAGTATCAATCATCTCTTCAGCCTTCATCTCGGGTGTACACATTCACTAGTATTGTGGTCATAACTTTTATGGAAACGATAGTAATTCAAATTATTTTCATAGTCGCGTTTTTAACCATATAAGGGTTCCTGATTCCGACTTCTATGAACTCATTGTTTGCGCACTCTTGCCAGATTTTCTCTCTTGATCAATTTAAAGGAATGCATGCATAAAATATGGATCGAGGTCCCCTCTCCCTGTCATGTCTATGGAAATTACTATCCTTTCTTGAAGCTCAACGATATTCTAGATTTCTTGATGCTTGGATATTTTCTTCACCTATGAGTTTTACTTTGTAATTGATATAAGATTGAGCTCTATTAAGTTGGTTGCTTAAAATGCAAGCTCCCTCTAACCCTAATTTCTCTAGGAACATAAAATATGATCTCAGTCTCTTCTTGAATATCGTTTAATCTACCGTCTTTACCCCTCATTTCTATTACTACCTCAGTGATTCTCTTGATGTACTCTCGTGAGATCTCTTACTCTTCTTCTTCTACGTGATCTCGTCAAGTATGACCATTGTGTTGGGTTTCCATTTTGTAGCGGTGAACTAAGTTGTGAACAAATCATACAGTTCCTTCCACGAGTCTATGCTCATATTTGGGAGGGTTTTGAACCAAGTCATGACATATATCTTGAGAGTTAATGTAAAGATCTTACACTTCACAACTCCCTCTGTGTGGTAATAGTCCAACCTATTATCCATATGTTCGACATGCTCGTTTGGATCCCTAGTACCATCTTAAATTTCTAGCTTTGGGGGCTTCACAGGGATCTTTAGATCCTGTTATCCATAATGCATACATACGGAAAGTAGGTTCCTCTTCCGCTTAGAGGTCAAGGAATATGTGTTGTACCTTTTTGTTCTCTATAAACGATGTGCTAGAAAACTATGAGGATGGTGAACCTAGATGGAGTGTGGTTCGTCACTCCTCCCTCTAGAGTCAGTTGGGGAGTATGATATCTTTTGCTTCAGTTATGACTCCACGACTTCATAAATGCTCTGTGCGGCGAGGCTGCGTTTACCAGAGCCGATTGTGGTATGAGTTTTTGGTCACCACGCGAATCTGTTTTGCAAATTGCATTTGTTCTATCACATACATAAAATTAAAATATTATATTTATTATAATTAATATAACAAAATAATCATTATTGAATAATCAGACGATAATTCACACTAAATCACAAGCAAACCATTTTAACAACTCATTTTATATAAAGACCACATCGTGTCATTTCAGGTATTGAATTCATTTCCACTTTCATATTAATTTTCACTCAATAAATGATTTGGACGTAGAAGTATTAACATTGCAGGTCTACTCCATCTCCGCCGCACTGAAAGTTTGTTTCACCGCATCAAGACTTTATTTCACCACTTCAGTACATATTTCTAGTTCTTTAACTGAATGTTGACACCTTATGTGAGAATCGGCTCTTGATTTCTGTCACTTCTTTACGAATAACATCGTTTATTCAGCGATGATAAATCGCCGACAATCCTCTCGTAAAACACCGATCTTTCTCAAATAGATAAGACAACAAACTCTTGAAATCACAGTGACATTGAAGATTACCAGATATGTCACTCAACGTCACACCATTGTTGCGGCCGTTGGAGATAACAAAACTCCACCTCTTCCTCCAGTAGACAACAGTCCGGTTCTAGTGACTTCTCAATCTACTACTACATAAGAAGATCTTGCTTCTCTAAGAATTGATCTCAGATTGTTCTAAACCTTTTTTTTCCATTCTTCTAACCCGTACAATAGCTTTGCAAAGGAAATCTTCACACTAACTTTCTTCACAATTGCTAATGCCTAAACACACAATTGCTAATGCCTAAACACGAGATGCTCCCGAACATTCAACAAGTGCAAACCAACCTAAGTATGCAAGGAGTAACCGATGAAACTCATAATTTAAGAGAATCTATAATGTGCTCCTCTAAGAGATGAAGATCAAAAGTATAACTCTAATAAAAATGAATGTGAAACAAGTAAAATAAAAAAAAATAAAAAAATCAACATCTATCACAAATTGAGGTGATAGATGCAAAACTCGCTTCATTGTCATAGCTATATCTATTTTCTTTTTCTAACATAATCATCCTTCACTTAATTAAATAATTAAAAGATCTAAACATCTTCCACTTTATCACATCATATCAGTCTACTTAGAATCAACTTAATTTAGGTGGGCATCTTGTCACCACTAACGAGCATTCTAGTTAGCTAGTCTTATAACATAATTTATGTTGCTTCACAAATTGACATTAATTATTTTTCCCATTACTAAGATTCTTATGTTGTCACAATTATACGAATCTTATTTCCATTACATAATTTATCAATTATTCATATGGTATAGTAACCATTTAATTTCCTATATAAGGTCATTTCTTTACCTTTCAAACTCATTAAACTTTCTTTGTTCTCTCAATTCATCATCCATATAATTGTAAACTTAAAAAAGTGTCATTTTTTTCCATTGTAATAAGAATGTCTTGTTCAATTGAATTAGGAAATGATCAATTCTCGGAGGCTAATAATGTAATTTTCATGTCCTTGATGGAAGAAACACATGAATTTGAAGATGAATACTTTGGGGATGATAAACTTGTAAGTATGATTCAATCACTTGAAGCAGAGATAAGTGATACTCAAAATTATGAGATGGGATATATGGATGGTGAAGATTGTTCCACGTCATCATTCATTGGTTCTGACCATTGGATTGATATGGATTTGGTCTCTTCCTCGCGGTTTGATGAGGTGAATGTGAATGCATGGATGCCTTGTGAAAATGAGATGGAGCATGTGGAAATGGAATATGAAGATCAAAATTTCATTGATGATTTTCAGATGTGTTGTGGAGTTTTCATGGAACAACAACATAGAGAAACTTATAATTTCTCACAAGTATCAAATGATGCAGTATTCTAAAATTAAGTAATTGTAATTTTATTTATATCAAGAAAAAGAAGCATATTGTCAATATGAACATAAATTCTTAACGAGTGAACCTATTTTTTTCTACGATGTTAGTTGTGATTGAACAAAAAAAGTTTTGAGAGAACACAAATTTAAAATCCTATAATGACTAAGATTTTGTAAATATGTGAATGACTGAATACCACTTATGCACAATGATATAATTGGTTTGAAATGATGAAATATTTACGGTATACCCAAAATCAATGATATAATTGTACAACATGTCGTAATATAAATGATGTGATAAACATGTACATAGTATCAATTCGATTAAGTATAAAAACAAGAAACTGGAAGTGTTATTGCTCTATTTACGAAGGAACAACAACTTTTTAGTATCTGACTTAATGGCAAAGCCATAATATAAAACTACTCGACGAGGGAAATGACTTATCAGTAGAGTAGTCAAAAGAATGACTTTCCTTCAACTTTTTAGTATCTGATTTAATGGCAAAGCCATAATATAAAACCACTCGACGAGGGAAATGACTTATCAGCAGAGTAGTCAAAAGAATGACCTAACCCATCATGTGTCATTCATCAGTTAAATCCACTACAATATTTATTTATATTTAATCAACTTAATAATTGATATAATAATTATATTTTATTTAATAACTCACTAAATTATATTTATAAAATTTAACATTCTCCCACTTGGATGAATTTAATTAATTATTAAAATATAGAAATTATAATAAATAAATATATCAATCATTTATCGTCAAAATAGTGTGAGAAAACCCAAAAATTTAATAATGTATCAATTGTATTTGATAGGAAAAAAATCATACATGTTAAATACTCATATTTCACATAAGGGTAAATGAGTTGGTGGATAATTCTGCAGACTCTGACATTTTTCGTAGCAATAATCATTTATGGGAGAATTTAGACTCAATGATTGATGGAAAATTATGGGAAGCTATTTCTAATCTTGGGGTTATAGCGGCCGATGTCAATAAGGATTACAAAAGAAGGTTGAATGAAATGGAGAGGAAGGATAAATAAAAAATATTGGGAGGGAAGGAGTTACAAAAATGATTATAGGATCTTACAATATCAGAGGGGATGATAACTTGATTAAGAGAAAAAGAATTAGTCAAGTTATAAAAAGTGATAAAGCGGATATGTTCTTGATTCAAGAATCTAAGATCTCTAGCATGACAGACGTTTTTGTGAGGAGTTTTTGGTCTAAAGAAGACATTGGCTGGACTTTCACAAATTCGGTTGGTCTTTCGGGAGGGCTCATTATTATGTGGAAGAAAACGAATGTGGAGGTTCTTTGTAGTTTCAAAGGAGAAGGTTTTGTGGGAGTTAAAGTTAGGTGGAAGAATACTCACTTTTATATAGTCAATGTCTATTCTCCGTGTGATTTGGAAGCCAAAAGAAAGCTTTGGAATAATCTCCTTACTTTGAAGGGTAAATTCTCGGATGGATAATGGTGTATTGGAGGAGACTTTAAGGCTATTACTTCTTTGAGAGAGAAAATAAGGAAGGGGTCTTATAGTCGTAGCTTGGAGATAAAAGGATTTTCGGAGTTCATGGTAGATAATGAGTTGGTGGATGTTCCTTGCAAAGGGAAGAAATTTTCTTGGTATAATGGGGATGGCTCTTCAATGAGTAGGATCGATCGTTTTTTGCTATCGGAGGGGGTCATTTCTAAATGGAGGATAGTGGGCCAATTTATTGGAGATAGAGATATTTCCGATCATTGTCCAATGTGGTTGATGGCGAACTCTTCGGATTGGGGACCAAACCGTTCAAATTCAACAATGAGTGGTTTAGATATAAAGGCTTTATGGCTGTTGTTGAAAAGGAATGGAACAATATGAATATTGTTGGAAGATGGGATTTTGTTATTAAGGAGAAACTCTGTTTACTTAAAGCGAGTCTTAGAAAGTGGAACATGGAGGTTTTCGGCAATTATGATTTAGTGGTCGAGGAGAGTGTTAAAGAGTTAAATAGAGGTGATAGTGTGGCTGAAATGTTGATTGATCCTTTATCGGAGGATGAGATTGATAAGAGGAAGATGGTTTCTAGCAAGTTTTGGTTGAACTTGAGAATAAAGGAAAACATTCTTATACAAAAGTCAAGAATAAAGTGGCTTAATGATGGAGATAATAATAGTGGTTATTTTCATGGTATAGTGAAGGAGAGGAGGAGACAGAACTTCATCGGCTCGGTTAATTCAAGTAGAGGTACATTGGTTTCGATTCAAGCGGTTAAAGAGGAGGTTAAAAATCATTTTGCAAGGAAGTTTGTAGAACCGAAGTTGAAAAGGCCAACCTTGGAGGGAGGGAATTTTAAATATCTTAGTGAAGAGGATAAAGGCTTTCTTCAAAAACCTTTTTCGAAGGAGGAGATTAAGAGTGTGGTGTGGGAGCGTGATGGGTCAAAAAGTCAGGGGCCCGATGGATACACTTTTCTCTTTTTCAAGAAGTGTTAGAAATTCATTCGAGCGGATGTCATTCGGTTTTTTCACGATTTCCATAATGGAGCGGTGATTTCTAAAGCCATAACGTCCTCTTTTTTGGCTTTAACCCCTAAGTGTGAGAATACTTTGAATCTTGATGACTATAGGCCCATTTATCTTGTGGGTTGCTTGTACAAGGCTTTGGCTAAACTTTTGGTGGGTAGAATCAAAGGCGTTTTGAATTCCATTATCTCTAATTGTCAAAGTGCTTTTGTTCCTAATAGACAACTTCTAGATTGTGTTGTGGTGGCTAATGAGTTGGTGGATTATGCTAATAAAGAAAAGAAGGTGGTTTCCCTTTTTAAGGTGGACTTTGAGAAGGCCTATGACAAGGTTAGTTGGAATTATCTTCGGTCTTTGATGAGAAAGATGGGTTTCGGAAATCGGTGGATGAGGTGGATGGAAGTTACTATATTTTCTATTAAAATGTCGGTGCTTGTGAATGGGAGCCCTACGAAGGAGTTTGAGGTGGAGAGAGGATTGAGGTAAGGGGACCCTCTTTCTCCTTTCCTTTTTGTTATTGTTACGGAAGGATTAACTTGGTTGGTTAGGAATTCGGTTCGGATTGGTGAATTTTTGGGGTTTAACGTTAATTCAAAGTGTTTTATTGATATTCTTCAATTCGCGAATGATACATTGTTAATTGGAGATGGGAGTTAAAGACATATTTGGGCTATTAAATCTATTCTAAGGGGTTTTTAGTTAGTGTCGGGTCTTGGTATCAACTTTGGGGGGAGGATTACGCTTCTCAAATCGGTTCTTAATATCTTGTCCATTTTTATATGTCCTTTTACAAGATGTCAGTGAAGGTTCGTAGGGAGGTGATTAAACTTCAAAGCTGATTTCTTTGGGGGGAGTACAAAGGAAGCCAAAACGATCCATTGGATTAATTGGGAGAGCCTTTGTCTATCCTTTGATAAGGGATATCTTAATTTGAAGAGGATTGAGGATTTTAATGCGGCGTTGTTGCAAAAGTGGCGTTGGAGGATTCTTGGAGGGTCGGAGGAGTTATTGTTTAAAATCCTTAAAGCTAGGTATGGTGACATTTGCATTCATGTGTCGGGTCTTGGGTCTCGAAAAAAGGGGTGGTCTTCGCATTCCTTGTGGTGGATGGATCTGATCTCCACTATTAGTACTTATCCGAAGGGTATCTTCATTAAAAGTTGTAGATTTAAGGTGAAGAATGGTTTTAATACTCCTTTTTGGAAGGTGAATTGGACGTGCAGAGGTAGTTTCGATTGTGTTTATCCGAAAGATTTCGAGAAATCAGAATTAAAAGATGTTTCAATAGCGTGTTTAGGTGGTTGGAAAGAGGGGTGTGGGAGTGGGGTGATCTTGGAATAAAGCCGGAAAGGGCGGATGATAAGTTGGAGGGAGATCCTATTTTTTATACTAACATATCTTTTCTTGCAGGAACAGTAACAGAGAATGCGTCTCCAGTTACTGTTTCATTGAACATTGGGCATCCTTTTCAGCCTACATCTCATCAGCAGGACCACGGGCATCATCAACAACCGGTTGGCGCTATAGTTATTTGCAGTGGTACAGGATTTCCGCATTAAGGTGATGGGCAGGAGGTTTTTTCGCAGGATGAAGAGCTTCTCTCTGTGTCAACAGCAACCCGTACTACCTCTATTTTCAGTCGGCCTGATTCTGTCTCTCCAGCGACAAGCTCGTTGGTCCTGGAAACTCTTGCTGTTTTAAATGCTAATGCAGAAATTTATTCAGAGCATGCGCTATGCAGCGGGATCAGTAGCCAGTCGGAGCAAGTGCGGGAACATACAACAGAAGCTGGATTCTTTTTTGTGGTAGAAAGCTTGCAGGAAATTTTGGCTTGCAACAAACCAGTCAATTTGTTAAGAGATATCGTGCAATGGACAGATGAAGGCGGTTTTTCGGTAAAGTCATTCTACTGTTTGTCAAACCAATTCCGCATTCCCTTTGGTCATAGGATTCGCGAGGAAGAAGCTTTCAAACTCATTTGGAAAGCTATGGTTCCAATGAAAATAAAGGCTTTAGGGTGGAGGAGTTTTCTCAATAAACTACCGACAAAGGACCTTTTGTTGCATCGGAAGTGCATATCTCCGGAGTCGAGTAACAATTGTTGGTATTGTGATAATAGCGTTGAAACTTTGAAGCATTTGATTTTTGATTGTTCGGTTTCTAGGATTGTTTGGTCGGAGGTGGTGGTTTGGGCGGGTTTTGTTAACAGTTGTCGGGATGACTTCGAAGGATCTTTTTTTAGAGTGGTATTCTTTTGGAAAATCCAAAAAGATTAGAGAGGGTAGGAAAGGTAGTTTGTGGTTGGCGACGGTTTGGACCTTAGGTCTACTAGGAACAAAATTTCTTTTAGGAATTCTAAATGGAATGTTGTCGATAAGGTTTGAAAGGTGAAGTTTTTGGTTTGGAGGTGATCCTTCATTGGAGAAATTACTCACCCCAATTGTGATTTGTACGAGTTCGACAAAAATCCATAATTTTATTTATCGTAGGTTACAATTGGTAGGTAATTTTTTGTGTGTTGGTGAACGTTTTGTCTCTTTTGTAATTGGTTAGAGTACCAATTGTACTCGACTATAATTATAATATATTCTCCTTGCTTTAAAAAAAAATTAATTGACTTCATCTATATATATACTTCCCTTAATCCATAATATCAAATGACTCAAAACATGTGAATTAAAGATAAATTCTTCAAAGTTTATAAAGACACTTGGAAGGCCGGTAAAGATGATTAGTTTAGATATATGAATAACTTTTGAAAACATAGGAAGATTATAAGAGTAATTAAATTAAATATTTTAGGCCACAACCACAACATATGTCATGCAATCTTGATAAGTGTGCGAATCATCGAATCTGCCCTAGAAGACTAATGAGCAATGTGTGTAGCCATCATCCATCATGTTCATTTCCCTTTTTTATTTGAAAGAAAATCATCATGTTGCTTATTAGGAGGACTAGATTTTGACTATAATATATAAATATATTTCCAGTGCACGAAGAGTCACCCTTTTGCAATAAAGTAATGGCATATACGATACACTGACTTTGGACCTACCATTTCATAGATTAGCATTTGGTTTTCAAATTCCATAGGATAAAATTGCTTATCCCCTCAAAAGGGCTTGTATTTGGCATATCACATAACAACAGCTAGGTTCATTTGTCATCCATTATTTAAAGTAGCATGAGTTGGGTGGTCACAAATATGGGTATCAACCTCTTTGTTTGGTTTATATATGTCCACTTTCTTTTCATGACATTAAAGTATTTCATTTGAAGCATATCTTTTGAATGTAAAAGTTGGCCAAAATCTTTAAGAGCCCCACATACTAGATTTTCAGTACTTCAATAACAATATAAAGTTGATATGGATCTATTCCCACTTTCTAAAACTAGATAGTAACACTTAATTACAAACACTTTTCTGAACAGGGTTTTATCTCAAATTAAAAAATTAAAAAAGGAGAGAAAATAAGACATTTAGAACTCAAACCACCAGAATCACTGTCAAAAGAATAAATATCTTTAAGAAAAATAGCAAAACCACCAGCAATTTTTTAAACAGTTACACTTGAACTTGTTGATTTATCATTTGGGATTAGATGTCTATTTTTTTTCTGACCGTCGTGTCGACGTCTATTATTTTTATTTTCCAATCACCGTGTCGACATCTGTTTATTTTATCTTCCGACCGCCGTGTCGACGTCTGTTTATTTTATTTTCCAACCGCCGTGTCGACGTCTGTTTATTTATTTTTCCGAACGCCGTGTTGATGTCTGTTTATTTTATTTCCCGACCGCCGTGTCGATGTCTGTTATTTTATTTCCCGACCGCCGTGTCGATGTCTGCTATTTTATTTCCCGACCGCCGTGTCGATGTCTGTTATTTTATTTTCCGACTGCCGTGTCGATGTCTGTCATTTTATTTTCCGACCTCCGTGTTGATGTCTGCCATTTTATTTCTCGGTCGCCGTGTCGATGACTGTTATTTATTTCTTCAACCTCCGTGTTGAATTTTAATTCCCGACCGCCAAGTCGATGCCTGTTATTTTTTATTTTTCGACCGCCGTGTCGAAGTCCGTTAGTTATTTCCACAGCCGCCGTGAAAAGTTTGCTTTCCCAACCGTCGCGTCGATGTCTGTAATTTTTGTTTTTTCCCAACCGTCGTGACGATGTCTGCCATTTTGTTCTCCTGACCGCCGAGTCGATGTCATTTCAACTATTTTTCTCAGTCACCGAGTTGCTGTATTGGTATCCCCAGCAGTCATCTTTGAATTTGCTAACCCATCACGCCAATTAGTCTTTTCTCGTTCATAGTGTCATTTGGGCGCATCAAGCCATTGCCTTTTACTTTAAACCATTTTCTCGCTATCCTAAGTGTCAGTCTATTTTTAATCTTATGTTCTGGATTTTTGTTTTGTTCCCCGTCTTTCGTTATTCTTAGTGCCAGCAATTACACTTGAACCTGCTGATCTATCACTTTTGAATACATCATGTTTCCGTCTTGTCATCCTCAGTCTATTGTCATCCCCATTGAGTCTTCACCCTCATTTGCGTTTCTGTGGAACACCGTTGCATTTATCTTCATCATACCATATTCAGCATCTTCATCATATATACCATATTCAGCATATTCATCATTAAAAATTCAGCATGTTAGGGTTTATTGCATCTTGCATTGTCATCCCCAGCAAAACAAAAGTCTCTCATAAGTTCATAGCATGTCATTGCATTTAGGGGCAAAATTTTCTGTTATTTCTATATTTAAATACCTTTTACTCCGATTTTGTGAGGATTAACATCACTCATTCCATCGGATAAAGTTATTAAAATAGGGGCAACTGTCACACCCCAAATTTTACCCAGCATGCAATGACATCATATATTCATTAGAAATTTCCGAAATCTATTTTTCACTCATTTTCAAGCTGTGTATAAAAATTAATTTTATTTCCTTTCACTTCCAAGCCTCCATCCTTAGTTTTAATTTCTATTTCTCATTTCTGAACTTTTAATTCATTTTCGTGTTTAAATTCTATTTTTATTTCTTTCTTTTAATTTCTATTTTCAAGTTCTATTTTTTAATCTTTTATTGCAAAACCTACTTTTAGCTTTAATTCATCCTTTAATTTTCATTCCATTATAAACTTAATTTCCATTTTCTATCTTTTTCAAATTTCTCTTTTTATTTTATTTTATTTTTATTTCTAAATCTCAAGTTCTTAATGTTTTTCATTTTTAAATTTCAATTTAATCTCATCTACAAACTCCATGTCCATATTTATCTATTTATTATTATTTAGTTGAATTAACTTTCTTTTAGTTTTAATATGCATCTAATTTCAATTTATTTTGATTTAGAAACTGGTTTTGTTTTATTTTAGTTTTTTTAGTTTTTAAGTTTAGTTTAATTTTTAATTAGAATTTATAGTCTATTAGTTAATTTCTAGATTTAAGTTTATGGTTTCTTTTATCTTTTTGTTAATTAGATTTTTTATTTTTATTTCTAACTAAAGAAAGTCTTGTCCATTATCGCCAACCACAACCAATTACGTTGACTTCCACCAACAATCCTCCACGCCCATTTTGTTTTTCTTCTTCACAACATAGTGGCAAAAAGAATCGTTTCCGTTCAGTATACAAAGAAAAAAAATGTTACAAGAAGCCCGTGTAGCCAGTTCATTATCAAGTCATACATTAGTTTTGCCCTTACACATAACTTGCGGACCACTTGCCACAAACTATCTACACTAATATGCCTCCAAGACATTGTACAATGTGCACTGTAACACCAAGACAAACAACCTGCTCCAATACAGTCACAAACCTGCAGTAAGAAGGACAGATTGATAAAGTGACCATTTTGTTTTTAGCAAGACAGTGTAAAAGGACGAAAGAAAATCATTCACTACAAGAAAATTGGCAGATTACGACGGTTATTTTGGCAGGTTACGACGGTTAAAACCGTCGTAATATGCAATTCACGACGATTACAACACTGTCGCAGAAACGTCCGTCGCGAGGCTGTATAACGTCGGTTTTCAAAACCGTCACACCAACCGTCGTTATCTCTCACGACGGGTAGGGAACTGACGTAATTTACATATTGCAAGTGTTACAACCGTCATAAATTTCCATTTGTATTTTTATTTTTATATTGATTACGACGGTTACAACCGTCGTAAATTTCCATTTGTTTTTTTGTTTTTATATTGATTACGACGGTTGGAACCGTCGTAAATTTCTGTTCCATAGGTACATTTACAAGTAAATTCGTAGGAAATTTTCATTCCACAGATAAATCCGCCGGTATTTTATTTTTAAAATTAAAAAAAAAATTGATTGTAAAAATATATACAAAATGGGACAGAAAATAACATATTCTTCATTCAACTAAACATATATATATATATATATATATATATATATATATATATATATATATATATATATATATATATATATATATATATATATATATATATATATATATATATATATATATATCATAATTACAACAAAAATGCAGCACCATGTTACTTTATAAAACTTATCGTATTACAATTACATTCAAATAAAAAATAATAAGCAACCTCGTGAACGGGTTTACTAGAAACACTTTTTAATAAACAGATCTAATGGGAGAGCTAAATTCCTTCCGCAAGGTGTCACTATCACCTTTAAGAGAGCGCAAAGCACTGATAATTATCTCATAACACAGCACACGATGAGCAAGTGCTTGTTCGCTGACTGTTGCATCAATTTCATCATTATAAGCATCACCTGCAGGGTCGATAGCCTATGCCTTTTGAAGAGTGGACACAACGACTTTCGTAAAATCTGCATTTTTAAATTCAAATATAGAGATTATAAATCTGACATTAACAATGTAAGACCTATTCCTTGAGTGATGGGCTATAGTTTGAGTATCTACACAACAATTTTAAACCTATTAATTTAGTATCATTTCCTCTTTCTCATGGAGATAACTTAGTTATATAAACTTAACATAAAATTCAAAATTCTACATTCAGACATATAAGAAACATAATGCACATAAAAGTAATAATTATAAGATTATAATTCTATCAGAAAAATCATAATATTCTGAGTTGATGAACATATAAAACATTAAAAAAATCAAGACATTGAAATTACCGGTTGTTCTGGTCCGGCCCAATTCCTCCAATTGGGCCAAGAAGACTGATCCAATAAACCTGCTCGACGTCGAGCGCAATCATGAAAAGTGGTCCTCAGCCGACCACAAACAGTCCGATCACGATGAGGTTCTCTAACGGCTAGTATTGACCGTTGCCTATCTTCACGGATCCCTCGATCCGCGCCTCACAGAACGAACCAATAATCTTCCAGCTGGTCCCTTATATAAACCCTCTCATTTGAGAGGGTCGGGTATTCAATTTCTCTGACCTTTATACTTGTACTTGCCCACTCTTGCTCGGTTACTTACTTTAGCATCGGAGTGCCTTGCAGGTACAACCCCTTTTCTCCTCAACGACCATATCCATCCGCTCTCGAGGTCAGCCGCATCGGATCCTGATCTCCAGGTACGATCAGGTGGCGCCGTCTGTGGGAAACTGATTTCCCCGTTCTTCTTTCAAGATCCTCAAAGAACCAAAAGTTTTAACAAGATCCATGGCTGCTCGGGACAACTAGGAAAATCGATCGAACAATGGTATGATTCTCACACAACGTGAGAGCAACATCCATCCTCCTCTACATGACAAAACGGTGCAAGACCACCCGGACGGGAAGGCAGCATCACTTTCGCCCGATCGCGATCAACCTTTAGAAAGTCGCCCGGAAACTCTTTTTCCTTCGACTCCCTCAGGGTCAGATTTCACTGCATTGGCCGAGATCCTGAATCAAACAAACTTGCTGCTCCTCACCCATGGCGAGAAGATCGCCTGTCTTGAAGATAACTCTCGTCGTCGACCACAATCTCCCACGAGACCTCAAAGGGAACACACTCCATCTCCTGCTAAGAAGAAGAGGAAAGGGCACACCGACGAATCAACAGGCGACAAACGTTTTCGTCAGTCTTCCCCACGACCCTCTCCTAAAAGAAAATCAAGAAGGAGCAGGTCAAGATCTGCCTCTCCCCGACGAACAAAGAAACATGCCCACAGGTCTTCATCGCTCAATTCTAGCGACGACGAGGACGCTCGGGGTTCCCTATCGTCTGAAATCATGGCGGCCAAGCTTCCAAGAGGCTTAGAGAAACCCCCTCCGTTAGGCTCGTATGATGGGACCACCGACCCAGAGGAGCACATCGAAAATATCGATGCACTGCTCGACTATCGGGGCGTACGAGGGGCAATCAAATGCCGACTCTTTCCTACAACGCTGAGGAAAGGAGCAATGACATGGTACAAAAGCCTTGAGGCTGAATCCATTACATCATGGAAACAACTTGGACGCACGTTCTCCAGGCACTTTACCGCATCAAGACGACACCCAAAGACAGAGGCTTCGCTCGAAGCAATAATCCAGGGGAGGGACGAGCCTTTACAAACTTACATCGAGAGGTTCAATAAAGAAAGGGTCCAAGTATCCACGACCGACGACATGAAAAAATACTTGCTGGAACGAGGGCTACGCCCCTCGACCGATTTCCATCGGGCGGTCGGCATTGAAACCCCGACCACCCTCGACGCGTTCCTACTGAAAGCCCAAGCCTACATCCAATATGAAGAAAAGCAAGCAGCCAGTTCAGTAAGGGACGCCCGACGCCGTGAAGATGCCAAACCACACCGGGTCGATGAACCCTCGACATCTCGTCGAGGAGGAGACAAAAGAAAGGATGATCGCTCCCGTGAACCGCGGGAGCACCGGGGACCTATCGGTCAGTTCCACGAATACACACCTCTCCTGGCCTCCAGGGAGAAAATTTTGTCTGAGTGCGCCAATTCGAAATTCAAACAGGCAGGAGTACGTTTTCCGAGGCAACAACCTAGCAAGCCCGACACGGATAAAACGAAATACTGCAGATTCCACAAGATTCACGGACACAACACAGAGGATTGCATCCACCTCAAGGACGCGATCGAAATCCTCATCAAAGACGGGCACCTGAAGCAGTTCACCAAGTCCAGAGACACTCCTCGATAGGATACACAAGAGACCCAGAAAGTCGAGGAAGCCGTACCCATCCCTGCGGATGCTAACATGCAGGTCGCTCTGAGCATTTATCGCCCGGAAGATTTCTTTTTACCAGATCACACCGAGAGTTCGGGGTACCTCTCCTCCCATAGCCCATGGGAAGCTTTTCCTTCGGCAATGGTCATATCAGGAGGAGGCTTCAACAAAATCACGGTCGGTTCCGTGAAACGAAAATTCGACCAGTTAATTGCCAAAGGGCCCGCGCAAAACGCCACCCTGGACCCACCAAGAGAGGGCTACGTACCCCTTGCATTCTATCGGGAGGAACTCCTAGGAGGGGCACCCAACGCTAGCATTCCTCTGCTCATCCGAGCGCGCATGGCGAACTTCGATGTGAGGAGGATCCTAGTGGACCAAGGTAGTTCATGCGACATCATGTACTCCCAGCTGTTTTCGACACTTCAGCTAAACGAGACACACCTAACTCCATACGTCGGATCAGACCTGCAGGGTTTCAACGGAGCAGTATCCCGACCATGGGGCTATGTCGACCTATTTGTTACCTTCGGGGCGGGCGAGACAGCCAGGACGGTTAGAGTCCAGTTCCTAGTCGTGGACTGCCCATCGCTGTACCAATGCATACTAGGACGACCAACTTTGGCCGAACTAATCGCTGTGCCGTCCACCGTTCACCTGAAGATGAAGTACTACACTACTTCAGGTAAAGTCGCCACATTGCACGGAGACGTCGACGCTGCCCGTAGATGTTTCGAAGCAGCATCAAAAGGTCTCAACTCGATATCATACCAACCAAGTCCCCTGACATCGAATTCGCCGGATATTCCCAGGGATTTCCCTCAGGTAGATTCGATCGACCTAGACTGCAGATTTTCAGATAGTAGCGAGGGCGTCCAGAGGCCAACAGAGTCGTTATCCCGACCAATACCGGATGGAGACTTCGAACTGATTCCTTTGGGGGAGGACCCAGCCCGGTGTGTTAAAATCGGAGCACATATGCCTGTATTGGTGAAGCGACAGTTGGAAGCTTGCCTCAAACGGAACACAAATTTATTTGCCTGGAGCGCCGCAGAAATGCCAGGGCTCGATCCCGAGACAGCTTGCCACCACCTCTCTATCGACCCAACACATAAAGCGGTCGCTCAACGCAGGAGGAAGCAGTCGACCGAGAAGACCGAAGCTGCTGAATCTGCTGTTAAAGACCTCCTAGAGGCTAAATTTGTAACCGAGGCTAGGTATACGACCTGGCTCTCAAATGTTGTACTTGTGAAAAAATCTAGTGGAAAATGGAGGATGTGCGTTGATTATACCGATCTCAATCGGGCATGCCCGAAAGATGCATACCCTTTACTTAACATCGATAAATTGGTCGACAATTCGTCCGGTTACAAGTTGCTATCCTTCATGGACGCATATTCAAGGTACAATCAAATACCCATGGTCGTGTCTGACAAAAAATACACGACCTTCATGACCGAATCGGGCAATTACTTTTACAATGTTATGCCCTTCGGTCTAAAAAATGCGGGCGCAACATATCAGCGCATGATGAATAGGGTTTTCCGAGCCGAAATCGGAGACATGCTCGAAGTATACATGGACGACATGATCGTCAAATCTCAACAAGAAACGGACCACACATCCCATTTACGAAAAGTGTTCGACCAAGCACGAAAGTGCAAAATGCGCTTCAACCCTGAAAAATGCACATTTGGTGTCCGAGCAGGAAAATTCCTCGGATTCTATTTGACCGAACGAGGCATCGAGGCCAACCCCGACAAGTGTCGGGCATTCGCGGAGCTCCTAACCCCACTTCCAAAAAATCCATACAATCACTAAACGGGGTCATTACCTCCCTTGCTCGATTCGTGGCAAAATCCGCTCAACACGCTCTCCCTTTTTACAAACTCCTCCACAAAGAGGCAACTTTCGAGTGGACAGTGGAGTGCGAGCTAGCACTATCCCACCTAAAAAATGCACTAAGTGAACCCCCAGTCTTATCCAGACCAGAAGAAGGGGAGATACTGTATCTCTACCTTGCAGTCGCAAACGAAGCAGTAAGCACAACACTCGTGCGCGACCTACCCGAAGGACAAAAACCTGTATATTTCACAAGCAAAGCACTCCACGGCCCAGAAATTCGATACCTTCAGATAGAAAAGGTTGCTTTGGCCCTCCTTCTCGCAGCTAGAAGGCTACGCCATTACTTTCTGACTCACACCATCATCGTAAGGACCGATCAGCCCATAAGACAGTTGCTCGGTCGACCAGACATGGCCGAACGAATGTTAAAATGGTCATTAAAACTATCTGAGTTCGATGTCAAGTTTGAAGGAAGACAAGCTCTCAAAGCTCAAGCGCTGGCCGACTTCGTGGCTGAACTTACATTCACCGAGCAAAACCCGAAAGTTTCGTCCAGGTGGGTTATTTTCATGGACGGTGCATCTGGCCCGGCGGGTAGCGGAGCCGACATTATTTTGGAAAACGAAGAGGGGAACATCATTGAAGTGTCCCTAACCTTATCTTTCCCCACTTCTAACAACCAAGCAGAGTATGAAGCTTTCCTAGCGGGCATACGGCTCGCGACCGATCTGGAAGCAGAAGAGATCACGATCTGCACGGATTCCCAGTTGGTCGCAAGCCAGGTCCGAGGAGATTTCCAGGCCAAAAATGATAACATGGCCGAATATTTGGCCTTCGTAAAAGGCGAACTAAAACGGTTCAAAAGTGTGGAAGTCAAACACATTCCGCGGGAAAACAATGCCCGCGCAGACATCCTGTCCAAATTGGCAAGCACTAAAAGGAAAGGAAACAACAAGTCCTTCATACAGAAATTGCTTTCCCGACCAAGTATCGGACACTCATCGACCCGCGTAGACATTAACGTCGTGGGCGACACGGGCTGCTGGATGACCCCAGTGTTCAACTATTTAACTAAAGGAGAATTACCAACCGACCCAAAAGAAGCCAGTACTATACGACGAAGGGCATGCTCATATTCTTTAGTAGGTGGACGTATGTATCGTCGAGGATTCTCTACACCCCTCCTCAGGTGTGTAGAGGAGGAAAACATTCCACACGTACTAAGGGAAGTCCACGAAGGAATCAATGCACAACATCCTGGCGGACGTTCATTGGCTCGAAAAATCCTAAGGGCAGGATACTACTGGCCCACCCTCCAACACGATGCAAAAGAGCATGTGAAGAGGTGCGACAAATGCCAACGACATGGAGACGTGCACGCAGCACCCCCATCCGAGCTAAAATCATTATCGTCACCCTGGCCGTTCGCATGGTGGGGGATGGATATCTTAGGACCATTCGTCGTTGGGTCTGGTCAGAATAAATACTTAATTGTAGGTGTCGACTATTTCACCAAGTGGATAGAAGCTGAGGCCCTAGCCAAAATCACTGCGCTCAACATACTCCGTTTCTTCAAGAGAAACATCCTCGCCCGATTCGGGGTGCCCCTCGCCATCGTGACCGACAACGGAACTCAATTCACAGATAAACACTTCAAAGAATTCGTTGCATCAATGGGGACGAAACAACATTTCGCTTCAGTCGAGCATCCTCAAACTAACAGGCAAGCAGAGGCCACGAACAGGGTAATCCTAAGAGGTTTGAAACGAAGATTGGACGAGCATAAGAAACACTGGGTCGAGGAGCTACATAGCGTACTATGGGCATATAGGACCACACCCCACTCAACAACCGGAGAATCCCCATTTCGATTAGCATATGGGACCGAAGCGGTGATCCCTATAGAAATGCACGTCCGATCGAGGCGCACGGAATCCCCCATGGAACAAGATAACAATTCTGAAGCTATAAGAGACGAGCTCGACATGGTCGAAGAAGTTCGATCGGAGGCCGCTCTTCGAGAATTCACTCTCAAACATAAAATAGCCGCTCAGTATGATTCTAAGGTCATAAGGCGGACGTTAGAGGTGGGCAGCCTTGTCCTTAGAAGAAATCACAGAGACCCCCGCGAGGGAAAACTAACGCCCAATTGGGAAGGCCCGTATCGCGTTCGAGCAAAAACCGAGAACGGAGCTTATTATTTGGAAAATCTACACGGGGAAGAGCTCGCTCGGCCTTGGAACGCCGAGAAACTCAAACAATACTATAGCTAAATCAGTCACCTTACTCAACTTCCAAGCGAGGAGAAAGGGAGACCGACGGAAAACTGCGTGCCTAGGTACGAGCACGACAGCCCAAATATAACAAAGTCAAGCAAGATCTCCTTTCAAGCAAAAGAGAAGCTTGCCGCACGAACGAATACTCAAACGAGTCCGACGTCGCCTAAGTACCACGACCAGGTAGAACCCCAGCTCGCGATGGGATGTTCACGCCACGGAGCCCGAGCCATTATCTTGGCCTGGGCACCGATCGGGAGTAAGACTCTCAAATACTGATTGGTCCCCCTAACCAACAGATCACTCACACACCCCGTATCCATTCGATTACTTCTAATTAATGCAAAGACGCACACCAAACACTTAGTAAAAATAACAAGTAAACTATGTCCTCCGACGGACGCATTGTTACGAGCAAACAAAATAAGAAACCGACCATCAAGGTCGAACACATGACATTAAAAGAAAAAAATGCGACACCAAAGGGCCGACTTGTTCAGGGTTACAAATAAAGGGGGCCACGCCCCCCAAAACAGAAAATACATTATAAGTTACAAAGGCACGCAGACCATAAATTAATTATCCTCGCCTCCCGGGCGGCCTTCATCTTCACGAGCATCCTCCTGGCCCAGCTGCGCTTCAGGTTGACCAAGCTGATCAGTCGACCCCGGCTGAGAGTCGTCCACCACCAAATCTGAGGGGACCACGATCCGACCTTCCACGACCTTGTACAGGTAGCTCATGCGACCAACGTCCAAGGCCATGTCAGGGTGGAGAGATTTCATCTGGTCCACCGCATTCTGGAAGCTAAGCTCAGTTGATGCGTTCAGATCTTCCATGTCTTGGTCGATCCGAGCAAGAAACTGAGCCCTCGTCACCAGATTTTTAGTCTCCTCATCCTCGTCCTCCTTGGGGCAAAAGGTGTCCTTCAGTTTCTTATTTTGCTCAAGCACCCTCTTCTTGTCGACCTCAAGTTTGGCGACGACGGCAGCTCTTTCGTTCGACTCTTTGGTAGCAGCTTTAGCCTCCTCAGTGGCCGCTGTCAACTTAGCCTCAGAAGCAGCCAGCTGCTCCTTAAGCTTGCTATTCTCCCGCTCCAGTCCAGGACTCCCTTCGGCCGTCAGCCAGGCCATTGTCAGGACCTGCATGACTGCGCTCGCGTCCTGAGCCAGAGATAGTCGCCGAGCAGGACGGTCCATCCCCTCCAAGAACAGAGAGTCGCACGATCCACCTCCATGCTGGTCCCTTCAAAGAAATTGCGCACCACAAAACATGGGGGTATCCCGTGCTTTGGCTTTGGAGGAGCGCTGGCCGTTAAATCTACAGTGGCCGCTGATTTGTGTTTCTTCATTAAGGAGCCAGTCGATGCGCTCGGCGAACCCTGGACCAAAGGGCCCGACCCCGAGCCACTCGTCTCGGTCAGCTTGGTCTGCACGACCCTTGATCGTTTCCTCTGCTGCTGGACCAAACGCTCTTGAATTTTGTCCAAAGGATTCGTCAGGGAACCTGAAAAAAGAAAAGGATCAAGTTAGTCATAAGCAACAAAATCAAACCAAGGATTTAACGAGGGCAAATAAACGGATACCATAGAAGTCGGACACTTCCTGCCCATTACGACAAGCCAGCAGCTCGGTAACGTTGATCAAAGGACGCTCCACAGCTTCCCCCCATCCTGATCAACTATGACCTTCCCATCTCCGTCCAACAGAGGGGTCGGAGTGAAGGAGGCTATTAACTTTCTGAAGGCCTCGAAACTGGCCGCATCGTCATCATTCAGTGTATCTCCCACTTGGACGAACTCCCCCACAGGTTTTTCATAGTGAGCGTAACTCCAAGAAAAGGGGAACAGCCACAGTCTCCTCGGAATCACCTGACCTTGGTCGTCAAGCTTAGGCTCGTCATTCTCGTCAGTGTCTATCCCAAGAAAGCTCATAGCTCTCACGGCCGCCGCGCTCGCAGGCTTTATCAGGAAGTAGTCAGTTTTGAAGGCCTGGATGGATTCTGAATGGGCCTTAAAGATCTTGGTCCGCTGCTTAAAGGACACGAACCCCTTTCGGTCAGTTCCTCGCCCAACTTGGCGCTGTAAGGAGAAGAGGCGGAAGAAGAGGGGAAGTGTGGCACCAACGCCCAGATAGGCGCACGTCATCTCGAACGCCCTTAGAAATGCATATGAGTTGGGGTGTAATTGGGAAGGAGCTACACAGAGATGCCCGAGCACGGCGCTCACAAAGTCGCTGAAAGGCAACGTCACCCCCAGGACTGAAGTTGCATATTCGTACATGAAGAACGCCCGACCACGAAAATCTGAGAAGATACGGTCGTCGTCTCCCGGGCAGGTTACAACCCAATCAGCAGGATCACCAACAACTGGCAGCGGCTCCGATCGAGGTCTCGAGAATGAGGACACCTTGTCCAGCAAATCTTCCATCACCCATTCTTCGGGCGAGACCCTCGTCTGGTCAGGACACTGAGGCGAGTCTGTCGACGGTCCTGTAGTACTTGTATCCGAACTTTCCGAGGAGCTCCCGGAGCCTGAAGGTATGGACGTGGACGACCCTGAATCTCTCGAGGACGTCTCCTCAGAAAGCACATCCAGCGGATTCACGAGTGATTTTTCACCTGAAAAGCAGAGGAAAGGCGTCAGTGAATTCGATTAATAATATCAAATCTACCCTTCCACCGCTCGACAAGTGAAAGGGCACGCATCAGCTCAGAGACTATGTCCCGAGCTGTAGCCCTGGCTGACCATCGCTCAGAGCAACGGTTGACGCCCAATATTATATATGTCAAGGATCTAACCTAATATCCATCAAACCCAAGTCTAAGTCGACCAATATCTACGTCGACCCTAAAGTTAGGGTTTGCAACCGACCGGCTACGGTGGCAGAAGTCTTAAGGTTTACCGATTCCAAATCTAAAATCTACCGGTAAAATCATCCTAAACCGCATACATTTCTACAAAATCTAAGCTATAAACACCTAGAGAGAAGAAAAAGAGCCGTACCTTGCGCTTGAGAAGACATTCTTGAAGAAAATGAGCTTCTGAAAGTGGTGGTCGGTAAAGAATGGCGGTGGTCGACGGCTGAGACAGTGGCAGTTGAGCGAGCAGAGTCTTGAGGAAGAAGATGAAACGAAAAGGTCAAAATGGGCCCTGAGAATCCTATTTATAGGATGGGAAACACGTGCACACACGCGTGACCCCTACACGCTAGCCCCTAGACTAGCCGTCAAATCATTAATAGGCGCGAATTTCCAGATATTCCAGCTTTTCGTTTTACATTCTTCTGTCGAGCAACACATCATCTGCCCGTTCCCAGAAGATCGACAACATAGATCCCTGACCTTAACATTACGCTTCGCCGAGCACAACATCACTCTTAAGTCACTGCTCTACAGCGCGAGCAATGACTTGGGGGGCTCCTGTTCTGGTCCGGCCCAATTCCTCCAATTGGGCCAAGAAGACTGATCCAATAAACCTGCTCGACGTCGAGCGCAATCATGAAAATTGGTCCTCAGCCGACCACAAACAGTCCGATCACGATGAGGTTCTCTAACGGCTAGTATTGACCGTTGTCTATCTTCACGGATCCCTCGATCCGCGCCTCACAGAACGAACCAATAATCTTCCAGCTGGTCCCTTATATAAACCCTCTCATTTGAGAGGGTCGGGTATTCAATTTCTCTGACCTTTATACTTGTACTTGCCCACTCTTGCTCGGTTACTTACTTTAGCATCGGAGTGCCTTGTAGGTACAACCCCTTTTCTCCTCAACGACCATATCCATCCACTCTCGAGGCCAGCCGCATCGGATCCTGATCTCCAGGTACGATCACCGGTGATTAACTGAAGATACAAAATGGTGGGTGGGCTGAACTTGTAACACTTCCAGCACTAAACCGGGTTCACTTTTTTCCATAACGGACACTGAACATGTAACACTTCCAGCATTAAACAACTCACTCCAATTATCACCTTCTCATTTGCCTATAATATAAACACCAAAACACAAAACTATTCCATAACCTAAAAGGTTAATAAAAAATTCAATGATTAAAGGAACCATACAAAGAGCTGTAGTAACTTCTTAAGAACCATGTTCTTCTTCAATGATTTTATGGCCATGAATATAACAAACTATATGATTATGATAACCCACATTGAAATACATCTTTGACAGAATATGCAAAGTATGAAAGATACTTATCTTTTACTAGTAGTGTTGTTGAGCTAGGTTACATTGTTGATTCAGAACATATTTCCCCCATTGAAAAACAACTTTGACATCCTTTATTTACACAACCCCTTTTCAAGGATAGCACCGAAATTGTTATCCGACTTCGTCCGCCTCACAGTGACTACATCTATTTCGCCCCAAAGATATCTGTACGATATAAGCTTCAGGATGGCATCCACGCCAGCTGTGAGAATTGATTCTGATTCAATGAATAAAGATTCGACTGAACTTCCATGGTGGTGCGATCTTCCATGATATTATTGCAGTTTAAACATCTGGATGCGCTTCCGTATCAGTGGTAGAAAAACAATAAACAGAGTGAAATTTCAGAACCATCTATGAGCCCTAGTCACATTGTTGATTTGATCCAAATTAATAGGTCTTTCCAATCTCTTCTTCAAGTTTCTAAATTTCTTCATGGGATCAAATCAACTATTGTAAGTACCTATCATATGCTAACAAATTGGGTTAAAACAAACACAGAAGGCCTGAGTTCAAGCAGAAGACATTGTAATAAACATTATATCTGCTGACATATCATATTGATGATGCACTTACACAATATGTTGCCCAATGGAAGACTTCATGCTACAGTTCTGCATCTAGTTTCCTCAATAGCTCGTCAAGAAGCCTCTGAAAAAACATGTGTCTACGAAAAAACAGACCTATACTAATACTAACTAGCAAACATCCATAAGATGAAGAATATGTTATCCACAACTTTAACCTACTCTTCTTTGCCTGAAGCTCTGTTGTCTACAACCTCTGCTTTGTATCCTCAAGATGCATCCACTTTGTTGAACACCATTTATTTCCTTTAATTACCGGGCAACCGCCTGAAAGCAAAGATTAGTGAATTAACTTCATCAATCATAAAATCCAATGGAATTTTATATGAGTTCGAATGACATGGCTATAATATTTTCAACATAAGGTTCATCATACTCTATAAAACTTTACAGGAGAAGTGGAAATAGAGCATGGATGCATACAATTAAACATTAGTAGCATATATGAGGACCCAAAATTGTGAAATCAAGTTGCATTCCACATCACCTTAAATTTAGTGTTTCACGAGAGGACCAACTACCGACATTAGCACATTAAGATATATTATCCCTTAATTAGAAATAATAACTTATCCAATATTTCTCACTAAGTACTTAAGAGGATCTTGAATAAGTGTTTATACGTAAAACGTTTGGAGCATTTTTCCCACTACCTCAATATATGTGAAGCAACAAAAAGGTTTAGGAATGAATGGAAAGAGACAAACAGGTAAACATAGGTACCACACAAAAAATCGTACCTACTGGTCTGAAGGTAAAGTCCGCAATTCTTTTTTCAATATTCTGGATAGTTTTGTCCTTTCCTCTCTTCAAAAACATTCTTGAACTAGTTCGAACCCTACAAGCAGGGGATATATCAAGAGTAATGCATTACCACTAGACACTATTATAAAAAATATGATCTAAAATTATTGGAATCAATACAAAAAAAACACAACCAAAGACAAACCTGCTTTCTGTACTCTTTCCTGTCTTGCTATCAACAACACTTGATTTTTCAATGAAAGGCTTGGCAAGATTGATCATGTACTCACATTCTTCTTTTGACTGCTCAAAATGATAGGAAAAATGGAAATTTTAAAACAATATAAATTCCAACAGTTTACCACCACATCAATGCAAATATTTTCTAACAGATTAGTAGCATCCTCTAGTGTTGGCTTCAAACAAATTCATCTCTAAACAATATAAATTCCAACATTGCATCTCTAAACTTTTCATCATTTTCCATGAGTTTCTAACAGATTAGTCCTCTATATTAATACCATAATTTGTGAAAAGTTTTCAAATTTGTGTTAAATTAAATTAGCAATTCACAATGCATCAATCTTTCACCAACCAAAACTGCAAGATACAGTGAAAATAAATAAATAAGTGAATCCAAAACCTAGAACCACTGAAATGAATTCCACAAATTTGACAGAATGTGCAAATTTAACCAAAATGTACATTCTAGCAACTATTAAATTATGAAAAACAAGCAGATTTTCGAGAAGATCTGGAAAAGATCAAATAGCAAGAGAAGAATCAAGATACAGTAGAACAACCAATGAAAAATTATCAAGATATTCTGAAACCGCGAGTAAAAATATGTGTAGAGAAACTAAAGAGTTAGGGAAATTAGATTTACCTACAAGGATTTTCACTACATGAGCTAAGAAATTGGCTCATCGAGATTTCCATGGAATTCGAAGGCACCAAATGATTTTAAAATCCTCCAACTGGAAACCCTTTGTTGCTGGATTAGTATCCAGTTTTAGAATCATTGGAAATCGTATATCTAACTCGAAAAATCCCTTTTAGATTATCGATTATCGATTATTTGCTTGTTGTTTATGGCTTTTAGAGAGAGAAAGAGATGGAGAGAGATGAAATTATGGTGGTGATGAAGAAACAAAAGCGTTGGAGGGTTCGATTGGCTCGTTTTGTTCGATGACCATTTCTTTTTAATATATTTTTATTATATTTCTATGTTTTTTAGAATACATAATTCTATTATATTATAAATAAATAATGCATAATTCTATTATTATTATAAATAAATAATACATAATTCTAATATTTATATAATTAGTTATTATTATTAATATTATTAATATAATTACTATTACTAATATTATAATAATTATTATTGAAATTGATTAATAAAATTAAAAAGGTGGGAAAATAAATATGAAAGAGAAAAAAGTGGGAAAGTAAAGAAATAAAAAAAAGTTGTGATTATGATTAACAAAAGTAGTCGCGACAGTTCGCTCTAATCGTCGCGAGTGTGAAAAGAGGACGGCTCTTTGTTAACTGTCGCAATTATTTTATACAATATGCCTAAACAATTTGCGACGGTTGGCCCAAACTGTCGTGACAACTGTCGTAGTCCAGGAATAAGGATAATTTTTGTGAAAACTGTCGCAAAAAATCTGCGACAGTTGACCCTAACTGTCGTGACAATCGTCACGATACAAGAATAAAGACGGTTTTGTGATAACTGTCGCAAATCAAGTGTCGTAAATCTCCTTTTTTCTTGTAGTGATTTCACACCACATCAAAACATATTCATTTTCACTCAAGATCACCGAACCCGGTCAAAGTAAACCAAATTCAAAATCATTCACCATAATAAATCCTACACCAGTCATGAAATGGTATTTAGAGGAAAAGAAGTAATTTCGCAAAAAAGGGGGGCTGTACTAACAGCATAAATTATGGTTGCTTTCAAGAGAGATATAAACGAAATTAAGGAAAGTATGATAGTCCTGTTATGGCAAATTCAGACCTGCTGAAAAAGCAGGGTTACAGGATGATAATCCTCTCTCCACCACTTTGCAGCAAACACCAAAATAGGTAATCCTGCAAATCAATAACAAAAAGCCTCAAAACCATTCACTATAATAGAATTTCCTTCACCCCATAAGTCAAAATGTTGCTTTTGAAAGGGACAAAACATACAAAAACAAACGAATCCAGATGTACAAACTTAATCAGCAAGTTATAGGCAAAAAACCCAAAACCTATTGATCGTACCTGGAGATCAGGATCCGATGCGGCTGGCCTCGAGAGCGGATGTATATGGTCGTTGAGGAGAAAAGGGGTTGTACCTGCAAGGCACTCCGATGCTAAAGTAAGTAACCGAGCAAGAGTGGGCAAGTACAAGTATAAAGGTCAGAGAAATTGAATACCTGACCCTCTCAAATGAGAGGGTTTATATAAGGAACCAGCTGGAAGATTATTGGTTCGTTCTGTGAGGCGCGGATCGAGGGATCCGTGAAGATAGGCAACGGTCAATACTAGCCGTTAGAGAACCTTATCGTGATCGGACTGTTTGTGGTCGGCTGAGGACCACTTTTCATGATTGCGCTCGACGTCGAGCAGGTTTATTGGATCAGTCTTCTTGGCCCAATTGGAGGAATTGGGCCGGACCAGAACAAGAGCCCCCCAAGTCATTGCTCGCGCTGTAGAGCAGTGACTTAAGAGTGATGTTGTGCTCGGCGAAGCGTAATGTTAAGGTCAGGGATCTATGTTGTCGATCTTCTGGGAACGGGCAGATGATGCGTTGCTCGACAGAAGAATGTGAAACGAAAAGCTGGAATATCTGGAAATTCGCGCCTATTAATGATTTGACGGCTAGTCTAGGGGCTAGCGTGTAGGGGTCACGCGTGTGTGCACGTGTTTCCCTTCCTATAAATAGGATTCTCAGGGCCCATTTTTACCTTTTCGTTTCATCTTCTTCCTCAAGACTCTGCTCGCTCAACTGCCACTGTCTCAGTCGTCGACCACCGCCATTCTTTACCGACCACCACTTTCAGAAGCTCATTTTCTTCAAGAATGTCTTCTCAAGCGCAAGGTACGACTCTTTTTCTTCTCTCTAGGTGTTTATAGCTTATATTTTGTAGAAATGTATGCGGTTTATGATGATTTTACCGGTAGATTTTAGATTTGGAATCGGTAAACCTTAAGACTTCTGCCACCGTAGCCGGTCGGTTGCAAACCCTAACTTTAGGGTCGACGTAGATATTGGTCGACTTAGACTTGGGTTTGATGGATATTAGGTTAGATCCTTGACATATATAATATTGGGCGTCAGCCGTTGCTCTGAGCGATGGTCAGCCAGGGCTACAGCTCGGGACAAAGTCTCTGAGCTGATGCGCGCCCTTTCACTTGTCGAGCGGTGGAAGGGTGAATTTGATATTCTTAATCGAATTCACTGACGCCTTTCCTCTGCTTTTCAGGTGAAAACTCGCTCGTGAATCCGCTGGATATGCTTTCTGAGGAGACGTCCTCGAGAGATTCAGGGTCGTCCACGTCCATACCTTCAGGCTCCGGGAGCTCCTCGGAAAGTTCAGATACAAGTACTACGGGACCGTCGACAGACTCGCCTCAGTGTCCTGACCAGACGAGGGTCTCGCCCGAAGAATGGGTAATGGAAGATTTGCTGGACAAGGTGTCCTCATTCTCGAGACCTCGATCGGAGCCGCTGCCAGTTGTTGGTGATCCTGCTGATTGGGTTGTAACCTGCCCGGGAGACGACGACCGTATCTTCTCAGATTTTCATGGTCGGGCGTTCTCCATGTACGAATATGCAACTTCAGTCCTGGGGGTGACGTTGTCTTTCAGCGACTTTGTGAGCGCCGTGCTCGGGCATCTCTGTGTAGCTCCTTCCCAGTTACACCCCAACTCATATGCATTTCTAAGGGCGTTCGAGATGACGTGCGTCTATCTGGGCGTTGGTGCCACACTTCCCCTCTTCTTCCGCCTCTTCTCCTTACAGCGCCAAGTTGGGCGAGGAACTGACCGAAAGGGGTTCGTGTCCTTCAAGCAGCGGACCAAGATCTTTAAGGCCCATTCAGAATCCATCCGGGCCTTCAAAACTGACTACTTCCTGATAAAGCCTGCGAGCGCGGCGGCCGTGAGAGCTATGAGCTTTCTTGGGATAGACATTGACGAGAATGACGAGCCTAAGCTTGACGACCAAGGTCAGGTGATTCCGAGGAGACTGTGGCTGTTCCCCTTTTCTTGGAGTTACGCTCACTATGAAAAACTTGTGGGGGAGTTCGTCCAAGTGGGAGATACACTGAATGATGACGATGCGGCCAGTTTCGAGGCCTTCAGAAAGTTAATAGCCTCCTTCACTCCGACCCCTCTGTTGGACGGAGATGGGAAGGTCATAGTTGATCAGGATGGGGGGGAAGCTGTGGAGCGTCCTTTGATCAACGTTACCGAGCTGCTGGCTTGTCGTAATGGGCAGGAAGTGTCCGACTTCTTTGGTATCCGTTTATTTGCGCTCGTTAAATCCTTGGTTTGATTTTGTTGCTTATGACTAACTTGATCCTTTTCTTTTTTCAGGTTCCCTGACGATTCCTTTGGACAAAATTCAAGAGCGTTTGGTCCAGCAGCAGAGGAAACGATCAAGGGTCGTGCAGACCAAGCTGACCGAGACGAGTGGCTCGGGGTCGGGCCCTTTGGTCCAGGGTTCGCCGAGCGCATCGACTGGCTCCTTAATGAAGAAACACAAATCAGCGGCCACTGTAGATTTAACGGCCAGTGCTCCTCCAAAGCCAAAGCACGGGATACCCCCATGTTTTGTGGTGTGCAATTTCTTTGAAGGGACCAGCATGGAGGTGGATCGTGCGGACTCTCTGTTCTTGGAGGGGATGGACCGTCCTGCTCGGCGACTATCTCTGGCTCAGGACGGGAGTGCAGTCATGCGGGTCCTGACAATGGCCTGGCTGACGGCGAAGGGAGTCCTGGACTGGAGCGGGAGAATAGCAAGCTTAAGGAGCAGCTGGCTGCTTCTGAGGCTAAGCTGACAGCGGCCACTGAGGAGGCTAAAGCTGCTACCAAAGAGTCGACCGAAAGAGCTGCCGTCGTTGCCAAACTAGAGGTCGACAAGAAGAGGGTGCTTGAGCAAAATAAGAAACTGAAGGACGCCTTTTTCCCCAAGGAGGACGAGGATGAGGAGACTAAAAATCTGGTGACGAGGGCTCAGTTTCTTGCTCGGATCGACCAAGACATGGAAGATCTGAACGCATCAACTGAGCTTAGCTTCCAGAATGCGGTGGACCAGATGAAAGCTTTCCACCCTGACATGGCCTTGGACGTTGGTCGCATGAGCTACCTGTACAAGGTCGTGGATGGTCGGATCGTGGTCCCCTCAGATTTGGTGGTGGACGACTCTCAGCTGGGGTCGACTGATCAGCTTGGTCAACCTGAAGCGCAGCTGGGCCAGGAGGATGCTCGTGAAGATGAAGGCCGCCCGGGAGGCGAGGATAATTAATTTATGGCATGCGTGCCTTTGTAACTTATAATGTATTTTCTGTTTTGGGGGGCGTGGCCCCCTTTATTTGTAACCCTGAACAAGTCGGCCCTTTGGTGTCGCATTTTTTCTTTTAATGTCATGTGTTCGACCTTGATGGTCGGTTTCATATTTTGTTTGCTCGTAACAATGCGTCCGTCGGAGGACATAGTTTACTTGTTATTTTTACTAAGTGTTTGGTGTGCGTCTTTGCATTAATTAGAAGTAATCGAATGGATACGGGGTGTGTGAGTGATCTGTTGGTTAGGGGGACCAATCAGTATTTGAGAGTCTTACTCCCGATCGGTGCCCGGGCCAAGATAATGGCCCGGGCTCCATGGCGTAAACATCCCATCGCGAGCTGGGGTTCTACCTGGTCGTGGTACTTAGGCGACGTCGGACTCGTTTGAGTATCCGTTCTTGCGGCAAGCTTCTCTTTTGCTTGAAAGGAGATCTTGCTTGACTTTGTTATATTTGGGCTGTCGTGCTCGTACCTAGGCACGCAGTTTTCCGTCGGTCTCCCTTTCTCCTCGCTTGGAAGTTGAGTAAGGTGACTGATTTAGCTATAGTATTGTTTGAGTTTCTTGGAGTTCCAAGGCTGAGCGAGCTCTTCCCCGTGTAGATTTTCCAAATAATAAGCTCCGTTCTCGGTTTTTGCTCGAACGCGATACGGGCCTTCCCAATTGGGCGTTAGTTTTCCCTCGCGGGGGTCTCTGTGATTTCTTCTAAGGACAAGGCTGCCCACCTCGAACGTCCGCCTTATGACCTTAGAATCATACCGAGCGGCTATTTTATGTTTGAGAGTGAATTCTCGAAGAGCGGCCTCCGATCGAACTTCTTCGACCATGTCGAGCTCGTCTCTTATAGCTTCAGAATTGGTATCTTGTTCCATGGGGGATTCCGTGCGCCTCGATCGGACGTGCATTTCTATAGGGATCACCGCTTCGGTCCCATATGCTAATCGAAATGGGGATTCTCCGGTTGTTGAGTGGGGTGTGGTCCTATATGCCCATAGTACGCTATGTAGCTCCTCGACCCAGTGTTTCTTATGCTCGTCCAATCTTCGTTTCAAACCTCTTAGGATTACCCTGTTCGTGGCCTCTGCTTGCCCGTTAGTTTGAGGATGCTCGACTGAAGCGAAATGTTGTTTCGTCCCCATTGATGCAACGAATTCTTTGAAGTGTTTATCTGTGAATTGAGTTCCGTTGTCGGTCACGATGGCGAGGGGCACCCCGAATCGGGCGAGGATGTTTCTCTTGAAGAAACGGAGTATGTTAAGCGCAGTGATTTTGGCTAGGGCCTCAGCTTCTATCCACTTGGTGAAATAGTCGACACCTACAATTAAGTATTTATTCTGACCAGACCCAACGACGAATGGTCCTAAGATATCCATCCCCCACCATGCGAACGGCCAGGGTGACGATAATGATTTTAGCTCGGATGGGGGGTGCTGCGTGCACGTCTCCATGTCGTTGGCATTTGTCGCACCTCTTCACATGCTATTTTGCATCATGTTGGAGGGTGGGCCAGTAGTATCCTGCCCTTAGGATTTTTCGAGCCAATGAACGTCCGCCAGGATGTTGTGCATTGATTCCTTCGTGGACTTCCCTTAGTACGTGTGGAATGTTTTCCTCCTCTACACACCTGTGGAGGGGTGTAGAGAATCCTCGACGATACATACGTCCACCTACTAAATAATTTGAGCATGCCCTTCGTCGTATAGTACTGGCTTCTTTTGGGTCGGTTGGTAATTCTCCTTTAGTTAAATAGTTGAACACTGGGGTCATCCAGCAGCCCGTGTCGCCCATGACGTTAATGTTTACGCGGGTCGACGAGTGTCCGATACTTGGTCGGGGAAGCAATTTATGTACGACGGACTTGTTGTTTCCTTTCCTTTTAGTGCTTGCCAATTTGGACAGGATGTCTGCGCGGGCATTGTTTTCCCGTGGAATGTGTTTGACTTCCACACTTTTGAACCGTTTTAGTTCGCCTTTTACGAGGGCCAAATATTCGGCCATGTTATCATTTTTGGCCTGGAAATCTCCTCGGACCTGGCTTGCGACCAACTGGGAATCCGTGCAGATCGTGATCTCTTCTGCTTCCAGATCGGTCGCGAGCCGTATGCCCGCTAGGAAAGCTTCATACTCTGCTTGGTTGTTAGAAGTGGGGAAAGATAAGGTTAGGGACACTTAAATGATGTTACCCTCTTCGTTTTCCAAAATAATGCCGGCTCCACTACCCGCCGGGCCAGATGCACCGTCCACGAAAATAACCCACCTGGACGAAACTTTCGGGTCTTGCTCGGTGAATGTAAGTTCAGCCACGAAGTCGGCCAGCGCTTGAGCTTTGAGAGCTTGTCTTCCTTCAAACTTGACATCGAACTCAGATAGTTCTAATGACCATTTTAACATTCATCCGGCCATATCCGGTCGACCGAGCAACTGTCTTATGGGCTGATCGGTCCTTACGATGATGGTGTGAGCCAGAAAGTAATGGCGTAGCCTTCTAGCTGCGAGAAGGAGGGCCAAAGCAACCTTTTCTATATAAAGGTATCGAATTTCTGGGCCGTGGAGTGCTTTGCTTGTGAAATATGCAGGTTTTTGTCCTTCGGGTAGGTCGCGCACGAGTGCCGCGCTTACTGCTTCGTTTGCGACTGCAAGGTAGAGATACAGTATCTCCCCTTCTTCTGGTCTGGATAAGACTGGGGGTTCACTTAGTGCCTTTTTTAGGTGGGATAGTGCTAGCTCGCACTCCACTGTCCACTCGAAAGTTGCCTCTTTGCGGAGGAGTTTGTAAAAAGGGAGAGCGTGTTGAACAGATTTTGCCACGAATCGAGCGAGGGAGGTAATGACCCCGTTTAGTGATTGTATGGATTTTTTGGAAGTGGTAGTTGGGAGCTCCGTGAACGCCCGACACTTGTCGGGGCTGGCCTCGATGCCTCGTTCGGTCAAATAGAATCCGAGGAATTTTCCTACTCGGACACCAAATATGCATTTTTCAGGGTTGAAGCGCATTTTGCACTTTCGTGCTTGGTCGAACACTTTTCGTAAATGGGATGCGTGGTCAGTTTCTTGTTGAGATTTGACGATCATGTCGTCCATGAATACTTCGAGCATGTCTTTGATTTCGGCTCGGAAAACCCTATTCATCATGCGCTAATATGTTGCGCCCGCATTTTTTAGACCGAAGGGCATAACATTGTAAAAGTAATTGCCCGATTCGGTCATGAAGGCCGTGTATTTTTTGTCAGAAACGGCCATGGGTATTTGATTGTACCCTGAATATGCGTCCATGAAGGATAGCAACTTGTAACCGGACGAATTGTCGACCAATTTATCGATGTTAGGTAAAGGGTATGCATCTTTCGGGCATGCCCGATTGAGATCGATATAATCAACGCACATCCTCCATTTTCCACTAGATTTTTTCACAAGTATAACATTTGAGAGCCAGGTCGTATACCTGGCCTCGGTTACAAGTTTAGCCTCTAGGAGGTCTTTAACAGCAGATTCAACAGCTTCGGTCTTCTCGGTCGACTGCTTCCTCCTGCGTTGAGCGACCGCTTTATGTGTTGGGTCGATAGAGAGGTGGTGGCAAGCTGTCTCGGGATCGAGCCCTGGCATTTCTGCGGCGCTCCAGGCAAATAAATCTGCGTTCCCTTTGAGGCAAGCTTCCAATTGTCGCTTCACCAATTCAGGCATATGTGCTCCGATTTTAACACACCGGGCTGGGTCCTCCCCCAAAGGAATCAGTTCGAAGTCTCCATCCGGTATTGGTCGGGATAACGACTCTGTTGGCCTCTGGACGCCCTCGCTATTATCCGAAAATCTGCAGTCTAGGTCGATCGAATCTACCTGAGGGAAAGCCCTGGGAATATCCGGCGAATTCGATGTCAGGGGACTTGGTTGGTATGATATCGAGTTGAGACCTTTTGATGATGCTTCGAAACATCTGCGGGCAGCGTCGACGTCTCCGTGCAATGTGGCGACTTTACCTGAAGTAGTGTAGTACTTCATCTTCAGGTGGACGGTGGACGGCACAGCGATTAGTTCGGCCAAAGTTGGTCATCCTAGTATGCATTGGTACAACGATGGGCAGTCCACGACTAGGAACTGGACTCTAACCGTCCTGGCTGTCTCGCCCGCCCCGAAGGTAACAAATAGGTCGACATAGCCCCATGGTCGGGATACTGCTCCGTTGAAACCCTGCAGGTCTGATCCGACGTATGGAGTTAGGTGTGTCTCGTTTAGCTGAAGTGTCGAAAACAGCTGGGAGTACATGATGTCGCAAGAACTACCTTGGTCCACTAGGATCCTCCTCACATCGAAGTTCTCCATGCGCGCTCGGATGAGAAGAGGAATGCTAGCGTTGGGAGCCCCTCCTAGGAGTTCCTCCCGATAGAATGCAAGGGGTACAAAGCCCTCTCTTGGTGGGTCCAGGGTGGCGTTTTGCGCGGGCCCTTTGGCAATTAACTGGTCGAATTTTCGTTTCACGGAACCGACCGTGATTTTGTTGAAGCCTCCTCCTGATATGACCATTGCCGAAGGAAAAGCTTCCCATGGGCTATGGGAGGAGAGGTACCCCAAACTCTCGGTGTGATCTGGTAAAAAGAAATCTTCCGGGCGATAAATGCTCAGAGCGACCTGCATGTTAGCATCCGCAGGGATGGGTACGGCTTCCTCGACTTTCTGGGTCTCTTGTGTATCCTGTCGAGGAGTGTCTCTGGACTTGGTGAACTGCTTCAGGTGCCCGTCTTTGATGAGGATTTCGATCGCGTCCTTGAGGTGGATGCAATCCTCTGTGTTGTGTCCGTGACTCTTGTGGAATCTGCAGTATTTCGTTTTATCCGTGTCGGGCTTGCTAGGTTGTTGCCTCGGAAAACGTACTCCTGCCTGTTTGAATTCCGAATTGGCGCACTCAGACAAAATTTTCTCCCTGGAGGCCAGGAGAGGTGTGTATTCGTGGAACCGACCGATAGGTCCCCGGTGCTCCCGCGGTTCACGGGAGCGATCATCCTTTCTTTTGTCTCCTCCTCGACGAGATGTCGAGGGTTCATCGACCCGGTGTGGTTTGGCGTCTTCACGGCGTCGGGCGTCCCTTACTGAACTGGCCGCTTGCTTTTCTTCATATTGGATGTAGGCTTGGGCTTTCAGTAGGAACGCGTCGAGGGTGGCCGGGGTTTCAATGCCGACCGCCCGATGGAAATCGGTCGAGGGGCGTAGCCCTCGTTCCAGCAAGTATTTTTTCATGTCGTCGGTCGTGGATACTTGGACCGCTTCTTTATTGAACCTCTCGATGTAAGTTCGTAAAGGCTCGTCCCTCCCCTGGATTATTGCTTCGAGCGAAGCCTCTGTCTTTGGGTGTCGTCTTGATGCGGTAAAGTGCCTGGAGAACGTGCGTCCAAGTTGTTTCCATGATGTAATGGATTCAGCCTCAAGGCTTTTGTACCATGTCATTGCTCCTTTCCTCAGGGTTGTAGGAAAGAGTCGGCATTTGATTGCCCCTCGTACGCCCCGATAGTCGAGCAGTGCATCGATATTTTCGATGTGCTCGTCTGGGTCGGTGGTCCCATCATACGAGCCTAACGGAGGGGGTTTCTCTAAGCCTCTTGGAAGCTTGGCCGCCATGATTTCAGACGATAGGGGACCCCGAGCGTCCTCGTCGTCGCTAGAATTGAGCGATGAAGACCTGTGGGCATGTTTCTTTGTCCGTCGGGGAGAGGCAGATCTTGACTTGCTCCTTCTTGATTTTCTTTTAGGAGAGGGTCGTGGGGAAGACTGACGAAAACATTTGTCGCCTGTTGATTCGTCGGTGTGCCCTTTCCTCTTCTTCTTAGCAGGAGACGGAGTGTGTTCCCTTTGAGGTCTCGTGGGAGATTGTGGTCGACAACGAGAGTTATCTTCAAGACGGGCGATCTTCTCGCCATGGGTGAGGAGCAACAAGTTTGTTTGATTCAGGATCTCGGCCAATGCGGCGAAATCTGACCCTGAGGGAGTCGAAGGAAAAAGAGTTTCCGGGCGACTTTCTAAAGGTTGATCGCGATCGGCCGAAAGTGATGCTGCCTTCCCGTCCGGATGGTCTTGCACCGTTTCGTCATGTAGAGGAGGATGGATGTTGCTCTCACGTTGTGTGAGAATCATACCATCGTTCGATCGATTTTCCTGGTTGTCCCGAGCAGCCATGGATCTTGTTAAAACTTTTGGTTCTTTGAGGATCTTGAAAGAAGAACGGGGAAATCAGTTTCCCACAGACGGCGCCACCTGATCGTACCTGGAGATTAGGATCTGATGCGGCTGGCCTCGAGAGCGGATGGATATGGTCGTTGAGGAGAAAAGGGGTTGTACCTGCAAGGCACTCCGATGCTAAAGTAAGTAACCGAGCAAGAGTAGGCAAGTACAAGTATAAAGGTCAGAGAAATTGAATACCCGACCCTCTCAAATGAGAGGGTTTATATAAGGGACCAGCTGGAAGATTATTGGTTCGTTCTGTGAGGCGCGGATCGAGGGATCCGTGAAGATAGGCAACGGTCAATACTAGCCGTTAGAAAACCTCATCGTGATCGGACTATTTGTGGTCGGCTGAGGACCACTTTTCATGATTGCGCTCGACGTCGAGCAGGTTTATTGGATCAGTCTTCTTGGCCCAATTGGAGGAATTGGGCCGGACCAGAACAACTATCCATATAAGAAGGAGGGATTGGCAGCAAAGAAAGGACACACAAAAAAAACGATAGCCATAACTGAATATACAGAAGAACTCCATATTTCAAAAAACAAGCAGTTTTAAAAAAAAAAAAACAAAACATACCCATTCCAAATCACCGGAGCGCATTTCGACAACCTTCGAACTACCCATGTCCACTTCCCACCTCACCTCCAACCTTATTTCATCTTCAAACCACCAAGAACACACTCACCGTAAACGCCTCAGCCCAAAGACGCTATGAAACCCTCCGCGTGAAACACCCAAAGCCGTCGCGAAAACTCAAACGCATCCGAGCGAGATTCGACTGAAACCACGCAACAAAACCAAGTCGTGAGACCGTAGAAACGCAACATCCACCATCGCAAAATCCGCGAGCATCACCGACGGCGCTGAAGAACCGAGATAACCCGAGTTTGGGCGGAGTCGAAATCTTAGAACCAGAGAAATCCTTCCTTCTTCGCGGAAGGTAGTCTTGTTTTCCTTCATCTTTGTCACTTACTTGCTCTTATTCGGAAGGAAAATGTTGTTATAAGATGATGAACCTTGCTGATTTTCGTCTGCAAACAAGATTTGGTTTTCGTTTTTTTCCTGATAGTGTCGTGTTTATCGATTGAGAACAACGATAGTGCATTTGGATTTGTTCTTCTTTCAGTTTGCTCTTTTTCCCCTTTGCGGCTATGTTAGGTTTTTTTCACCCACCTTGTTATAAGTTGGACCTGGTCGGAGCTAACCCGCTCCGAATTCCCTAAGGCCCGGTCCTCCTTCCCTTGGGCCTACTGGGCCGACTTTCCCCCTCCCTGTTCCAATTTCCTTCTTTTTTTACTATTTTTATGTTTAGTTTCTTTTAAGTTTTTTTTTTCTTTTAAATATTTCTTAAAAAAAACCATTTGAGAAATACTTTATGTTAATTTAAATTAGGTTTTATTATTTAATTAACTTCAGTAAATAATTGTTTAATTTTTAGTTTGTTATTTATTTATTTTGTTCGTTTGTTTATATTTGTAAGGTTTTGCTCTTTTTTATTTATTTATTCTTCTTTTACACTTTATTTAAGTTATAACGATAATGCATGACTAGTATAAACATGAATCTCATTCTCGTTTTTCGACTGTAAATCGTTAAGTAAGACATGAGCATAATATTTCAAAATAATAATAATCATTTCAAAAATAAATTTGATTTCTTGGTCCAACGCCAAGTGAGAAATTAATCTCGTCTACACTTCACACACGTAAGTC
This sequence comes from Lathyrus aphaca, assembly GCA_963966055.1. Classification (NCBI taxonomy): domain Eukaryota; kingdom Viridiplantae; phylum Streptophyta; class Magnoliopsida; order Fabales; family Fabaceae; genus Lathyrus; species Lathyrus aphaca. Next base: position 632,892,263 of record OZ014519.1, read on the forward strand.
GGTCACCTATGTGATCGTCGTTTGCACGTTTTATCGCGTCACAATTAATTAACAAGGAACTGAGCTTCGGAGTCTAACATTCTGCGGGTCTTTAATGAACCACACATAGGCTAGCCCCACGCATAGTGTTTCATTTACTCCTTCATTATTAAAAATATGTTAACCCTAAAACGTCTAAAAATCAAAATATCCAACTTATTTTATAAATTTAAATACGAAAGAACAGAGCTCCGGAGTCTAGCACTCCGCACGTTCTGGAATGAATCACTCTTAAGCTATCCCCATGCAACGTGCTTCATTCACCTTTTTCGTATTCAAAATATATAATCGTACAATTTAATTCGCGAAAGAATAGAAATCTGGAGTCTAGCATTCCACACGTTCTAGAATAAATCACTCATGGGCTAGCCCCACGCGACGTGGTTCATTCGCTCTTTCGTACCTTAAAACAATCTAAAACTTATTAACCAATTCAAATCATTTTCATAATTAAATCAACGAAAGGACAGAGCTCTGGAGTCTAGCACTCTGCACATTCTTGAATGCAATCACTCATGGGCTAGCCTCACATGACGTGGTTCATTTTCCCTTTCGTTTTAAAACACCTTAACAAAGGTCAAACATTTTAGCTAAACGAACATTGCTTAAATCTTTCTATCTCGCAAACAAGCTAGCGCTTCAGCCTCCACCGCGAGTATAAGCCAACGCTTAGAAGTAGAATGCGTTTTAAACAATAGTTTAATTAAAAAACACAAACTTAGTTGCACGAACTATGAAGCTCTAACTTTCCCATTGCAAAAGGGAATACGTAGGCACGGGGATTTTAATCCTTCGTGAGCACCCTAATAAAAAAATTCAATCTTTTTTTCGTCACAATAATAAAATATTTAATCTTTTTCTCCGTCATCTTTATAATAATAATAATAAACTTTAATTTCCCTTTTAACAAACATATTAACAAACATTTAGAAGACAAGGACATTAATCAACATTTAATCGCATAATTAAGCTAAGAGGTTTCCGTTGAGTACAACGGACGTGAGGGGTGATAATACCTTCCCCATGCGTAACTGACTCCTGAACTTAGAATTTCGTTTCGTAAACCATTTATTATCCTTTATTAGGTTGTATTTATATCTCCCTTTTCTATCGTATAATAAATAGAATTAGGTGGTGACTCTGTTATTTCTTTTCGCGCCCCATCGCGAGGATCGTATTTTTTCAGGTACGACAGCTTGGCGACTCTGCTGGGGACATGCTCCGTGCTAGAGAGGGTCGAGCCTAACTTAGCTTTGTGGGTTTATTTGTTTGATCTTGTCTTTTATCTTCTCAATGTTTGTTATTTATGTTTTGTCTATTTGTTCTCTTTTATTTGCTTATTATTATACTTGTTTGTGGGATCTTGGGGCCACTTTGCAAGTAAAATCTGAGTTTTGGAAAAAGAAGAGGGAATACCTAAGTTAGAATTGGATGTTATTAGTGTTAGTCTCCAAGGACTCGCTCCTTGAAAGCCTAGCATGAAAGCTTCCCCTGATAGTTAGACTTTTCGTATATCTTTTCGCAACGCAGCTAGCTTGTCGTGTGACTGGATTCACGAAAGGGTTGTGATTCTGGGACCTCCTAGAACCTGTTCCAATTTTGGTAGTTGTGTAATTAGGCTCCGAGGGCTCGCCCCTTATTGGCCTAGCATGAGAACTCCACTCAAGGTAGACCTTATCGTCATTATCGTCACAATGCAGCTAGCCTGCGGCGGGGCGTTAGTGCGATAAACGTTTGTGACCTTGAGTTTCCTTATACCATCACCATAGAAACCATCCCGTGAGTGGGATTTATGGGTAGAAAAAAACGTAGAACAAATCTCTTACAACCTACCTATTAAGAATGTTCTGGATTTACTTGTGACATCTCACATCCTTGCATCCCTGCATCTTTGCATCTCAGCATCATATGCATCATTTTAATAAGAGCTTCAAGGAACAAAGAGATGTTTGTTGCAAACATCGTGTATTTTACCATGAATGGACTTCAGTTTATTGCTTCTTGAAAAATAATAAGAAAGTTTTATCCATTTTTGATGTTATACAATAACTTCTTAAGTCCCTAGAAGCTTTTGCATTTCTTTCCCATGAATGCATCTCCACATTTACATTTTGTCAAAAAACTCATTCCCGACACCTCCTTTCCAGACTGACACACTGAGGATCTCATGCAAATACTCCACTCGAGCTCAGGCCAAGAAGAAGATGGCTGACAGAGACCCAGAAATGGACAAAGTTAATGAGGAGCTTACTGATCTTTGTGGAAATGTGGGCCAGATTATGGAATTGCTGCAAGTCATTCGAGCAAAGATGGATACCCAACAGACTGTGGTTTATGAGATTGTCACCGCAACGACTGAGCCTACGCCATCAGTCACTACCCCTGTAACCTGGCCGCCTTGTGGGCTTCCTCATGGGTTTGTACCTCCTCCTCATGGTTTTTCTTCTCAACGTTTTATTCCTCCTTCTCAAGGGTTTTTTCCTCCTCCCCAAAGATTTGTTTCTCAAGGTTTCATTCCTCCTTCCCAAGGATTTGTTGCTCAGGGTTTCTTCCCTCCTTCCCAAGGATTTATTTCTCAAGGTTTTGCGCCTCCTTCTCAAGGGTTTGTATTGCCTTCCCAAGGTTTTGTGCCTCCCCCTCAGGGATTTACCACTCAGCAAAATGTTCCTTTGACTACTGAAGAGAACCACGTGGTTACCAATTTTACACCAGATATTGTGTACACCCGTGTCCAACCATACTTTAACGACCCTCAGGTGTATGATGTGTCAGACGTGTCCGAAAACAGAAATGAGAAACATGAGAAGATGCAAGAGAATTTTAACACTCTTGAAAAGAGATTAAGGGCAATTGTAGGTGACCAGATCTTTGGTGCTGCTGCCAGAGAAATATGCCTTGTGTCAGGACTAGTGATACCTCCCAAGTTCAAAACACCCGCCTTTGATATGTTTGAAGGCGCAATGTGTCTTAAGCGCCATATTTTAATGTACTATCGAAGAATGGCAGCACAAGTTGACAATGACAAACTGATGATCCATTGCTTCCAGGATAGTCTGAAGGGAATTTCCTCCAAGTGGTATCTGACTCTAGATCAGTCAAAGATCCGTAGTTTCCAAGATCTGACGGATGCTTTCATTCAATAATAAAATTACAATATGGACCTTGCTCCCGATAGGAGGCAGCTGCTGGGTATGTCCCAGAAAGATTCCAAATCTTTTAAAGAATATGCTCAAAGGTGGAGAGGGACCGCTTCTCAAGTAGATCCCCCGTTGACAGAGAAGGAATTGGCTGACTGGTTTGTTGACACTGTACGACCAGAATTCTTTGAGAGAATGGTGGGAAGCATAACTGCTAGCTTCTCTGACCTTGTAGCTGTTGGATTCAAAGTTGAACTCGGTCTGAAGAATGGAAAGATGAGTGGTGCATCCAGTAGCTCCAGCAATAGTAGTGGAAACAATGTTAAGAAGTTTACCAGCAATTTCCACAAAAAGAAAGAAGGCGAGACAAATGCAGTGATGACGGGTCAAAGGAGAAATCAACTTTGGCAGAGGCCTCCACCTGTGGCTCAACAACAGTATGCCTATCCACCACAATACGTTCAACATCCTTATGTAGCGGCAATTCAACCATCATATCACCAACAGGTTCCAATGTATCGGCCAACTCAAGCAGTACCGATGTATCAACAAACAGCTCCAGTGGTTCCAACCTATCAACCAATGCTCAACAATCCAGGCTATCAACAAGCACCCAATGCTTCAGCCTACCAGCAGAGGACTCCAGTTCCTCATCCAAATTCCAACTTTCAGAACAGAAGACCGGGAGGAAGGCCCCCTAATCCTCGGATCCCAATGACCTATACTGAATTATATCCCTTACTGCTGAAGAGAGGTTTGGTTACTCCAAAGCCTTTGGGTCCTCCACCAAATCCACTCCCACCAAGTTATAATACAAGCGCCCATTGTTTATTCCATGAGGGTGCTCCGGGGCATGATTTGGAAAATTGTATCGCTTTGAAGTATGCTGTAAAGGATTTGATGGATAAAAATATTCTGTCGTTCGGAAATACTAGTCCGAATGTCAAAGATAATCCTTTACCCAAGCATGGGTCCGTGAATGTCATTGTTGATGAGTCTGACGAAGATTTGATTTTCGATGCCGCAGAGATCAAAACCCCGCTTAGAGACTTCCATGCGAAGTTAGTAGAGGTGGGTATGCTGAAGAATTGTCATAAGAATTGTGAAGTTTGTGCTGATAATCCAAAGGGATGTGAACTAGTCTTAAGAGATGTTCAAAGTTTGATTAATCTTGGTGTTTTGCAAGTAAGCGGTCGTGTAAAGAGGAATGAAGTGGAAATGATTGAACCCATCTTAAACTTTCCTGAATCTGATTCTACCATAGCACCAGTGTTGAACATGCTTGATACCCCGGGAGTTCAACCAATCTTCAATATGCCAGAACCTGTGGTGCCCATTTTCAATTTACCAGAACCGAGGATCAAACAAAGGAGTAACCCTTTGTCGCTCCCGGGATTTTCATCCTCGTACAAACGCGAAAGTGGCGCGGAAAGGTTAGAGTCGCCAGCCAGACATTTTAATCCCGAATGAATGGGAAAGGTAATGTTGCACAAACCTGAGGAAGAAGGAAAGGACAAGGTCCTGCGAACCAAAGATCTGAGTTCGGGAGTCGGTTACGAACTGGGAAGGTATTAGCACCCCAGATCGTCCGTCGTACCCGACGGGATCCACGCTTTCTTATTTGTTTCAAAGGGTGAGAAGAATAATTGCTGCTGAATAAAACCGCTAACTGGAAATTGGAATAAGAAATGAGAAGGGAACTGGAAATGAAAACTAAACTAAAGAATGGGGAAAATGTAGGGAAAATAAAGAATGTGCTCAAACGGGCCCTACCCCGCTGCCTACGTACCTCATCGGGATAATGAGGATCAGAGTCGACGTAGTTCGCCTAACCTATACGGGAACTATTTGTTTGTGTTTTTTACAGCTGGAACTGCGTATGTCTATGCTCAGGTGTTGCAGGCTCGTCTGGTACGAGTGCGTTTACCGTCTTGCATGAAAGAAAAGTTGTCGCGAGTTCGCGTTGTGAGTGAATGAGATGAGAAGAGAAGTTCCCGCAGGATAGTCGCTTGTTATTTATTTTTGGTCTTTTATGAGAAGTGTTTTGAATTTTGTTTGTGAACGGTCTTGTACTTAGACCTATCCATCGCGGGAAGCATTTACACCTCGCCCCGAAACAGGACGCCTATAAACACTCCGCAACAAAGTCTCGTGTCGTACAAGATTGTTCGGCTTTTATTCTTAAATTTTTTATTGCTTTTCTTAATAAAGATGAGAAAGAATGACTCAAGTTGGAAAAGGGAAAATCTAATGGGAACTAAGACACAACCCTAATTTTATTTGTTTATTTACAAGAGAGGTCCTATGGTTAATGAGCTATTCTAATCCTAAGAAAGAAAAGGAAAAGAAGAAAAGAGAACTTAGAAATCAACTTACTTCCTAAGGAAGGTAAGTTGTTTCTAAAGAAAGGGAAAACCTATAAGCAAGCACAAAGTGCTAAGGCAAAGACAATTAAAATGCATAAGAGATAGAAATGAAGTAATTCTTACCTTAATCTTCCCCCTACAAAACAAAAGTTAGCATGAAAATGCATATTGGAAGTAAAATCAAAGCATGAAAGCGATTAAGTACCATAAACGTCCTAGAATGGAACTAGGGTTCAAAATAAGTCCTAAGTCTAAAGGTGAAGGTACCTAAAGGTTATATAACTTCTAAATTCCGTAGCTACATGCTATAGGTCCCTAAGTATGCTAGAATACCTCACAAGATCAAACTATGTCAAACTTTGTACAAAAAGTTCACCTAAGTTCACCTAAATGCAAGTTAGGGTTTATGGACGAAGTATGAATGCATATGGCTTACAAACATGAATTAATACATGAAATGAACATCAAAGTCAGTAGTGAATGCTTATGAAGATGGATGAATGAATATACAATCATGGATGCAATGGATTAGGCATATGGAGCAATGAGAAGAAGATGTGAGAAGAAACGAACAAACATCGCATAAGATCGCAAATGATGCAAACTAAGGAAGAATGGCATATGAATATGAATGAAATGATTATGGGTCAGTAGCATACATGGTATGAGATGCACTTAGAATGCATGAATAGGCATTAATGATTTCCACATAATTGAAGTTATTATTTAGAGGAGAAGAGAAACTAGTTTAGGTTAAAGTTAGTTCACATAAGTATGCACTTTAAAGCACCAAAACAAACCAAATGAGTATGGTTCAAAAAGTGACCTATAACTGGAATTAAAGACATACAAATGACCTATAATTAACTCCTAAAAGCTACCAAAAATCCCTTCAAGAAAATGGCATGAATGCCTTCTTATCATTTAAGTTATGCAACAAATAGACACATGAATCAACCTAGGACCTAGGTGACATGGAAAAATAGAAAAAAGCCTTTAAAAATTATGAAATTAAATCCCTGGAATGATATAGTCATTATCTCACATGGTCCAAAAGGATTCCACAAAACTATGCACCAAAGTGCCAAAACAAATCCTTGGCTAGCAAGGTAACAAATCACGATCATCGAAAAACAACTCCACAAAGTGGATCAAAAAGGGCATCTAAAATTATGAAAAAAATGCCTAATGAGCATCAAGATGTCACAAATTACAGTGGCTAATCACACACATAAAATAGGTTTCACACCTATGGGGAAAAATCGATTTCGGTCCCTTATGCCAAAACACTCCCTTTTGGGATAGCTCATGATCTAAAATCCAAATTAATTATTAAAACCACCCAAATCTGGAAACAAAAATTATGAAAAACTAATTAAGAGGATGAGGATCTCTCATGAATTTTTCCAGAATTTTATCCCACCTAAAACTATTTTTAATAATTGCGACGAAACGAGCAAAAAAGTGGATTTTGAGGGAAGTGAAAGGAATCGATTCTAATGGTTCGTAACCTAATCCCAAAGTTCCGAAATCGATACATATCATCAAAAATCACAAATATATCCAATGCCTCAGGTGGGAGGGCTCAGTATGCACCTTAAGTTATATGATCCTAAGACGCATACGACTATAATGATGCTTAAAAGCCGAAAAAAGCTCGAAATCACTTACTTGATCGAAGTGCCGATTCTTCACATAAAAGAAATCCGAAAAACCCCCAAGCAAGGTCTTGTAGTCTCCCATAAGCAAAATAAATGCTTATCATCCATATTCACTTTATGAAGTTGTGCTTTAGTCGAAATCGATCCATTTTCGATAAAAAAAAGCTCATAAACACCTTAATCCAAAAATTAGTCCCTAACACTAATTAAAATTAGTGCAAAAATTCTAATTGAAAATTAACAAGAAAAATGGATTCAAGAAGTTAATCCACAAAAAGGGTTATCAATAGAATTAATTACTCATTCTCTACAAGAAAAAATCAATCAACAAATTTTCTAAGAAAAAAATAAAGAATACAAAGGAATGTAATAGGAATCAGGATTGTGAATAGCAAAATATTGGCCCAAGGCCCACTCCCATTTACCAGCGCCTGGGAGGTGTAGATAGCGAAATTGGGGTGCAAATAACACTTTTGTGGTGTAAGCCCAATCCAGTATTCATAACAAGTGCATATGGGGTGTGAATGTGAATTTGGGGGTTGGGAAAGTAATCCATGGTGTTGGATCTGCTAAGCCTGATCCACCAATATTTTTATAGAAACCCTAAATCAGAACTATCTTCCATCTTCTTCTTTTTCCCAAATCGCGCCGCCGACGACATCAACAATGCACAGCCGGTACCATTTCATCCTCAATTGCGCTTATCTCCTCTCGTCTCCTTCAATGGTCTCGCCGTCGAAACCTCTTATCCACACCGTTCTCCTCTTTGCTCATCTTCTCTGATGACTTTTAAGACCGCCGCTACCGGTGATTCCGTCACCATGTCGTTCGCCCTCATTCTGTCTCCGTCTCAGCCACGACCGACCTTTGTTCCTCCGTGACTTTTTCTCGTCGTCGATCTCGTAAACAATGGCGGCAGCCTTTAAGCTCTACTATTATGCCTCGACTTTGTCGGCAGCGATAATACATTAGCAACAACGATATTGATTCGAGGCTTTCTCGGTATGGATTCAGATTATATTGCACATTTCTTGCTTTAATTTTCTCTTTCTTTTGCTCTGAATTTGAGTTTCTGAACCATTATTGAAGTGTGATTTGTGTGTGCTAATGTGAATCCTGCAGGAACTTTGCTTGAACTGAAGTTGTTGTGCGATGAAGATGATGTTGTGAATCTTGCAGGAACTTTGATGTTATTGCCTTCTTTGGCGGAATTCTCGTTGCTCAAGAACTATAGAGATCGAGAATAATTCTCGGAATTGTTTACGGTTGAAGATTGAAGCAATGATTGACACGGCTGAAGGATTGTTGCTCGATTTCCTTTCTTGGTATCAATTTAGACTCTTCTTCTCTTTCTGGTGATTCTGGGTTGACTGAGATCGTTCTTGATTCTGAATTCATTGCAGGTTTGGCATTGCTGTTTATTGATGAAGATGAAGTGGTGATGTTGAAGTTTAGCAGGTTGGTGGAGTATTGAAAGGATTAAGGAACGAATTCGAAGCGGATTGATGAGAGTTTGCTGAAAAATTAATGAGGAATGGATTCTGAAATGGTTAAAGGTTGGTGAGATAGAGTAGAGAGGTTGAAGATTGAGATTGTTGAAGTTTGAGGAAGATTGATGCTGATGTTGAAGATGCAGTGAAGATAGAAGTTGAGATATTGATGAAGATCAATGTGAATTCGTAAGAAATTATTGAGAGAGAGTGATGAAGGTGTTGAAGAGTGAATTGTTGATGAAGAAGTGAGAGAGTGATTCCCTTTTTTTTCTCTTTTTTTTTTGTTCTGTTATATCAGTTATCTATAACTGATTTTCCCCCTTTTTTGTAACTCCCTTTTTTTTGGTTCTTTTTGGTATGTATCAGTTGTTAAAAACTGAATTTTTCTCCGTTATGTTGTTGTAAATGTATATTAACTGTTTCTGTTATGTAACAGTTATATCAGTTTGATCCCAACTGGTTTTGTAACTGACTTTTGTTCTGAAAAAAACTGTTATGGATTTCTATTCATTATTCAACATTGGTTAACATCCTTGAGACTTAATTTTCTACCTCTTTTTCCTTAATGAGGCCATGGATTCCTAGATGAAGTTAAAACAACTTGGACAAAACTTGAATTGAGAATATATGCAACTTGATTATCTTTTTTCCCTTTTGTGAAGATTCGGTAATGAATATATATTGAATGTCTTGTAACGGGTATTAAAAAAAATTGAATAAAATTAAATTAGATTCTAAAACGGTTAAAAAAATGTTAAAAGTAGAATTGGGTTAACAAAAAAAGAAACCAATTGGGACGAAACTGAATATGGATTTGAATTGAGCCTAATGGTTGGAAAATATCTGTTAAGAACAACTTTGGAATACAATAATGGGTGATTGGAGGAATTTCTAAAAGATATGTTAAGAATGAATTAAGGAAAGAGATTGTGGGCTTACAATGGATAAAAGTTAGATTAAGTTTGGATAATGGGCTTAGGTCAGAACAAAGAGGGGTTTTGAAATGTGATTTTGAATTAAACAATCTGTAATGTCTTGTATTGGAAAGGGCTATTGAAAACTTGAGCTTAAACTTGATCGACGTCATCCAAATCAACCATAGTTGCACAACTCCGCCTTTGATTTGAATCCAATTCTTGCATTAATAATACCAATATATTTTTGCCATGAGATCCCAAATCAATCCAAAACGGAGAAAACGACTCTTAACTCACACCAATAACCTCCCGATCCGACGCTCCCGAATAATTCTCTAAACAAGGAAAATTATGGGGCCTGATGATCCTTTGAATATGACTATTCCATGATGGTATGGGCTTAACCTTTATCTCAATGCGATGGTAAAATAAATCACCTAGGAATAGGAAAATCCGAGTCACAAGAGAATGTTTGATCCCACGCTTTATGAATCCATGAAATGCATTATTATGCTGTTATGACCTAATGGAATATGCAGATGAATGCGAAGCGAAAAGCCGGTCAAGGTAAAAAGAATGAGGGCAAATTTTGAGGTATTACAGCTGCCCATATTCAATCATCTGCAAACTTGAATGAATAATAGTGAAAGATATTAGACGTTCAAGGTATGGAGTGATTGAATACTCGAATAAAACCTAAAAATTTGCACACTGAGGGCAACAAAAATGCCATCTGCCCATTTATTTATTTATATATTTTTTGATTTTGACCTCTGAATAGGTAGCGAAAATAGAACCAGGTGGAATAGAATCAATGCAATCACTGCGACTACTGAGTGAATCAAAGCCACAACGAGGGTGCCTGTTGGCGTAACAGGGCTTAATGAAACCATCAGCGGAATGGAACTCAAATTAATATGACTGCTGGGCAGGACCAAGCCATAAAGAAAACACACGCGACTGCTGAGCAGGACCAAGTCACGGAAGACGCCTATTATCGAAATAGGACATAACGCAACATCAACCGATTTGCGACTCAAATAAGATCACCCGATCTAACACGGAGATGGTATCAACCGATCCACCCCGGAAAGCGAGAATGTAATATCATCTGATTTACAGCTTGAAGAGAAATGATATCAACCGATTCATAACTCAAATATGATCAACCGATCTAACACGGAAATGGTATCAACCGATCCATAACCAAGAAAACGAGAATGTAATATCATCCGATTTACAACTCGAAGAGAAATGATATCAACCGATTCATGACTCAAATAAGATCAACCGATCTAACTAGGAAATGGTATCAACCGATCCATTATCTTCGCACTGAGACGAGACCAAGAGGAACAAGATCATTGTACTTAAATGATAACCCGAAATGCGACCGTTGTACTTAAACGGAGACGCAAAAAATGAGACTGTTGTACTGAAACAAGACTCAAAGACGAGACCATTGTACTTAAATGGAGACTCGAAAGGAACGGGATCGTTGTACTTAAACGAGAGCCCAAGACGCGACCGTTGTACTGAAATGGAGACGCGAAAAAATGAGACTGTTGTACTGAAACAAGACTCAAAGACGAGACCATTGTACTTAAATGGAGACTCGAAAGGAACGAGATCGTTGTACTTAAACGAGAGCCCAAGACGCGACCGTTGTACTGAAACGGAGACGCGAAACAATGAGACTGTTGTACTGAAACAAGACTCAAAGACGAGACCATTGTACTTAAATGGAGACTCGAAAGGAACGGGATCGTTGTACTTAAACGAGAGCCCAAGACGCGACCGTTGTACTGAAACGGAGACGCGAAAAGATGAGACTGTTGTACTGAAACAAGACTCAAAGACGAGACCATTGTACTTAAATGGATACTCAAAAGGAACGGGATCGTTGTACTTAAACGAGAGCCCAAGACGCGACCGTTGTACTGAAACGGAGACGCGAAAAGATGAGACTGTTGTACTGAAACAAGACTCAAAGACGAGACCATTGTACTTAAATGGAGACTCAACTGGGGATAACAACAAGACTCGGTAGAAGTAACCACCCTGGGAAACAGAGTTGCATTTTGTGGGGAGTACTTCAATCTGATTGGAGATGTAACGGGTCTTATGTAATATACCTCAAAACTGGCCCATGCTGGTATGCATATGTTTGGATTTATGGCGTAATGCTCCATGATGATGGAAATGCTATGCTTTGGAGGATGAAAAATGTAATGATGATTACTAGATGCAAATGCAAAAGGGGTCTCCCGATGAGGAGAAAGCAGATATCCCAGATGGCTTGACTGGGGAGGGACGGATGATCACTGCATTGATCTGATTGATCCTTGTGAGGAGAAGACAACTCTGCGGGGAAGGCTGTCAATGATATACCGGCTCTGAACTGCCGCCATTGCCAAAAATAAATTGGACTTTGAGATTGGAGAGCCAAGACCCTGCTGGAGAAGGGCTCTTCTTGAACTCTGATGGGGAAATGAAGACCTCCTGACTTGGCTGAGAACCGAAGGCATGACACTGCTGAGGAAGAAATTGCTGGGGAGGAAAGATATTCCTTATACTGCTGAGAATCGCCCCTGCCTGAAGGGAAACTCCTTCTTGGGGATGACACCCACCTTCTGCTACCTTGCTGGGAGAAATTTCAACTTCCACATTACTGGGGATGACGGGTGGTGTCAATGATAAAGCTTCCTGCTGAAGATAAAAGCTCAAGCTGCCACTTACTGGGGATAAGAGATAAATCCTCTCATGTTGGGAATGAGAGATGTAAGGCGTCTCATGCTGGTGATGAGAGACGATGATACCCTTCTTCTCAAGAAGTACCCTTCCATGAGACTTGCTAAGGAACCTTGATCGACGAAATCCGCAGATGAAACAACCCTTGCAGTACTGTGCCGACAATGGCTTTGCCCCTAGCCCTGGGTTGATAAGTTGCCGAATAATCATGAGTGAACAATGATTCTCTGAAATTTTCAACTCGCCTTAGATTAAGGTCCATCGGAAGAAAATGTCTCAAGAGGATTTTACAGAAAACATGACATACGAAATGCCTCAGTGTCTTCAGAATCTTGGAGAGATTCGTCGGATCTCGAAATAACTGCCCCTGACTGCATGGTCTGTGCAAGAATTTGCCTCACAAAAACTTCACATCACTGTGCGATGTTCTGCCCCCGTATATTGAACTCTGGATAGATGCCTCTGATTAACCGTCTTCAGGAGAAAGTGACTTCTCATGCCCTTGAAGTGATCATATATGACTGACTTGTGCTTTGAAGAAATATCCATACTACATACTCCTGGAGAAATTTGAATCTCGAAGTAATTGCCTCTGTTTGGTTGAAATTTGAATAAATGCCTCAGACTCCTGGCTCTTTGAGAGATTTGAATCTCGAAGTGATTGCCCCAGCTTGGCTGAATTTTGAAGAGATTGCTCGACATGATTTCCCCATATTAGTTGGCTCTTACCACGACTGTTGGGAAAGTCCCTACTCAATGGAGTTTCTTGGAAAATTACATCCTCATAGATTATCCTTCGGAAGTTTCAGACTTCTCAACTTGGCAAGATTAAGCTTCTGGATTGAAGTTTCGTATGTAAACTTTATGATGCCAAACAAATGTATGCAAGCGGAAATTGTTTATTTTAAGAATGACAATTCTAATGCAACACACATGTTAATCTTGAAGTTTTAATGTAAAAATATGTCGCAAACCTTCGTGAACAAATCACTGGTTAAGATATGACATTATTTTTGAATAATGAAAGCATGCATATGCAACACCAACAAAGATCTTTCAACACCACTCATAGGAGTCAGGAACGCGATATCGTGGTAGTACGCTCTCAAAAATAACCCTGTTTCAGTTAGGACTTTTGAGGGTTGTATCGTGGCCTGGTTCACGGTTATGGAAACAAAGGATATAGGCTCGAAGTTTATTTGTGCCCACCCACTCTTCGTGATGTTCTCCTTTCCTATGTTCAGCTAATTTTCACAAGCATTCACCTTTCATAAGGGTTTCGTGTTTGATTGAGGAACCATTGCTGCTGCCAGTTCAAGCACCAATCAGGTTGTCGTTGTGAGTCAGTCACTCCTCCATCTTTTCGTGTCTGTGCCACGCGACTTTGTTCTCGTTCGAGGATCTTTCTTATGTAATCCTTTTCGTCTTTCGCTTTTGCGTTATTTTGCTTTATCCCTAACTTTTGCCTGGACTGATTCTTGTGAATCTTTGATTGTGGAGTCCAGCGGGATGCCCTAACTTTTGCCTAAGTCGCTTGTTTTCAAGTTTCGACTTAGCGGGCCTTTTCTTTTCTTTTTCTTTTTTGCATTTTGAACAAGTCGCGTGACATCGTTTGTCTTGATTGCTTTGAAAAGGTCGTGACTGTCTCACTTCTTGGTTGTTGAGAGATAACCATTGTGGTCTCCGGTCTTTGGACCTCTTGATTGGGATAACCATTGTGGTTTCTGATCATTGGACTTCCTGATTTGGTACAACGAAAGGCAATGGTTCCTCAGATGTACATTCCTTTTTGAAATTTGAACGCTCGGTCCAACTAGCTGACACCTACCCTGCCCCTGGGTTAAGTGCGAGGGTTTTTTCATGCAAAAAGAAACTCCTACTTCAAGGCTCAAATGGGTTGGCGAGGGTCTATCTCCCTTATCTCTTCGGTGTTTATGATTTGAAACAATGCCTGTACATCGTCAACAGGGTCTTTCTCAAAAGCACACAATTAGAGATTTTGCGTTCTCATTTCGTCATCCTCCCTGATAGAGTTTAAGCACAATAGTTGGTATTGCAATGCACATACACAAAATCATGAGTGAATACGAATGGATTACTTCAAGAGAAACATGTGCATTTTATTATGGTTATCATCCAAAAACAAATAAGTTTCATGCATGCATACAAATGTTTAAACAAACAATATAAACTATAAATGGAAATGCAGTAAAGAAGCTGAACATTACCGTCATTGAGGAGACTTGCCTCCGTTTGGACTTATTTCTTCTGAAGATGCCTTTGCAAATTGGGAGACCCATTTGATGAGTAGACTTCAATATGTGAGCAGACTTTCTGGCATGATGACCTTTGAGTCGATCAAATTCGGGACCTTGTCTTCACCTTTGCCTCTGAAAGACTTGCAATCTTCAATTAAAAGGCCAGGTGCCCCAGAATGATAGTCATACTTGGCATTGAAACCCCAAAGGAAACTTTGGCGGAGATGATCCTGATGCGGCTAGCTCAACCAATTTGAATCTGAGCAAATGAGGAAACTTGTTGCGCCTACGACCTCAGCATATGATCAAACTTCTTCTCGAGTCGTTCTGGCCTTTACCCATATGCTTTGGTTCTAAGACTATCTTGGGAAGCTGAGATTGGATGCTGACAATGACATTTGGAGGGAAGAGGTTGATAAATAAAGTTGATATATAAGGTTTCTCGGAAAGATCTTGCATGATCTCCTGCCTACGTATCTCCATTGACCAATGGAGAATCAGAGCAGCGTAGTTCCCCTCACTAGGGATGAAAATAGATTCGTTCATAATTTCCATAACCAAGCTAATCTGAGTCTTCATCTGGTCGACTTCCTGTTTCAGCGGTTTCTGGTTCTGAAATAAAGCTTATACCTCTGCCCTGAATTGCCCCAGTTGGGTCTTCCTTCGATTACCTCCGCCCGAAGTTGCTTCAAATATATACCTTGATGATTGTGATTCAAGTTGTCCATTCTGATGAGAAATCAAGTCAGGAAAATAATTTGTCTCTGAACACCTGTCAAGAATGCAAGGATGTATGCAAATGCCATGTTCAATTGTTTCTGAGGAATCTAACTGCTTTGATTCAAGTTTTGACATAGAAAAAGTCCAATGGCATGATTCAGATATGTGATCCTCAGAAATAACTGAACATGTGTGCAGAAATGCTATGATGTCATGTATGCAACAAGCATGTGATCAATGATCTGATGTTGGTGCCGGTGTTGAGCAATGAGTCAAGTATCTGAATAGAACCATAATAGTAGCACCATCTCTGTACAGAACCCCATAACTGAGAACCCAATAACTGTAGAACTTGATCACATAATAGAATAGTCACTGATGGTGTTAAAGTTGAACAACAAACCAAGTGTATGTAGAGAGTCATAATAACAGTCACAATATCAGGGTCACCATGGTAATCACAGTAACAATCTCTGTGAATAGAAATCCCGAATCTCAGAATCAAAGAACCATAGAACACTGAACAATACTGGCAAAATGGGTATGTTGAAGTTTAGGGTTCCTGCAAACCTGTAAACCCCTCCCAATCTCACGGGTGTGCTACTCGGGTCAACATCACGGACTCTCAAAGCCGAATAGCAATAATACGTTCACCATTTCTGAGAAATGGCTCATGACCAAATCAGGGAATTGGTTTGGCATTATGTACTACTCAGGGAAGTCTCAGTTGAGTCCGGAAAAAC
Source organism: Lathyrus aphaca (assembly GCA_963966055.1). Classification (NCBI taxonomy): domain Eukaryota; kingdom Viridiplantae; phylum Streptophyta; class Magnoliopsida; order Fabales; family Fabaceae; genus Lathyrus; species Lathyrus aphaca. The sequence continues at coordinate 632,908,348 of OZ014519.1, forward strand.
AAGCATCCCTCATAAGTTTCCAGCTTCAAGCACTGAGTCGAGAAATAATAGTACATTCATCCCGAAGGGTACAATACTATCGTCATACGATCAGTTTGCTTTAACTGAATTCCTATGAGAGAACCAGGCCATCCTATGCGAGTTCCCAATGGACCCTCGGATGCGAGTGGGTTTGCCAACAAATGTGGTCTGCCACTGTCATCACTGGAGAGGGGTGTTTCCATTAAGGTCCTCGAAGATCGGTCACCAGATGCACATAACTATCAAGGTTGTACCCTGAAGTGGAGAAGAACCCCCACACAGAATAGTCCCGAGACAGTCGCAATCTGGGTGTGGAACACATCACCACTCATCATATAACCATGCGAGCACAACGTGTCCACGCTAATCCTATAGTGCACTCAAGCTGGGTAGTTGGCTTATCTCACAGTAACTCCCATCTCGCAGGAAAAAAAAATGAAAACCAGCACAGCCAGACAGTCCAGTATAATATGATGCATGGAAAATAAAATACTGAAAGCGGTAAATAAATGCGGTAAAGTAAAGCTGTAAAGAACTGTAAATAAAAACAATAAAGCTAAACTAAAACACATAGCAACAAACAGATAAACACCCAAAGAAACAAAACCAAACAGGCGCTAAGATTGACTCTACAAGGGAAACCGGAAGAAACAGGTTAGTCCCCAGCAGAGTCGCCAGCTGTCGCTCCCGGGATTTTCATCCTAGTACTAACGCGAAAGGGGCACGGAAAGGTTAGAGTCGCTAGCCAGACATTTTTATCCCGAATGAATGGGAAAGGTAATGTTGCACAAACCTGAGGAAGAAGGAAAGGACAAGGTCCTGCGAACCAAAGATCTGAGTTCGGGAGTCAGTTACGAACTGGGAAGGTATTAGCACCCCAGATCGTCTGTCGTACCTGACGGGATCCACGCTTGCTTATTTGTTTCAAAGGGTGAGAAGAATAATTGCTGCTGAATAAAACCGCTAACTGGAAATTGGAATGAGAAATGAGAAGGGAACTGTAAATGAAAACTAAACTAAAGAATGGGGAAAATGTAGGGAAAATAAAGAATGTGCTCGAACGGGCCCTACCCCGCTGCCTACGTACCTCATCGGGATAATGAGGATCAGAGTCGACGTAGTTCGCCTAACCTAGGCGGGAACTATTTGTTTGTGTTTTTTACAGCTGGAACTGCGTATGTCTATGCTCAGGTGTTGCAGGCTCGTCTGGTACGAGTGCGTTTACCGTCTTGCATGAAAGACAAGTTGTCGCGAGTTCGCGTTGTGAGTGAATGAGATGAGAAGAGAAGTTCCCGCAGGATAGTCGCTTGTTATTTATTTTTTGGTCTTTTATGAGAAATGTTTTGAATTTTGTTTGTGAACGGTCTTGTACTAAGACCTATCCATCGCGGGAAGCATTTACACCTCGCCCCGAAACAGGACGCGTATAAACACTCCGCAACAAAGTCTCGTGTCGTACAAGATTGTTCGGCTTTTATTCTTAAATGTTTTATTGCTTTTCTATATAAAGATGAGAAAGAATGACTCAAGTTGGAAAAGGGAAAATCTAATGGGAACTAAGACACAACCCTAATTTTATTTGTTTATTTACAAGAGAGGTCCTATGGTTAATGAGCTATTCTAATCCTAAGAAATAAAAAGGAAAAGAAGAAAAGAGAACTTAGAAATCAACTTACTTCCTAAGGAAGGTAAGTTGTTTCTAAAGAAAGGGAAAACCTATAAGCAAGCACAAAGTGCTAAGGCAAAGACAATTAAAATGCATAAGAGATAGAAATGAAGTAATGCTTACCTCAATCTTCCCCCCTACAAAACAAAAGTTAGCATGACAATGCATATTGGAAGTAAAATCAAAGCATGAAAGCGATTAAGTACCATAAACGTCCTAGAATGGAACTAGGGTTCAAAATAAGACCTAAGTCTAAAGGTGAAGGTACCTAAAGGTTATATAACTTCTAAAGTCAGTAGCTACATGCTATAGGTCCCTAAGTATGCTAGGATACCTAACAAGATCAAACTATGTCAAACTTTGTACAAAAAGTTCACCTAAATGCAAGTTAGGGTTTATGGACGAAGTATGAATGCATATGGCTTACAAACATGAATTAATACATGAAATGAACATCAAAGTCAGTAGTGAATGCTTATGAAGATGGATGAATGAATATACAATCATGGATGCAATGGATTAGGCATATGGAGCAATGAGAAGAAGATATGAGAAGAAACAAACAAACATCGCATAAGATCGCAAATGATGCAAACTAAGGATGAATGGCATATGAATATGAATGAAATGATTATGGGTCAGTAGCATACAAGGTATGAGATGCACTTATAATGCATGAATAGGCATTAATGATTTCCACATAATTGAAGTTATTATTTAGAGGAGAAGAGAAACTAGTTTAGGTTAAAGTTAGTTCACATAAGTATGCACTTTAAAGCACCAAAACAAACCAAATGAGTATGGTTCAAAAAGTGACCTATGACTGGAATTAAAGACATACAAATGACCTATAATTAACTCCTAAAAGCTACCAAAAATCCCTTCAAGAAAATGGCATGAATGCCTTCTTATCATTTAAGTTATGCAACAAATAGACACATGAATCAACCTAGGATCTAGGTGACATGGAAAAATAGCAAAAAGACTTTAAAAATTATGAAATTAAATCCATGGAATGATATAGTCATTATCTCACATGGTCCAAAATAATTCCACAAAACTATGCACCAAAGTGCCAAAACAAATCCTTAGCTAGCAAGGTAACAAATCACGATCATCGAAAAACAACTCCACAAAGTGGATCAAAAAGGGCATCTAAAATTATGAAAAAAATACCTAATGAGAATCAAGATGTCACAAATTACAGTGGATAATCACACACAAAAAATAGGTTTCACACCTATGGGGAAAAATCGATTTCGGTCCCTTATGCCAAAACACTCCCTTTTGGGATAGCTCATGATCTAAAATCCAAATTAATTATTAAAACCACCCAAATCTAGAAACAAAAATTATGACAAACTAATTAAGAGGATGAGGATCACTCATGAAATTTTCCAGAATTTTATCCCACCTAAAACTATTTTTAATAATTGCGACGAAACGAGCAAAAAAGTGGATTTTGAGGGAAGTGAAAGGAATCGATCCTAATGGTTCGTAACCTAATCCCTAAGTTCCGAAATCGATACATATCATCAAAAATCACAAATATATCCAATGTCTCAGGTGGGAGGGCTCAGTATGCACCTTAAGTTATATGATTCTAAGCCGCATACGACTATAATGATGCTTAAAAGCCCAAAAAAGCTCGAAATCACTTACTTGATCGAAGTGCCGATTCTTCACATAAAAGAAATCCGAAAAACCCCCAAGCAAGGTCTTGTAGTCTCCCATAAGCAAAATAAATGCTTATCATCCATATTCACTTTATGAAGTTGTGCTTTAGTCGAAATCGATCCATTTTCGATCAAAAAAAGCTCATAAACACCTTAATCCAAAAATTAGTCCCTAACACTAATTAAAATTAGTGCAAAAATTCTAATTGAAAATTAACAAGAAAAATGGATTCAAGAAATTAATCCACAAAAAGGGTTATCAATAGAATTAATTACTCATTCTCTACAAGAAAAAATCAATCAACAAATTTTCTAAGAAAAAAATAAAGAATACAAAGGAATGTAATAGGAATCAGGATTGTGAATAGCAAAATATTGGCCCAAGGCCCACTCCCATTTACCAGCACCTGGGAGGTGTAGATAGCGAAATTGGGGTGCAAATAACACTTTTGTGGTGTAAGCCCAATCCAGTATTCATAACAAGTGCATATGGGGTGTGAATGTGAATTTGGGGGTTGGGAAAGTAATCCATGGTGTTGGATCTGCTAAGCCCGATCCACCAATATTTTTATAGAAACCCTATATCAGAACTATCTTCCATCTTCTTCTTTTTCCCAAATCGCGCCGCCGACGACATCAACAATGCACAGCCGGTACCATTTCATCCTCAATTGCGCTTATCTCCTCTCGTCTCCTTCAATGGTCTCGCCGTCGAAACCTCTTATCCACATCATTCTCCTCTTTGCTCATCTTCTCCGATGACTTTTAAGACCGCCGCTACCGGTGATTCCGTCACCATGTCGTTCACCCTCATTCTGTCTCCGTCTCAGCCACGACCGGCCTTTGTTCCTCCGTGACTTTGTCTCGTCGTCGATCTCTTAAACAATGGCGGCAGCCTTTAAGCTCTACTGTTATGCCTCGACTTTGTCGGCAACGATAATACATCAGCAACAACGATATTGATTCGAGGCTTTCTCGGTATGGATTCAGATTATATTGCACAATTCTTGCTTTAATTTTCTCTTTCTTTTGCTCTGAATTTGAGTTTCTGAACCATTCTTGAAGTGTGATTTGTGTGTGCTAATGTGAATCCTGCAGGAACTTTGCTTGAACTGAAGTTGTTGTGCGATGAAGATGATGTTGTGAATCTTGCAGGAACTTTGATGTTATTGCCTTCTTTTGCGGAATTCTCGTTGCTCAAGAACTACAGAGATCGAGAAAAATTCTCGGAATTATTTACGGTTGAAGATTGAAGCAATGATTGATACGGCTGAAGGATTGTTGCTCGATTTCCTTTCTTGGTATCAATTTAGACTCTTCTTCTCTTTCTGGTGATTCTGGGTTGACTTAGATCGTTCTTGATTCTGAATTCATTGCAGGTTTGGCATTGCTGTTTATTGATGAAGATGAAGTGGTGATGTTGAAGTTTAGCAGGTTGGTGGAGTATTGAAAGGATTAAGGAACGAATTCGAAGCGGATTGATGAGAGTTTGCTGAAAAATTAATGAGGAATGGATTCTGAAATGGTTAAAGGTTGGTGAGATAGAGTAGAGAGGTTGAAGATTGAGATTGTTGAAGTTTGAGGAAGATTGATGCTGATGTTGAAGATGCAGTGAAGATAGAAGTTGAGATATTGATGAAGATCAATGTGAATTCGTAAGAAATTATTGAGAGAGAGTGATGAAGGTGTTGAAGAGCGAATTGGTGATGAAGAAGTGAGAGAGTGATTCCCTTTTTTTTCTCTTTTTTTTTGTTCTGTTATATCAGTTATCTATAACTGATTTTCCCCCTTTTTTGTAACTCCCTTTTTTTTGGTTCTTTTTGGTATGTATCAGTTGTTAAAAACTGAATTTTTCTCCGTTATGTTGTTGTAAATGTATATTAACTGTTTCTGTTATGTAACAGTTATATCAGTTTGATCCCAACTGGTTTTGTAACTGACTTTTGTTCTGAAAAAAACTGTTATGGATTTCTATTCATTATTCAACATTGGTTAACATCCTTGAGACTTAATTTTCTACCTCTTTTTCCTTAATGAGGCCATGGATTCCTAGATGAAGTTAAAACAACTTGGACAAAACTTGAATTGAGAATATATGCAACTTGATTATCTTTTTTCCCTTTTGTGAAGATTCGGTAATGAATATATATTGAATGTCTTGTAACGGGTATTAAAAAAATTGAATAAAATTAAATTAGATTCTAAAACGGTTAAAAAAATGTTAAAAGTAGGATTGAGTTAACAAAAAAAGAAACCAATTGGGACGAAACTGAATATGGATTTGAATTGAGCCTAATGGTTGGAAAATATTTGTTAAGAACAACTTTGGAATACAATAATGGGTGATTGGAGGAATTTCTAAAATATATGTTAAGAATGAATTAAGGAAAGAGATTGTGGGCTTAAAATGGATAGAAGTTAGATTAAGTTTGGATAATGGGCTTAGGTCAGAACAAAGAGGGGTTTTGAAATGTGATTTTGAATTAAACAATCTGGTAATGTCTTGTATTGGAAAGGGCTATTGAAAACTTGAGCTTAAACTTGATCGACGTCATCCAAATCATCCATATTTGCACAACTCCGCCTTTGATTTGAATCCAATTCTTGCATTAAGAATACCAAGATATTTTTGCCATGAGATCCCAAATCAATCCAAAACAGAGAAAACGACTCTTAACTCACACCAATAACCTCCCGATCCGACGCTCTCGAATAATTCTCTAAACAAGGAAAATTATGGGGCCTGATGATCCTTTGAATATGACTATTCCATGATGGTATGGGCTTAACCTTTGTCTCAATGCGATGGTAAAATAAATCACCTAGGAATAGGAAAATCCGAGTCACAAGAGAATGTTTGATCCCACGCTTTATGAATCCATGAAATGCATTATTATGCTGTTATGACCTAATGGAATATGCAGATGAATGCGAAGCGAAAAGCCGGTCAAGGTAAAAAGAATGAGGGCAAATTTTGAGGTATTACAGCTGCCCCTATTCAATCATCTGCAGACTTGAATGAATAATAGTGAAAGCTATTAGACGTTCAAGGTATGGAGTGATTGAATACTCGAATAAAACCTAAAAATTTGCACACTGAGGGCAACAGAAATGCCATCTGCCCATTTATTTATTTATATATTTTTTGATTTTGACCTCTGAATAGGTAGCTAAAATAGAACCAGGTGGAATATAATCAATGCAATCACTGCGACTACTGAAACAAGACTCAAAGACGAGACCATTGTACTTAAATGGAGACTCGAAAGGAACGGGATTGTTGTACTTAAACGAGAGCCCAAGACGCGACCGTTGTACTGAAATGGAGACGCGAAAAAATGAGACTGTTGTACTGAAACAAGACTCAAAGACGAGACCATTGTACTTAAATGGAGACTCGAAAGGACCGAGATCGTTGTACTTAAACGAGAGCCCAAGACACGACCGTTGTACTGAAACGGAGACGCGAAACAATGAGACTGTTGTACTGAAACAAGACTCAAAGACGAGACCATTGTACTTAAATGGAGACTCGAAAGGAACGGGATCGTTGTACTTAAACGAGAGCCCAAGACGCGACCGTTGTACTGAAACGGAGACGCGAAAAGATGAGACTGTTGTACTGAAACAAGACTCAAAGACGAGACCATTGTACTTAAATGGAGACTCAAAAGGAACGGGATCGTTGTACTTAAACGAGAGCCCAAGACGCGACCGTTGTACTGAAACGGAGACGCGAAAAGATGAGACTGTTGTACTGAAACAAGACTCAAAGACGAGACCATTGTACTTAAATGGAGACTCAACTGGGGATAACAACAAGACTCGGTAGAAGTAACCACCCTGGGAAACAGAGTTGCATTTTGTGGGGAGTACTTCAATCTGATTGGAGATGTAACGGGTCTTATGTAATATACCTCAAAACTGGCCCATGCTGGTATGCATATGTTTGGATTTATGGCGTAATGCTCCATGATGATGGAAATGCTATGCTTTGGAGGATGATAAATGTAATGATGATTACTAGATGCAAATGCAAAAGGGGTCTCCCGATGAGGAGAAAGCAGATATCCCAGATGGCTTGACTGGGGAGGGACGGATGATCACTGCATTGATCTGATTGATCCTTGTGAGGAGAAGACAACTCTGCGGGGAAGGCTGTCAATGATATACCGGCTCTGAACTGTCGCCATTGCCAAAAATAAATTGGACTTTGAGATTGGAGAGCCAAGACCCTGCTGGAGAAGGGCTCTTCTTGAACTCTGATGGGGAAATGAAGACCTCCTGACTTGGCTGAGAACCGAAGGCATGACACTGCTGAGGAAGAAATTGCTGGGGAGGAAAGACATTCCTTATACTGCTGAGAATAGCCCCTGCCTGAAGGGAAACTCCTTCTTGGGGATGACACCCACCTTCTGCTACCTAGCTGGGAGAAATTTCAACTTCCACATTACTGGGGATGACGGGTGGTGTCAATGATAAAGCTTCCTGCTGAAGATAAAAGCTCAAGCTGCCACTTACTGGGGATAAGAGATAAATCCTCTCATGTTGGGAATGAGAGATGTAAGGCGTCTCATGCTGGTGATGAGAGACGATGATACCCTTCTTCTCAAGAAGTACCCTTCCATGAGACTTGCTAAGGAACCTTGATCGACAAAATCCGCAGATGAAACAACCCTTGCAATACTGTGCCGACAATGGCTTTGCCCCTAGCCCTGGGTTGATAAGTTGCCGACTAATCATGAGTGAACAATGATTCTCTGAAATTTTCAACTCGCCTCAGATTAAGGTCCATCGGAAGAAAATGTCTCAAGAGGATTTTACAGAAAACATGACATACGAAATGCCTCAGTGTCTTCAAACTCTTGGAGAGATTCATCGGATCTCGAAATAACTGCCCCTGACTGCATGGTCTGTGCAAGAATTTGCCTCACAAAAACTTCACATCACTGTGCGATGTTCTGCCCCCGTATATTGAACTCTGGATAGATGCCTCTGATTAACCGTCTTCAGGAGAAAGTGACTTCTCATGCCCTTGAAGTGATCATATATGACTGACTTGTGCTTTGAAGAAATATCCATACTACATACTCCTGGAGAAATTTGAATCTCGAAGTAATTGCCTCTGTTTGGTTGAAATTTGAATAAATGCCTCAGACTCCTGGCTCTTTGAGAGATTTGAATCTCGAAGTGATTGCCCCAGCTTGGCTGAATTTTGAAGAGATTGCTCGACATGATTTCCCCATATTAGTTGGCTCTTACCACGACTGTTGGGAAAGTCCCTACTCAATGGAGTTTCTTGGAAAATTACATCCTCATAGATTGTCCTTCGGAAGTTTCAGACTTCTCAACTTGGCAAGATTAAGCTTCTGGATTGAAGTTTCGTATGTAAACTTTATGATGCCAAACAAATGTATGCAAGCGGAAATTGTTTATTTTAAGAATGAAAATTCTAATGCAACACACATGTTAATCTTCCCAAGGCTATGGGATCATTTTGTAGGGCCCCTTCTTATTTTCCAAGTTATTCAATCAATGAAGGCATTTTGTTAAATCCTTACTTTGTTTTATTTACTGCTTTTCCTCTTTTCACCTTTAAAAGAAAATGTCAATCTTTCAAAACCAAATAAAAAGTTTTTCTTGCATCTCTTTGTTTTCACTTTTAATAAAAGCAAATAATTCCCATATGCAGAACAAATGAAAACCCTGTTGAATCCAATGACTCTATATTCTCTCCTAATTTTGATTCGCCCATCTACCAAGCGGAAGATGAAAGTGAGGAAGATTGTGACGTTCCCAAAGAACTGGCAAGATTGGTTGAGTATGAGTACACACATCTTCAGCCACATAAGGAGCAGGTAGAGACCATCAACCTTGGCACCGATGAAGACAAGAAAGAAGTCAAGATTGGTACAATAGTTGGGGCAGACGTCAAAGAAAGATTAGTCAAGTTTCTCAAAGAGTATGTGGATGTGTTTGCATGGTCGTATCAGGATATGCCCGATTTAGACACAGACATAGTGGTCCACAAGTTGCCTCTTCGACTAGATTGTCCTCCAGTAAAGCAAAAGCTCCGAAGAACGAGACTAGACATGGCTCTGAAGATTCGAGAAGAGGTCAAACGACAGTTTGATGCAGGATTCCTCGCAGTTGCAAAGTACCCTAAATGTGTGGCTAACATTGTGCCAGTCCCCAAGAAGGATGGCAAGGTTAGAATATGCGTGAACTATAGGGATTTGAACAAAGCCAGTCCAAAAGACAATTTCCCTCTTCCGCATATTGATACTTTGGTTGACAACACTGCCAAGTTTGCTGTTTTCTTCTTCATGGATGGATTTTCAGGATATAACCAGATCAAGATGGATCCCGATGATATGAAAAAGACTACTTTCATAATACCATGGGGCACTTATTGTTACAAGGTTATGCCATTTGGTCTCAGAAATACAGGAGCCACTTATCAAAGGGCAATGGTCACCCTTTTCCATGATATGATGCATAAGGAGATAGAAGTTTACGTGGATGATATGATTTCCAAATCACAGAGTGAGGAGGATCATTTGAATTATCTCCTGAAATTATTTGAGCGTCTCAGAAAGTTCCAACTGCGTCTGAATCCAGCTAAGTGTACCTTTAGTGTCAGATCAGAGAAATTACTTGGTTTTATTGTTAGTCGGGAAGGAATTGAAGTAGATCCAGACAAGGTCAGAGCAATTCAAGAGATGCCAGCTCCCAAAACAGAAAAGCAAGTTAGAGGTTTCCTCGGAAGATTGAACTACATCTCCAGATTTATCTCCAACATGACTGCTACATGTGAGCCTTTATTCAAGTTGCTCCGAAAGAACCAAGCAATTGAGTGGAATTCTGACTGTCAACATGCTTTTGAGAAGATTAAGGTTTACCTACAGGAACCTCCTATCTTGATCCCACCTACTCTAGGGAAACCTATCTTCATGTATCTGACTGTACTTGAGGGATCTATGGGTTGCGTATTAGGCCAACAGGACGAAACTAGTCGTAAGGAGCACGCCATTTATTACTTAAGCAAGAAGTTTACAGATTGTGATAACAAATATTCACTTTTAGAGAAGACCTGTTGTGCTTTGGCATGGGCTGCCCGACGCCTTAGGCAATATATGATTTGTCACATTACTTTGTTGATCTCGAAAATGGATCCAATAAAGTACATTTTTGAGAAGCCCGCTTTGACTGGAAGACTCGCCCGATGGCACATGTTGTTATCTGAATATGGCATCCAATATGTAATCAGAAGTCTATCAAAGGTAGTGTTTTGTCTGACTACCTTGCTGATCAACCTGTTGAAGATTATGAGCCTTTGAAATTTGATTTCCTAGACGAGGACATTATGTTGATAAAGGATTGTGAAGTTCCAGGTCCAGACAAAGGTCCAGAGCCAGGTTCTCGTTGGAAGATGATGTTTGATGGTTCCTCTAATTACATGGGGCATGGTGTGGGAGCTGTTTTGATGAATCCTGATGGTTGTTATACTCCTTTCACAGCCAGATTATGTTTTGAATGTACGAACAACATTGTAGAGTATGAAGCATGTGTTTTGGGTATCGAAGCTGCAATTGATACCAAAATCAAGAGCCTTGAAGTATATGGAGACTCAGCTTTGGTGATCTATCAAGTCAAAGGTGAATGGGAGACCCGTGATTAGAAGTTGATCCATTACCGTGTCCACATTGTGGAATTGATCAAATACTTTGATGAAGTCACTTTCCATCACGTTCCTAGGGCAGAGAATCAAATTGCAGACGCTTTGGATATGTTGGCCTCTATGTTTCAAGTCATATTTCTTAATGAAGCTCCACTCTTTACAATCGAGCGAAAAACTTCACCAGCCTACTGTCTACTGGTCGAAGAAGAAACTGACGAGAAACTGTGGTTCTATGACATCAAGAATTACTTGCAAAATCAGGAGTACCCAGCGGATGCAACAACTCTAGACAAGAAGACTCTTATCAGATTGGCGTCCAAGTTTTTCCTCGGCAACAATGTGCTTTACAAGAGAAATCATGATATGGTTCTGCTCAGATGTGTGGACAAACGCGAAGCAGACTTGTTGATAAGAGAAATCCATGAAGGATAATTTGGAACACATGCCAATGGACATGCCATGTCCAGGAAGATCTTGAGAGATGGATACTTCTGGTTGACCATGGAATCAGACTGTTTCAAGTATGCCAGGAAGTGTCATAAATTCCAGATTTATGCTGACAAGGTGCACGTACCTCCGACCCTTTTGAATGTTTTGTCATCACCTTGGCCTTTATCAATGTGGGGCATTGACATGATAAGGGAAATTGAGCCTAAAGCTTCCAATGGTCACCAATTTATCTTGGTTGCGATCGATTACTTTACCAAGTGGGTAGAAGCAGTTTCCTACGTCAATGTGACAAAGCAGGTGGTTGCCCGTTTCATCAAAAACCAAATTATCCGCCGTTATGGGATCCCAAGCCGAATCATCATAGATAATGGGACCAATTTGAACTACAAGACGTTGAAATAGTTGTGTGAGACATTCAATATTGAACACCATAACTCTTCTCCTTACCGTCCGAAGATGAATGGAGTTGTTGAAGCTGCGAACAAGAACATCAAGAAGATTCTGCAGAAGATGGTGAAAACTTACAAAGACTGACACGAGATGTTACCATATGCCTTACACAGATACAAAACATCAGTTCGCACTTCAACAGGGGAAACCCCTTTCTCTTTGGTGTATGGGATGGATGCAGTTCTCCCTATCGAAGTAGAAATACCATCTTTGAGAATCTTGATGGAAACCAAACTAGAGGAAGCTGAATGGGTCCAGAACATATATGACCAATTGAACCTCATTGATGAAAAGAGAATGATCGCCATGTGCCATGGCCAGTTGTACCAGAAGCACATCAAGAGAGCATTTGACAAGAAATTTTGTCTCTGAGAATTCACAGAAGGAGACCTTGTACTCAAGAAAATCTTGCCAGTCCACAAAGACACGCGTGGAAAATGGAGCCCTAACTATGAAGGCCCATATGTTGTGAAGGTGGCATTCTCCGGAGGTTCCTTAATCCTCACAACTATGGATGGTGAACAACTGAAACACCCGGTGAATTCTGATGCAATCAAAAAATATTATGCCTATATAGAACCCGATAGGTCGAAAACCAGAAATGGCGACCTAGGCAAAAATGGGTATCCCGTGGATCATAACCTATGAAGGATATCCAGGCAAAAGTTAGGGATAAAAAAATGAGAGCTCGCTAATTTGAAAACCCGAAAGGGCAGCTTAGGCAAAAAAGAGCGTCCCGGTGGATTGAAAACCCAAAAGGGCGGTTCAGGCAAAAATTAAGGGCAAAGGCATTTGAATATATCAGATAGTGTTTACTATTACTGAAGAACATCGCTTGAAGACCAATCCAGTTGCCCTTATCAGAAGCAAGGTGTTGGGAAGTCTTAGTTATTAGAGATTGTAATGGTCGTTGGATTCAATGTAGACCTTTCCTCATCCCCATTTTCAAATTGTAATTTTCCATGGAGTTTTGCTATTGGCAAGCTACCATTCTTGATTGAAATACAACCTTTGCCTTTAAACTGTGTTTATCAGATTATTATTTCTTTGTTATGCAAAATGTCTTTACTAAATTACAATTTAACTCTGAAAATGACACAAAAAAAAATTTTAGAAATAATTTTTTGGAAACATATGAGAAACTTTCAAATTTTCTTTGACTTTAGAAAGATTAAAAATCTTCTGTCTTCTCAAAAACTCTGGCTTTCGGAAACACTCTCATGCCATTGTAACAGAAATCCCCATAGAGGATTAAAGGCTGGTAGCACTCTTGGATGGATTCTTGGACCAAGCATCGATTTCCAAGTTTGAGGACATCTCCCCAGCATCTTTCATATTGCTCGTCTAAGTATTGGCGTTGAGATCCTACTCTCCCCTGCTTTGTCAAAACTCCCTGTCTCCCTAGAGTCAGTATTTGCATATCATGATCATTCGCATCATACTCAATCATACGCATTTTGACATAATCATTTATCCCTCCCTAGTTGTTGTCTGTCTGACTCCAGGTCTAGATTACTGTCAGTTTTCATTTTTGGATCCATTGTCGTTGGTACCCTGAAGTGTGGTTAACCAAGGTATCTTTCCCAGCAACACTAGTATCCCCTGCAAAGGCCCTCCTTGTTTGGTATGTACCTTTTACTACCAATAGTCCTTTAAAGTCCAATTTTTATTGGCGCAAATCCTTTAAGTTGTTTGCTTACGGTTTAAGGCCGTTTAATTTAACACGCATCCGTGTTCCCCTGATAATTCCTAAAAGTTCTTCTTTGAACTCTTCATTTAAGGAATCTCTAGAGGTTGGTCGTTTATCTCGTTGAAAACTCCAACATTTATTCTTATTTGTCTACTGGTCGCTTAGAGCCGTTGGATTTATCTTTAAATGCTTTGCATTCTACTCCCAGTATCAGTTGGTTGCGCAGAGCCACTGCCTAAACACTGTTTTTGTTTTCTTTATCCTCGGTATCAACAGTTACACTTGAACCTGTTGATTTATGACTTGGGATTAGATGTTTTTTTTTTTCGACCTCCGTGTCGACGTCTGTTATTTTTATTTCCCGACCGCCGTGTCGACATTTGTTTATTTTATCTTCCGACCGCCGTGTCGACGTCTGTTTATTTTATTTTCCGATCGTCGTGTCGACGTCTGTTTATTTATTTTCCGACCGCCGTGTCGATGATTGTTTATTTTATTTTCCGACCGCCGTGTCAACGTCTGTTTATTTTTTTCCGACCGCCGTGTCGATGACTGTTTATTTTATTTCCCGACCGCTGTGTCGATGTCTGCCATTTTATTTTCCGACCGCCGTGTCGATGACTGTTTATTTTATTTCCAATTCGCCGTGTCAATTTCTGCTATTTTATTTCCCGACCGCCGTGTTGATGTCTGTTATTTTATTTCCTGACAATCGTGTCGATGTCTGCTATTTTATTTCCCGACCGCCGTGTCAATGTCTGTTATTTTATTTCCCGACCGCCGTGTCGATGTCTGCTATTTTATTTCCCGACCTCCGTGTCAATGACAGTTATTTATTTCTTCAACCGCCGTGTTGAATTTTAATTCCTGATCGCCGTGTCGATGCCTATTATTTTTTATTTCCTGACCGCAGTGTCGATGTCCGTTAGTTATTTCCTCAGCCGCCGTGTTGAGTTTGCTTTCCCGACCGCCGCGTCGATGTTTGTTATTTTTTTTATTTCCCGTCCATCGTGTCGATGTCTGTTAGTTATTTCCTCAGCCTCCGTGTTGAGTTTGCTTTCCCGACCGCGGCGTTGATGCCTGTTTTTTTATTTCCCGGTCGCCGTGTCGATGCTTGTATTTTTTATTTCCCGACCGTCGTGTCGATGTCTGCTATTTTATTCCCGACCGCCGTGTCGATGTCTGTCATGTTGTTCTCCTGACCTCCGAGTCGATGTCATTTCAACTATTTTTCTCAGTCACAGAGTTGTTGTATTGGTATCCCCAACAGTCATCTTTGAACTTGCTAACCCATCACGCCAGTTAGTCTTTTCTCGTTCATAGTGTCATCTGGGCGCATCAAGCCATTGCCTTTTACTTTAAACCATTTTCTCACTATCCTAAGTGCCAGTCTATTTTTAATCTTATGTTCTGGATTTTTGTTTTGTTCCCCGTCTTTTGTTATTCTTAGTGCCAGCAGTTACACTTGAACCTGCTGATCTATCACTTTGAATACATCCTGTTTTCGTCTTGGCATCCCCAGCATATTGTCATCCCTAGTGAGTCTTCACCCTCATTTGCGTTTCTGTGGATCACTGTTGCATTTATCTTCATCATACCATATTCAGCATCTTCATCATACCATATTCAACATATCCATCATTAAAAATTCAGCATGTTAGGGTTTATTGCATCTTGCATGGTCATCCCCAGCAAAACAAAAGTCCCTCATAAGTTCATAGCATGTCATTGCATTTAGGGGAAAAAATTTCGGTTATTTCTATATTTAAATACCTTTTACTCCGATTTTGTGAGGATTAACATCACTCATTCCATCGGATAAAGTTATTAAAATAGGGGCAACTGTCACACCCCAAATTTTACCCAACATGCAATGACATCATATATTCATTAGAAATTTCCGAGATCTATTTTTCACTCATTTTAAGCCGTGTATAAAAATGAATTTTATTTCCTTTCACTTCCAAGCCTCCATCCTTAGTTTTAATTTCTATTTCTCATTTCTGAACTTTTAATTCATTTTCGTGTTTAAATTCTATTTTTATTTCTTTCTTTTAATTTCTATTTTCAAGTTCTATTTTTTAATCTTTTATTGCAAAACCTACTTATAGCTTTAATTCATCCTTTAATTTTCATTCCATTATAAACTTAATTTCCATTTTCTATCTTTTTTAAATTTCTCTTCTTTTTTTTATTATTTTATTTCCATTTCTAAATCTCAAGTTCTTAATGTTTTTCATTTTTAAATTTCAATTTAATCTCATCTACAAACTCCATGTCCATATTTATCTATTTATTATTATTTAGTTTAATTAACTTTCGTTTAGTTTTAATATGCATCTAATTTCAATTTATTTTGATTTAGAAACTGGTTTTGTTTTATTTTATTTCTTTTAGTTTTTAAGTTTAGTTTAATTTTTAATTAGAATTTATAGTCTATTAGTTAATTTCTAGATTTAAGTTTATGGTTTCTTTTATCTTTTTGTTAATTAGATTTTTTATTTTTATTTCTAACTAAAGAAAGTCCTGTCCATTATCGCCAACCACAACCAATTACGTTGACTTCCACCAACAATCTTCCACGTCCATTTTGTTTTTCTTCTTCACAACATAGTGGAAAAAAGAATCGTTTTCGTTCAGTATACAAAGAAAAAAAAACGTTACAAGAAGCCTGTGTAGCCAGTCCATTATCAAGTCATACATTAGTTCTGCCCTTATACATAACTTGCGGACCACTTGTCACAAACTTGCTACACTAATATGCTTCCAAGACATTGTACAATGTGCACTGTAACACTAAGACAAACAGCCTGCTCCAATACAGTCACAAACCTGCAGTAAGAAGGACAGATTGATAAAGTGACCATTTTGTTTTTAGCAAGACAATGTAAAAGGACGAAAGAAAATCATTTCAGACCACATCAAAACATATTCATTTTCACTCAAGATCACCGAACTCGGTCAAAGTAAACCAAATTCAAAATCATTCACCATAATAAATCCTACACCAGTCATGAAATGGTATTTAGAGGAAAATAAGTAATTTTGCAAAAAAAAATGGGGGCAATACTAACAACAGAAAATAGGGTTGCTTTCAAGAGAGATATAGAAGAAATTAAGGAAAGTATGATAGACTTGTTATGGCAAATTCAGACCTGCTAAAAAAGCAGGGTTGCAGGATGATAATCCTCTCTCCACCAATTTGCAGCAAACACCAAAATAGGTAATCCTGCAAATCAATAACAAAAAGCCTCAAAACCATTTACTAGAATAGAATTTACTTCACCCCATAAGTCAAAATGTTGCTTTTGAAAGGGACAAAACATACAAAAACAAACGAATCCTGATGTACAAACTTAATCAGCAAGTTATAGGCAAAAACCCCAAAAACTATCCATATAAGAGGGAGGGATTGGCATCAAATAAAGGACACACAAAAAAAAAACGATAGCCATAACTAAATATACAGAAGAACTCCATATTTCAAAAAACAAGCAGTTTTTTAAATAAAAAAAACAACAACAAAACATACCCATTCCAAATCACCGGAGCACATTTTGACAACCTTCGAACTACCCATCTCCACTTCCCACCTCACCTCCAACCTTTTTTCATCTTCAAACCACCAATAACACACTCACTGTAAATGCCTCTGCCCAAAGACGCTATGAAACCCTCCGCGTGAAACACCCAAAGCCGCCGCGAAAACTCAAACGCATCCAAGCGAGATTCGACTGAAACCACGCAACAAAACCAAGTCGTGAGACCGTAGAAACGCATCATCCACCATCGCAAAATCCGCGAGCATCACCGACGACGCTGAAGAACCGAGAGAACCCGAGTTTGGGCGGAGTCGAAATCTTCGAACCAGAGAAATCCTTCGTTCTTCGCGGAAGGTAGTCTTGTTTTCCTTCATCTTTGTCACTTACTTGCTCTTATTTGGAAGTAAAATGATGTTATAAGATAATGAACCTTGCTGATTTTCGTCTGCAAACAAGATTTGGTTTTGGTTTTTTTTCTTCTGATAGTGTCGTGTTTATCGATTGAGAACAACGATAGTGCATTTGGATTTGTTCTTCTTTCAGTTTGCTCTTTTTCCCCTTTGCGGCTATGTTGGGTTTTTTTCACCCACCTTGTTATAAGTTGGACCGGGTCGGAGCTAACCCGCTCCGGATTCCCTAAGACCCGGTCCTTCTTCCCTTGGGCCTACTGGGCCGGCTTTCCCCCTCCCTGTTTCAATTTCCTTCCTTTTTTTTACTATGTTTTATGTTTAGTTTCTTTTAAGTTTTTTTTCTTTTAAATATTTCTTTAAAAAAAACCATTTTAGAAATACTTTATGTTAATTTAAATTAGGTTTTTTTATTTAATTAACTTCAGTAAATAATTGTTTAATTTTTAGTTGGTTACTTATTTATTTTGTTCTTTTGTTTATATTTGTAAGGTTTTGCTCATATTTTTTTTATTCTTCATTTACACTTTATTTAAGTTATAACGATAATGCATGACTAGTATAAACGTGAATCTCATTCTCGTTTTCCGACTGTAAATCGTTAAGTAAGACATGAGCATAATATTTCAAAATAATAATAATCATTTCAAAAATAAATTTGATTTCTTGGTCCAACGCCAAGTGAGAAATCCATCTCGTTTACACTTCACACACGTAAGTCGGTCACCTATGGGATCGCCGTCTGCACGTCTTTATCGCGTCGCAATTAATTAACAAGGAACTGAGCTTTGGAGTCTAGCATTCCTCACGCGTAGTGTTTCATTTACTCATTCGTTATTAAAAATGCGTTAACCCTAAAACGTCTAAAAATCAAAATATCCAACTTATTTTATAAATTTAAATATGAAAGAACAGAGCTCCGAAGTCTAGCACTCCGCACGTTCTGGAATGAATCACTCCTGGGCTACCCCCACGCGATTTGCTTCATTCACCTTTTTCTTATTCAAAATATCTAATCATACAATTTAATTCGCGAAAGAATAGAACTCTTGAGTCTAGCTTTCCACACGTTCTAGAATGAATCACTCATGGGCTAGCCCCACGCGACGTGGTTCATTCGCTCTTTCGTACCTTAAAACAATCTAAAACTTATTAACCAATTCAAATCATTTTCATAATTAAATCAACGAAAGAACAGAGCTCCGGAGTCTAGCACTCTGCACGTTCTTGAATGCAATCACTCCTGGGCTAGCCCCACGCGACGTGGTTCATTTTCCCTTTCGTTTTAAAACACCTTAACAAAGGTCAAACATTTTAGCTAAACAAGCATTGCTTAAATCTTTCTATCTCGCAAACAACCTAGCGCTTCAGCCTCCCCCGCGAGTATAAGCCAACGCTTAGCAGTAGAATGCATTTTAAATAATCGTTCAATTAAAAAACACAAATCGTAGTTGCACGAACTACGAAGCTCTGACTTTCCCATTGCACAAGAGAATACGTAGGCACGGGGATTTTAATCCTTCGCGAGCACCCTAATAAAAAAATTCAATCTTTTTTCCATCACAATAATAAAAATTTTAATCTTTTTCTCCGTCATCTTTATAATAATAATAATAAACTTTAATTTCCCTTTTAACAAACATATTAACAAACATTTAGAAGACAATGACATTAATCAACATTTAATCGCATAGTTAACCGACTCCCGAACTTAGAATTTGGTTTCTTAAACCATTTTGTATCCTTTATTAGGTTGTATCTATATCTCCCTTTTCTCTCGTAGAATAAATAGAATTAGGTGGCGACTCTGTTGTTTCTTTCCGTGTCCCATCGCGAGGGCTTTGCCAAGGAGATCTGTTGTCCCATTTTTTATTTGCCATATCCATGGAAGAATCGACAAGAATGATAGAGATTACATTAGATCAAGTTGTTTTTAAAGGTTTCAAATTTAAGAAAGAGGTTTCAGTTGATATTCTTTAATTCACTGATGACACTATTATTGTTGGAGATGGTGGGAGCAACAATCTTTGGGCTATCAAACCAGTTATAAGAGGTTTTGAGTTGATATTTGGGCTTCGTGTCAACTTTTGAAAAAGTAGTGTTTATAGTATCAACGTGAGTAGTTGGGCATTGTTGACTGCCTTGACTTTTCTCTCCTGCAAAATAGATTATATTCCTTTCAAATTCCTAGGTTTCATGGTGGGATGTAGTCTAAGAAGAACTCATTTATGGAAAGAGGTGATCAATAACATCAAAAACATACTTTCGTCTTGGAAATGTCATTTCCTCTCTTTAGGAGGAAGGATCATGTTGATCAATTATATATTGAATGCCATACCTATTTATATATTTTCCTTCTACAAGGCACCAACTAAGGCTCTGAACAATATCTGTAGCATTTTGACCAGATTTCTACGGAGAAGATTAGAGGACAAAAGGGAAATATGTTGGATGAACAGGGAGCAAATATGCAAGCCAAAGGATGAAAGAGGTCTTGGAATCCTCAATCTTGAAATTTTTAATAAAGTGTTACTCATGAAGTGGAAATGGTGTATTATTAACGATAGAAACACGATTTGGAGATGATTGATCAATCATAAATATGAGAAGCCTAAAGTGAAGATGTTCATTGGTAACACCAATTTGATCAGTTGTGGAGATTCAATTTGGTGGCGCGATTTCATGTTGATTGATCCCTCGCAGCATGATGAAGGCATCTTGTGTTTTAGAATACTTTGTGCATAATCGAAAAATGGCTTGGATACTTCTCTTTGGTTTTGTTGTTAGGCTAGAAACATACAGTTGAGAGAGACGTTTTTCCTGATGTTTTCGCTTCGTCTATATTTCCTTTCTATAGTATGGTAGAAGCAGGGACGTGGGAGAAAGGTGTTTGGAGTTAGAATACTATTGTTATATGGTTGTCCAACATTGAAGAAATTTTTGTTTTTGGTGATTTTTTTGCAGGATTGGGTAGAAGAATTCAAATTGGAGTAGAAAGTGGATGATTTTATTGAGTGGATTCCTAAGAAATCACTTTCGTTTTCAATAAATTTTGCCTATATCTTGCTGAGATCTAGGCAATTGCATAATTCTATTTCACCTATGGTGAGTAGTTCTATCAAGGTGTTGTGGAATATATCGGCTTCATCAAACTTCTAACTATTTGGGTGGCGTTTGATTCTCAACAAATTACCAACTAGAGATCAATTATTGAAGAGGAAAATATTGGTGGATGATAGAGACAAGAGTTGCATCTTATGTTTCAATGTGGATGAAACAAGAGATCACGTTTTTGGCAGATGTATTGTCAGCAGGAAATTATGGAAAATAATTTCTAGTTGGCTAGGTTATGATATCACGTCTAATTGGGAGGAATTAGCCGAGTTTCCTTTCACAGTTAACTCGCTAAAGGGGAAGGAAGTTCATAGGGCGATTGGTGCCATTTGGTTGGTCACTTCTTGGATCATTTGGACTTTATCTAATGACATTATTTTTAATGGGGAAATACCAAACTTTGAATATTGTTGGACGAAATTCAAGATTTTATCTTAGGATTGGTATTATATAGCCTTCCAAACTTTGTTTCCATTTAGTTTCTCTGAGTGGTGTAATGCCCCTTTGTCTCGTTTTGTTGATTAGTCTTTTGTAAGGGATTCGAGTGACCCTTGTACTCTCGTTTAATCCAAAATTGCTTATTAAAAAAATAATGTAATTAAAGGATACACATAACGTAATTAAATTGATTGTGCAAATATTATAATAATTGTTGAAACAAATCTAACATTTTAATTTTTTAATGACAAACGATTAAACCTCCTTTTATATGGTTAATCCTTGCCTAAACTTATAACGACTTTATTATTGTTGTGAATCAAATACCTTAGAAACAAATTATAATAGGTTTCTTTATGATCAAGAAACCCACAAGGGTTAGGGTAACCAAGGATAACAACAAGGATTAATTATAAACTGTTATTCTTTCATTTCTCTTCAAACAAGATTACAAGTATTCAAGAATAACAAATAACCTCTCTTACTTTTGAATAAGGGTTTTATATTCATATTTTCCCTTATACAAAAGACAAGAGACTAGTATGTTATTTATAAGAAAACTAACACACTATGGGATTTTTAACAATTACCTATTACAAGCTAACTTAGGGTACAAGCTAACTTAAACAATTGGATCAATAACACAAGGCCCAATTTGACAACAACATGTGAGCGGAATTCGACGACATTTTAAACCTAGGGTTCATTCCAATATCTCACAAATCTCCACCTCGGAACAAACTCTATAACAACAAGAAATAAACTAGCTTTCTTCATGCAGCTTTATCAACTGGATACAGTGGAAAAACTTGCAACTGGGAAACGTCTCGGTGATCATATCAACATCATTGTGATATGTATAAACCTTCAACACTTGGACTTCTCTAGGCTCGAATACCCCTCTGAAGAAATACAGCCTCACATTAATGTGCTTGGTTCGCTCATGATAGGCTGAGTTCTTTGACATGTGTATTACACTTTGTCTATCACATTTAACAGTGATACCTCGACCTTGAAATTTCATCTCCTTTGCAAAACCTTCAAGCCACAATGCTTCCTTTACAGTTTCAGATAGGGCGTTATATTCCGCTTCAGTTGTTGATAAGGAAACAAACTTCTTAAGTGTTGTTTTCCAATTAATTGTTGTGACAAACATAGTGAAAACATATCCAAAAATAGATTTTCTAGAGTCCTTACAACCTACATAATCAGAGTCAACATATCCTTCGATTGTTGCTTTACTATCTTCACCCAAGGCTCCACCATAAATTATGACTCTACTTAAATACCCATTTATGTACCTTAGAATCCACTTCATTGCTTGCCAATGGGAGTTTCCAAGATTCACCATGTATCTGCTTACAAGACTTATTGTATATGTCGGGTCTAGTACAAACCATAACATACATCAAAGAACCTACTATATTAGCATATGGAATGCTATCCATATAAGTTCTTTCGACTCTAGTATTGGGATACTTCTCTATACACAACTTGATTTGAGGGTTTGCCATAGTTACAACAGGATTTAAATTTGACATACCAAACTTTTCGAGAATCTTTCGTAGGTATGCCTCTTGAGATAAGCATAATTTCGACTACTTTCTATCTCTTCGGATGTTAATCCCAAGAATCCTGGACACAACTCCCAGATCCTTCATATTGAACTCCTTATTAAGTTTAACATTTACCCTCACTACATCTTCAACATTGTTGTTTGCTATTAGAATATAATCCACATAGAGCAACAAAATAACAAATGAATTATCCAGTCGAGATTTTAAGTAAACACAATGGTCGAACTGACTTCTAATAAAACTTATGAGTGCCATGAACTTGTCGAATCTCTTATTCCACTTTCGAGGAGATTGTTTCAGCCCATATAAAGATCTCTTCAGTTTTTACACATACTCTTCTTTCCCCTTTTCGACATACCCTTCAGGTTGCCTCATCAGGACTGTTTCATCAAGATCACCATACAAGAATGCAGTCTTGACATCCATATGTTCTGGTTCAGGATTGAACTATGCCACCATGGCAAATAAAATTCGAATGGACCTGTGCTTCACAACAGGATAGAACACATAATTGAAGTCGACACCTTTTTCTTGACTGAAACCCCTTGTAACCAACTTTGCCTTGTATCTTTTCGACACCACTCCTTCAATTCATTCCTTAACTTTGAAAATCCATTTACAGCTAACTAACCTGGCTCCACCAGGTTTCTCGATCAGTTCCAATGTGTTGTTATCATGAAGAGACTTCATCTTGTCATCCATGGCCTTCATCCATTCAGTCTTATTTCGACTCCTCATAGCTTCCATATAGTCTCTAGGTTCTTCGTCCTGAACCTCACTTGGAGATATTAAGGCATAAGTTATAAGATTTGCATACCCAAGTCTCTAAGGTGGATTGATGACTCTTATCGACCTGTATCTTGCCAACAGATAGTCATTATCAGTCTCCTTATCTTCGACGACAACTTCTGCTTCTTATTTGATTTCATCTGGGTCATGCAATTCAGCATCACTATGCTCCACCTCAACGGGAATTTCCCCATGTTCCAACTCTTTGTCAACATCATCAGTTTTCTTGAAAGCCATCTCAACTTCATTGAAACCTACATCTCAACTGGTGATACACATCTTGTGACCTGGCTCTAGGCACCATAGCCTATAATCTTTGACTCTTTTAGGGTATCCCATGAACATGCATTTCAGAGCTCTAGGTTCAACCTTGTCTTGCCTAACGCGAGCATAGGCCACACAACCAAATACTCTCAGTTTATCGAGATCTGGTGGATGTCCCGACCAAACTTCTTCAGGTGTCTTTTAACACCCTTCTAATACCGCGGAATAAAACACAACAATCACTTAATTAAATCAAAGTACATCTCAAAAAGGTTCCACGTTTTCTTCGTAAAACGTCTTAACAACATTTATTACTCCGTCATACGGGTTTTTCAAAACATTAGAATATTCATTTTTACTTCATAAATCAATAACAATAAAACCCTGCAGCGGAATTATAACTTCATAAAACTTCATTTATTTCATCTAAAATACCAAGACCTTAGGTCATTGTCAACTATCATCAATAAATACAACTAGTATCTAGTAACTAAAGAAAATCATCATAAGAGACAACATATTGTTCACTCAAACGTGACCCACCCGATGTTACATCTATTAGAGCAAGACATCATATCACTAAATAAGCGATGCATAGACAATACTTCCAGCTACATCCAAGCACCAAACTATTCTTGAGTATCTGCAGGATGGTATAATAGACCATCACCAAAGGCAGGCAGGGTGAGTAATCACAAATCAATATAATCGACATAAAGTAAAGATAATCATACAATAGTTCATCATATAACAATGCAACAAAATTCTCTGTCTTCAACGCATCATCAAACTCATCAAACATCTAGTCAACACATATGCATCATGTTATACCACCAAGAATGAAATGCAATCATCATAATATGCATGTGCTACCGATTAATCATCATGGATGGACACTAGGCCATCAACCCTCCACAAGGAAGCACAACATAAACAAAAACACCATAATCCACACAATGGGATTGAAGCCTCAATCATTATAAGTATGCCATGAATGCAACGATGTAACAACATCAACATAATCATCATAATCAACACTTGCATCGACATTCATGTAAATATTCAGCATAATCTTCACAAGACATATATACCTCAATCATGTCATCTATCAACATATACGCATCATCACATAGTATTCATAAAAATCATAATGTATCATCACAACTCCATTTCCCACTCAATCATCATAATTCATCTTATCAACATGTTCGTCACTTAGCAAGTATAAACATCAATTATTCACAACATCTATTTATCCTATCATAACATCATTATAATGTCATCATTCACTTAACTCATACTATCATAAGAAATAAACACATAAATCATCATATAATTAACCTATATCTTACTTCATTTCTATCACAAATTTCTCACGAAAACATCAACATAACCATGGCAACAATTCACAACATCATCATAGCAACATAAGACAGTCAAATCAAGTCACTACCTATCATTTGGAATAAGAAAATAATTTTCAAAAGGTTCCATGTCTTGCTAAGCAAGATACTCTCGAGTAATGAGACTCTTAAGTGTAATACCTCAAAATTTGCCCTCGTATTTATTCCCTCTACTGGCATATCGTTTTGCATTCATCTGCATTTCTCACTAAGTCATTAACAGCATATTAGTGCATTTCATTGTTTCATAAGGCATGTGATTTAGGCCATACGGGAATATGGTTTCATACCTTATCTGTACCTACCAGGGTTTGAAATGAGGGAGGTTATTCACTGGTGCATCTAACCCATTATTGAGGTGTTCAATCAGATTTTTTTTGGGTAAGAGTGTTGGCTATTATTAACGTTTCAAGTTCTATTCCTCATTATTGAATATCTCAAGGAGAATTTGGAGTTCTTGTTCATGGTTCGATTTGAAGGGAACTTCACCAATGGAGGCCCATTGTATCAGAGATTGGTTTGGATCCTTTTGTTTATGGAATAATATTTTGAGATTGTGTGGATTTGAGTATGGCATCGAAGTTCCTAAAGTTGGATTATGTTGATTCAATTCATATTAAAGGAGAATGCACGACTATTGGTTTATTTGGAAGGCATCATTCAAGTTCGAACTCGAATACGCAATGTTTATTTGGGATATGAGCCATTACCATTTGCCATTCTTTCAATTCGATTGAAATCATTCCTTTAAGCTCATGGTGAATTACCAATATTCATTTTATTTTTTGCAATCCATATCCTTTCTATAATTCCCTATGTTGTTCGTTAACTTCCACACATTTTAACCCAAGCCCAAAGATCTCTTTGGAAATCTTTCTCTCTTAAGCCTGTGTTTCTAATCAAAGTCATTAAACCATTTTTTTTGTAATTCCATATTTAATATTCATTTTCTAGGCTTAAACCCATAAAATCATCTTCTAGTCCATGTTGTATATGACCATTTTAACCACACTTATATTTTTTGAAATCAACTCTTTATTCACTTTTGGGTTCCCCTATTAATATTCATTTAATTCTGAATTGTCCTTTTAATTTTCCCATAACCAATATACATAAAGGAAAATCATGATAACCCAAAAATCACATAAAACTACACAAAAGAAATCCAGAATTGGAAATGACAGGATTGGAATTTAAGGGACATCTTTCAATACTTATATTGGTTGACTTTTCTTCATATATGGGACTTTGGATTCAAATTATTAGGAGAAAGGATATTACATCAGGAAATATCATAATGGACAAAAAGAAACTAACAAGATTCTCAAGGAAATGACTCCCTCTGCAACTTTCGGGAATCACTCCTCAATACATCATGGCATCACCGTCTCCAATTTTTTTCCAACAATCCTCCAACACTTGTCAGTTTCGTATCTCAAACCCCAGCAACAAATTCTCGTTCTGCAATGTCAAACAACCCAGAGCATACATTTGCATTGAAGGACAAGTTATGTGAACTTGTTAATACTATTGTTGAAGACGACAATTTCACTCGGCATGCTGCTGAGGAAGCCATCACCGCACTTTCTGTTCTCAGGGACATGGAATCCAGTGTTTCTTTCTCGAACTTATGACAAACCATTCATTCAGAACTGGCTAAATGAAGTCCATAGAGAATGCCCTCAAACTCAGCTTGGAGTTGAGCTACCAATGTCTGTTACGGTCATTGCTTTGCAAGCTGCCATTGCCTGCATTGGATCAGAAAAGAAGCTGCGAGAGAGCTTCGGCTTTTAGCAAAGCAAATGCCTCCGTTTCGAACACTTTTTGGTGACTCGGAAGTGATTAAAAATTTGTTTAGTCCTTTATCAGAAAGCGTAGCTTGTATAGACCCGGAACTCCATGAGGACTTGATCACGGCTGTTCTAAATCTGTCGATCAACAAAAACAGAAACGAAAAAAACAGTTATAGTAAGAAAAAGTTACAGGACAAAAGGAAAGAAAAATTCAGTCATGGTGAAGATTCCATAACAAACCTCAGAAGTAAAGAGAAATAGACGAGTCCCTCAACCTCACCTTCTTGAACCGAAATTCGAAAAGGACTTCAATACTTCAACACTTCAAGGCTCTCATTCTTGACCAAACTTTACATTCAATTTCCTTTTTCAGCTCTTGATCTCCACCCTCCATTCTTCTGAAAATCCATACAACCAATGAGCAAAACTAGCTAAAACAGAATTTCAGAAATAAAAAACGAATAAATGAAAAATAACTAACTTGCTTAACCGATTTTTCTTCTGGAAGTTTCATCTGAAATCCTATATAAATCAAAACTTCTTTTACTTCGCTTCTTCTTGACAACATTCTGCTCACACGAATTCTTCTTCTTCTGCAATCTTTTCTTTCTCAAATCTCTTTCACCCTCCACCACAATTTCACTTCATTCATCTCTCTTCTCAGAACTCCTTCGATTCTTCTTCTTCCCTCAATCAATCATTCATCATTCTTCTCATCATCTCTTCATAGGCTTCAGCTTGTTGTTATTCAGTTCCAACCAAGCCTTCATCAACCTCTGTTCTTGAATCCCCTATAATCCGCATTCATCCCTCTTCATCACGCTTTCAATGAAGCTGAGGGTCTAATAAGGATTCCATGGAACCTGCACAAAATCTGGCAATAAAAATTCAATAAGAGGTTTGTTCAAGCAATAACAGGGCGCGAGCAGTTCAGGACGAGGATTGATCGGAATATATTTCAGAATCACAAGAAAAGAGGAAGCGGAGGAATAACTCAGAGTTTCGTACCTAAAGCGTTCACCGCAGAGACACCGCAACGACAACTCGCACGGATCCGAGAAGAGGTATTTGCGGAGTGAATCAGTACGAACAAGCTTCCAAATCGCAGTAGCTTCGAAGCAACGAAATCGCTTTCATCACTGACATTTCGCGTCATCTTCTTCGAGGCTTCAGTTCAAGGTACGCGTTCGAATCTTTGAAGTATAAGAGGTCGCAATCGCAACACTGTTGAGCTTTCGTTTCTGAGCAAGAAGTTAGGGTTTAGCGTTATGGTGAGTGTTGGTGGCCAGAATATGAGGAGGTTGTGGCGGAGAGCGAGAGGCTTTGTAGGATAGAGGAGAGAAGAGAGCGAAGAAGACGATGGGGGGCGGCGAAGAATTAGGGTTTGGATTTTGTGTTCACCCCTTTTGGTTTCAGCTTATTGTCTTGTTTTCAATTTTTAGTTTAAATTATGAAGATTATTAGGATAGTTTAATAGCAATTAAGGAAAAATATTACTAATTAAAGGCAATTAAGAGTCTTGATTTTCGTCTTAATCTAGCAAATCTTCATAATTTCCAATAAAATCCACCGTTAGAAATTCTGTTAGATAGAATGGGATAAGATTTGAATTTTCCAACCATACCGGCGGTGACACTTGTCACCGTCCGGTAGGCTCTTGCTGTTTTCGCTATCCACACCCCATTCTAGGCCCATATTTAAAAGAAACAACATAAAATTCTGCTATTTGCACTCCCCCCAATCCTGTGCGCAACTGGGCCTTCACCATTTTGCTATTGGCACTTCATTTTAAGGCCCATCACGAAAACAACATGGAAAAATTTCCTACTACACCTCTTTCTATTTCCTGCGATTCTGGGCTTATTCCCCTTGCTTTCTACACCCCTGGTTTTAAAGCCCATTAGGAAGACACTAAAGAAACTACTAAATCCACCCCTTCTATTATTCCTTTAGATTTTATTTTTTGTTTTAGCATAGATTAGAAAATAATTCACCAAAAATAGCAAATTTAATATAAAAATTCTACAAAAAATTGAGTAGACTTTAATTCCCATTAAAAATAATTAGCATTTTTGTTTCTTTTTTTTTCCTGTAATTTTGATTTTATTTGGATTTTTCTTGTAATTAGTTTTTAATAGATTTTCTTCAATTGTACCTCAATTTGTAGATTTTATTTCTTAACCTTCCAGTGACTTTTTTTGTCCATTCTTTTTACTGTAATTAGAGGACTCATAGTAGTACTTAGGGTAATTTTAGTGGATTTTTTAGCTCATTTTATCTTAGGTTTAGAGGCTTAATCCTTAGAAATTAGTGAATAATTTTTAGGCAAAAATAAACAATTTTTAGGCATAGCAAAAATAGGATTATTTAGGATCCCTTTTAACACAATATTATAGATAATCTTAGGACCCCATAGATTAAGTTTCATAATTTTTCCAGAGGTTTTGCTATTTTTTAGGATTTTTAGTCTTAGGCTTTGTGACATACAATTGCAATTAGTTTAGGCTTGATATGAAATTCAAATAAAAAAATAGTTTAGCTTAAATTTAGTTTTAGAATTTAATATGGACTTAGGCTAGTTTAGATTTTGATTTTTTAAGAAAAAATATTAGGTATGACCCTAGTTTAGAATTTAGGCTTAAGTTTGTTTCAATTAGAATAAATAAATAGGACTATTTTAATTCATGTTTTTATTTGAATTGTCTTTGAATTCTAGCTTGTCATTCAATTTTAATGTTTTTATATGTTGATTAATTTTTCAATTGCTTTAGGTCTTCCCTTGGCTTTAGAATCGACTTATCTTCCTTAGGAAGTAAGTTGCATTCTATTAGCTCTAGGTGCTTTTTCCATTAGGTTTAGAAAACCCCACAAACCATAGGATTTCCCATGTAAATAAATCAATAAAATTAGGGTGTGTCTTAGTTCCCTTTAGATTTTCCCTTTTCCAACTTGAGTCATTCTTTCTTTCCTCATGAAGAAAATAATAAAACATATAAGGATAAACCAAACAATTTTGTACGACACGAGACTTTGTTACGGAGTGTTTATACGCGTCCTGTTTCGGGGCGAGGTGTAAATGCTTCCCGCGATGGATAGGTCTTAGTACAAGACAGTTCACAAACAAATTCAAAATATTTCTCATAAAAGACAAAAACAAATAACAAGCGACTATCCTGCGGGCACTTTTTTTCTCATCTCATTCACTCACAACGCGAACTCGCGACGACTTGTCTCGCATGCAAGACGGTAAATGCACTCGTACCAGACGAGCCTGCAACACCTGAGCATAGACATACGCAGTTCCAACATAAAAAACACAAACAAATAGTTCCCGCCTTAGTTAGGCGAACTACGTCGACTCTGATCCTCATTATCCCGATGAGGTACGTAGGCAGCGGGGTAGGGCCCGTTCGAGCACATTCTTTATTTTCCCTACATTTTCCCCATTCTTTCTTTTTGTTCTCTTTCTTATTCCTTTCTCATTTCACTCCCATTCCAGTTAGCAGTTCATTTCATTAGCAGCAGTTATTTCTCACCCTTTGAAACAAAACAAGCAAGCGTGGATCCTGTCGGGTACGGCGGACGGTCTGGGGTGCTAATACCTTCCCAGGTCGTAATCGACTCCCGAACTCAGATCTTTGGTTCGCAGGACCTTGTCCTTTCCTTCTTCCTCAGGTTTGTGCAACATTACCTTTCCCATTCTTTCGGGATAAAAATGTCTGGCTGGCGACTCTACCTTTTCCGCGCCACTTTCGCGTTTGTACTAGGATGAAAATCCCGGGAGCGACATTAAGGTTTCACTTGCTTGCTAAGCAAGCTCCTACTCGCTAAGCGAGCTAGGCGATTTCACAAAACCCTAGTCTGCGAATAACAGCAACTCAACGACAATTTTTCATCCTAACAACATAGTTTTCTCATCGTTAAATCACCAATTCAACAACATAAAGTCAAACCAACACGCATACAACATAAAATACAACACAATTCATCACCAATTTCCTCAATTTTATTCATCAAATCCTAGGTTTTCTCGAAAACCCCAATTCACCCCCATTACCTAAACTCTACGTCAAAATATATTGAAAAGCAATACTCCCCATACCTTAGAGTGAAGCTTTTCCATAGTCTTCATCAAAAATCTTTAGAAACCTCTTCAAACCCTTGCTCCTCTTCTTCTTTCTTCACACCTCTACTCTTTTCCAACTTTGCCCTCGGCTTAGTCCCCATAAATTACCAACATATCCTCATGACCTCTACTTATTTTATTTTAATTAAATAATAATAATTTGAATAATCTAAATAGTTATCCTTAATGTTATTATTCACTAAAATAATTCAAATAATCTCATCATCAACACAACAACTTTCGTCCAACACCAAATAATCGACAACAACAAACTACACAATCAAATCACGAAATCTGGGTGTTACAACTCTCCACAACTTAAGGAATTTCCGTCCTCGAAAATTGTCCGAAGAAAACAGAGTCAGATCCAACATCCTCATCGGATCTTCTTGACCCTAAGTCCAACACACAAGCCATCAACAAATTCTTCCAAACTAGATACCCCTCTATGTCAGACCATCCGTTCGTGGATGATAAACAGAATTCAACCTCAACTTAGCACTCAAATCATCTCGCAACTTCCTTCAAAACCTCGACATAAATCGCAGATCTCTATCCGACGCAATCATCGACGGTATCTCATGCAACTTCACAATTTCTTCAATCTACATCTCTGCTAATTCCTGCATAGAATGACTAATCTTCATCGATGGGAAATGATATGACTTAGTCAATCCATCTACGATCACCCAAATTGAATAATTCTCTTTTATCGTCTTCGACGATCTTGACCCAAAAATACATAGGAATACTATCCTTTTTCCATCATGGGATATTCAACGGTCACATCAGACTCAAAGGCCTTTGATGGTCCATCTTCGATCTTTGGAAAATTAAACACGCATACACAAACCCAACAATATCCTTCCTCATAACGGCCACCGAAACAACTTCTACAAATCCTGATACATCTTTGTAGCACTAGAATGAATGCTCAACCTACTTCGACATCCTCTCTATAAAATACTCTTCTCAATCTCTGATACATCTGGGATACACACCCTATCATGGAACCTCATCATATCATTCTCATCAATTCATAATTCACATCCGTTACCCTGGTTATATGAAGTCAACTAATCAACTCACTTCAAATTAGATTGTTGTCCCACTCAAATCCTCTCTACAATATCACTATTCAATTTCAACATTCTTAACTTCACTCGATCGGAAGTAGTCTCACACAACAACTCATGTCTCTGTACTATTCAGTCATATCCAGTTTTCTCACCATAGGCATCATCATATGCAATTTCTTCCGCCTCAAAGCATCTCTAACTACATTTTCTTTACTCGAATGGTAACTCAAGTCAAATCGGAATCCTTCAAAAATTCTATCGATCTTTTTCGTCTCATATTCAACTCTTTCTAATCAACAAGTGATGCGAACTCTTATAATCATTGAACACCTCAATTCTATATCCAAAAAGATAATGTCGCCAAATCTCCAACATAAGCAACACGGCTGCCAATTCTTCATCATAAGTAACATAATCCCTTCATGAACTCTTAATTGTCTATAAACATAAAAAAAACACTTAACCATTTTGTATCAACACTCCACCAAGACCCATCTTCGAAGCACCACAACAAACCACAAAAGACTCACTCGGATTGGGCAAAAACAACATCGGAGCAGTCACTAACTCATTCTTGATTTCCACAAAACATTTCTTACATGCATCATCCCATACATCCGCCTGACTCTCCCGAGTTAACTAGGTCAACGACAATACTAACTTAGAAAAACCTTCAATAAACCTGCAATAACAACTTACTAATCCCATAAGCTTCTTAATCCAAAGACATACTTCAGAGTCTCTTACTACCTTACAACATCAATCTTAGAAAGATCAACGATTATTGCACCATTAGAAATCACCTGACCAAGGAAACTTACTATCTACAACCAGAACTCATAATTCGACAATTTGACATACAACTTCTTTAGAATATGTCAAAATATCACCAATAAAGATTAACACAAAATTACCCTATAGTACTTATGAAAAATCCAATTCATATACTCCACAACACAATTCATCACCAATTTCCTCAATTCTATTCATCAAATCCTAGGTTTTCTCTAAAACCCCAATTCACCCCCATTACCTAAACTCTACGTCAAAATATATTGAAAAACAATACTCCTCATACCTTAGAGTGAAGCTTTTCCACAGTCTTCATAAAAAAAAATTGGAAACCTATTCAAACCTTCGCTCATTTTCATCGGTCTTCATACTTTTTCTCTCCTTTTCTCTCAATCCTCAATTTCCTTTTGTCAAAATTACCCCTAGGACCCCAAATACTCTTTTCCAACTTTTCCCTCAACTTAGTCTCCACAAATTACCAACATATCCTCAAGACCTCTACGTCTTTTATTTTAATTAAATAATAATAATTTAAATAATCTAAATAATTATCCTTAATATTATTATTCACTAAAATAATTCAAATAATCTCATCATCAACACAACAACCATCGGCCAACACCAAATTATCGACTACAACAAGCTACACAATTAAATCACGAAATTGGGGTGTTACAGTATTCATATCTAACACAGTCGAAGGACATTTGTTTATCAGATATGTGGCTATCGAAACAGCCTCAACCCAAAAATATTTCTCCAATCCAACACTAACCAACATGCATCTAACCTTTTCAAGGATTGTTCGATTGAATCTCTCAGCTAGACCATTTTTCTAAGGAGTACCTGCTATAGTCTTATGCCTTGCAATCCTAGACTCGACACAATAAATGCCAAAAGCTTCATTGTAGAATTCAAGGCCATTATTAGTTCTCAACCTCTTAATGTTTCTGCCAGTTTGAGTTTCGACCAGAACCTTCCAACTCTTAAAATTCTCAAAAGTTTCATCCTTCGTCTTCTGAATGAATACCCATAACTTTTTGTAATAATCATCAACTATGGATAGAAAATACCTTGCACCTGAATGTGAAGGATTCCTTGTAGGACCCTAAAGATCAGTATGGATGTAATCAAGGGATCCATGTGTTCTTTGTTTACCTTTGTTTAACTTCACCCTACAGGATTTACCAAATACACAAGGTTCACAAAACTCCAACTTCTCTACTTTGTCACCACCTAGCAGGTTCTGTTTCCCCAGTTCAACCAGGCCTCTTTCGCTAACATGTCCCAATCTCATGTGCCATAATTTTTTCTTCGACACAAGTTTCGTGGATGCAAAATTTGTCGAACCACTTACAACTTTAGTCTCAAGGGTATACAAGCCTTATTTTTTCACTCCTCTAAAGACTTCCTTCGACCCTTTCATGACTCTTATGATACTTTTTTCTCCTTGAAATACACATCCCTTCTGTCCGAATTCACCAAGAGAAATCAAATTTCTCTTCAAATCAGGTACATACCTAACTTCAATCAATAACCTTATTGACTCATCATGGAGCTTGAATATTACAGATCTGATACCTGGAATTTTGCAAGCTTTGTTATTTCCCAGCAGCTTCGATCCACCATCTTGATCACATAATTCCTCGAACAAAACTTTGTTTAGAGTCATGTGCTAAGTGCAACCTGAATCTATAATCCACTATTTTCTTGAGTCGCCGCTTGAAATCACAAGAACATCAGATGAGTCAAAATCACCTTGAACAATGGCAGCATTGCCATTATCCTTTCCTCCATGATCTTTCAGGCGTTCAGGGCATACAATGTGACCCTCATTCTTACAATGATAGCATCGAACAATAGCTGTTTCACCATTATAAGACTTCTGCTGACTTTTACCCTTCTTCTTGTCAAACTTACCATCCTTTCGCAAGAATTTCGTCTTAACGGCCAAACCTTCACCAACCATCGAAGGTTTGTGTTCCTTTTGTTCGTTCAAGTACTTAGAGTACAAAAAAGATTGAACATCTAGAAAGTTCAGGGACTTTCTTCCATACAAGAGGGTTTCTTTGAAGTGAGCATGTGTTCTGGGTAAAGCGCATAGAAACAACAACGCTTGATCTTCATCATCGATCTTCACATCAATATTTCCAAGATCAAGAATCAGCTTGTTGAACATATTCAACTGCTCAGCCAACACTTTTTCTTCGCTCATCTTGAATGAATACAAAGCTTGTTTTAGGTAGAGTCGATTCACTAGTGACTTGGCCATGTACAAACCTTCAAGTTTCAACCATAACCTTAACGCTGTCGTCTTCTTTGATATTTTTCGGAGAACCTTATCACCAATGCTCAACAATATTGTGTTGTGTGCTTTCTCAATCATGGTCGTCTTTTCAGTTGTCGTTGACGCAATATTCATGGTCGTCTCTCCCTTCAACGCTTCCAAGCAACCATACTGAACAAGTAGGGATTTCATCTTCAAGCACCACAAACCAAAATCATTCACGCCAGTGAACTTTTCAATCTCATACTTTGTTGAAGGCATTTTCTCCACACTCACTGCGCCAATTTATTGTGAATCGGATACCTTAGAAACAACGTATAATAGGTTTCTTTAAGATCAAGAAACCCACAAGGGTTAGGGTTTAGGGTAACTAAGGATAACAACAAGGATTTTTTATAAACTGCTATTCTTTCCTTTCACTTCAAACAAGATTACAAGTATACAAGAATAACAAATAACCTCTCTCACTTTTGAATTAGAGATTTATCTTCCTATTTTTCCTTATGCAAAAGATGAGAGACTATTATGCAATCTATAAGAAAACTAACATACTAACCTAATGGGCTTTTTAATAATTACCCATTACAAGCTAACTTAAACAATTGAATCCATAATACAAGACCGAATTTGACAATAACATGTGAGCGGACTTCGACGACATGCTAAACATAGAGTTCGTTCCAATATCTCACAATTATATTACGATTATTTTACAAAAATAGTTGTGCAGAATGCCTCTTTACGTAATCTGCTTTGTCTAA
Source organism: Lathyrus aphaca (assembly GCA_963966055.1). Classification (NCBI taxonomy): domain Eukaryota; kingdom Viridiplantae; phylum Streptophyta; class Magnoliopsida; order Fabales; family Fabaceae; genus Lathyrus; species Lathyrus aphaca. Next base: position 632,944,354 of record OZ014519.1, read on the forward strand.
TTACAATCTCTCATTATCTTGGTGAAATTCTAACAACCGAATGTTTCATCTACCCTAAAATAGTTATCCCTCGATTGAGTATAACATGTGTTTAGTGATTTAAACAACTTCCCAATAATTTTTAATTTCAATCGTTATTATCTACAATTAGTTTTCAAACACAATCTTGAACAATTCCTCCAAATTCATAACAAAAATTATATATATTAAACACTAAATATTATTCAATCATATAAAAAGTTTATTATTACAATTAACATGTCTAAACAAATCACACAATTCACAGAAATAAGGAGCAAATTCATCTAAGGATACTTAATCTAAGGGACTAGCTAGTCACTAATTCTTAAGGGATTCACGAAATATTTGTTGGAAAGGAAATAATTATACCTTATAAACGGTGATAGTGAAAGCCTTAAGCTTTGTTTGTGAGAAAATAATATAAGGATTTTGGTTGGGAGATTTTTGGAAGGTTTGTGTTTATTAATAACATAAAAAGTCCCATAATTTTGAGAAATTCAAAATTTGTATTAAACGAGAGTTTTAGATAATTTAGACAAATTGTTCAAAATTTTTGTTGTTATAAAAAAATTAAAAATATATTAGTTATACGCATTCCTTTATCATTGTAACCACACACAAAATCTACAGTTAAATATTTCTCTATATTTAAGAAAATTATTTTTCGAAACCTTTCATTCTCTTCTCCTTCAAACTTCCAAACAAAACATTAATGACTTGTAGCTTTCTTCCTGCTCTATTGTCGTAAAGTATGGTTTTTCTCTAATAAAATTCAAAATCTTAACAACTAGACTTGTTTGGAAATTTATAAAAATAATATTATTTTAACAAAATCGTGTTACTCTGCCGTATTAGTGTGTCACTATTTTATAATGTTTATGACATTTCAATTGAGTGGTCGTAAAATTTACATTTTCTTATCTGGAGCGCCGATATATTTCTAGTAACTCAATATTGCTTTTGTGCTCCAAAGTGCGTCGCTCCGCCGCTCCTACGCGGCACAATTTTACCAATCTTTCTCATTTTTCTCATTTTTTCTAATTTATATTTATAAGTTCTTTCATTCCTTTATTATCATAACTTTTATAGTGAGAAATACCACAAAATTTGCTGGTTTAGTATATATATAAAATGTTTATATATTTTTTGTTATTACTTTATAGAATTTTTTATTAATATTAAATAAATATTTGATATGTTATAGGAAGCCAACATTATTGTTATCATACATTATGATAGCACCTCCTAACCTCCGTACCAAAAAAACATTATTAATATAAACAAAATCATGTTATGTGTTTAGTGTGATTGCTATCATCTAATTCAGAAAATAATATTCTCTCCGGTCTTATTTATAATCAAAATTCTTTTAATTTTTTTGGTCATAAATATAAACAAAAGATAATAAATCTATATGTATTTAATGTTTCTATTCCAAAATTATCCCTGTATTAATTATTTGACATTGTTAGTGGATGATAATTTAATTAAAAATATATTAGTAATTGTGTTATCTCTTGAAATCAAGAAAATTAAATGCACTTAACTATCTTTGCATAAATTTTATCTTTTTTTACTTATATATGATGCCGGAATAGTACAGCATGGAAACTTCCTTTACGTGTTGGAGTATTTAACACCTATAGAGTCCTAATCAAGTTATTATTACTATTATTATGGGCCCTAAAATAATTTATTATCATCACCGATTCTGATACATAAAAAATTGATTATCATCACCGATTCTGATACATAAAAAAATTGATATTATTTGGAGATATAAATTAAAGCAAAACAACAGTTATTAAAATATAGACTAATCTGTGTCTTTTCATGTTTCCTAGTCCCACCCACCATCAATTGAGTTTTGGGGTCAGATTCTAAGATTGCCACAATTTCTTATCTTGCTTACTTTGAACTGTCCTTATTGCCACAGCACATATACATTTATGTCTCCATATTTCTTTTCTTTATTGTACAACTTTTAATATATTTTCTATGCAACATGATCACTCATATCCATCCATATCATTTTTATTTTTCGGTGCACATGACTGTTTAGGCCATAATGGATGTAATGTCCCCCTCATGCAGTGATGTGGCACCTTATATGAGTAGTGTCTATATAAACCCAAACTTCCCTCATTTACAATCACTTCATCTTAAAGCCTTTTTCTCTTCTATTATTCTTCATCTTTTATTTCTTCTACTTCAAAGTCATAAATAGTTAAGATTTGTTTCTAAATGGCTTCTCAAATTTGTGAAACTTTAACTTATGATGTAGAAATCAAGGGTGATAATCTTCTCATGTCACTAATGGAAGAGTTACCATGTGATGAAAATGATGACGAAAGATTAGATAGCTTGATAAGATCTTTTGAGGCTGAAATTAGTGAAACCAAGATGGGTGATCATGATGATTCAACAAGTATACAAATGAAGAGCGATTTTGAAGAAAATTACAATGAATCATCATGGAACATAGGACAAGTGGATGACTTTGGGGTTGAATGGGTTGATATGGATTTCATACCATCCTTCCAATTTGATGATGGGAGTTGGGAGTCTTTTGGAGATGAGGAGGATTTGATGGTTGATCATTTAATGGTTTGTGATGATGGATTTGATATGGAACAACATGCTTACAATTCATTTTGGCAAGATAACTATGAGATGAGTTTGGTGCATTAATTTGTTAGCTTATGTATAGACTAAAGTCATGTTTTGTAATTAATGCTCAAACTCATTGGGCTGAGATTACATGCAAGAAGAGTTTTTCAATATTGAAAAAAAAAATATGAGACTCTTAATTACATGGAAAAAATTGTAGTTAAAATGCTTATTAAGGAAGGGGAAGTTTAGTTTTTCAAATGTGTTGTCATTTTGAATTTGACTAATATTCAACTTGTCCTTTGGATGAATCTAAAAAATTCCATCATGTAAAAAACTTCAGATTTCCCTTATTATAGGAAGACTTTCACATTTTGATTACTCTACATATGTATAGTAACTATATACTAGTAGGGATCGTAAGAATATTTATGAATTTTAGAAAAAACTCACGAGGGTGAGAAATTCTATAAGGTTGAGATATTTATAAAATTAGGAACTTGGATTTATGATTTATCGGGAATGGAAACCTCTCACCCTAATAATGATAGTTGGTCGTTGAATCCTTATTTCCTAGGGAAATGTGGGTTATTCTCTTCACTCTTTCTCTACATCACCTTTAACTAGGACACATCACTCCCATGTTTTCATGCCTTGGACTAGTAATACAAATTGTGAGCGATGTTATCCCCAGTGGTCGGTATGCCCACATCATCCATTATGGATCCTTACAAATATATCACAACACATTCCCATTCTTGGTAAAAGGGGAAGTTCTTAATTGACTTCGCATCAGGGGGAATTTAGAGGATCGTGTCTGACAAGACTCTAAGTCCTTCAAGCGATGTGTTAAAATGGTCTTGTTTGACGAAACTCTAAGTCTCTCAGGTGAGGTGTTAATATGATCATGTCTGATGAGGCTCTAAGTTGAGTCCATCTAAGTGAGGTGTTTAAATGAGCTTGTATGACGAGACTCTAAGTCGAGTCCCTTCAGGAGAGACGTAGAGATGAGCCTGTATGACCAAACTCTAAGTCCCTCAGGAGAGACGTTAAGATGAGCATGTTTGGAGAAACTCTAAGTAAAGTCCTTCTAGGTGATGCATTTAGATGAGCCTATTTGATAAGAATCTAAGTCCAGTACCCCTAGAAAATGCATTAAGATGAGCTTGTATGACGAGACTTTAAGTCCCTCGGGCGAGGCATTATGATGAGCATGTCTAATGAGAATTTAAGTCCTTCGAGTGAGGTGTTAAGATGAGCATGTGTGATGAGACTCTAAGTCCCTCAAGTGAGGAGTTAAGATGAACGTGTCAGATGAGACACTAAGTCCCTAAGGCGGGGAATTTAGACGAGCCTTTCTAGAGAGACTTTAAGCCTCTCACAAGAGGTGTTTTAGATGAGTCGAGTTCTCCTTATATAGTCCCTTCATATTTACCCTTAGGATAACAGGATATTGTTGTGTAAGTCCAACATTTGTGTATTGCCTTAAGAGAATGCAAGGCTCTTCCTATGGAAGTCCAATGTTCATGTATTTCCTTAATAGGCGGCAAAGATCTTCCTGTGAAAATCCAGTGTTCATGTATTGCCTTATTAGATGGAAAATATATTCTAGTGGAAGTACTCCATAATTAACTAGGGAACCAAAGTATTTTTTAGGATCATAAATATTATGATATTCATAAACAAATGGGTAACATGCCCCCTCAAACAATTCGCAAATAACTTGACCATAATCGTATTTTAAGCGGGTGGAATTCCAAGTCCTAGGGAGAGTCTCCCATCCAATTCCTATAACTTATATGCTCCATATGACAACTTTTGGAATAAGAGATATGGTCCTTCCTAATTAGGCTTCAAATTTCCCAACTGAGCATGCACAACGACTTGTTTTAACATCAAGTCGTCTTCCTACATTTCCCTTGGCATAACCTTAGAGTTGTATCTTCTAGATGCCATCTACTTTGCGGTGAACTCCCTAATATGGGTGTCATATCTTATTTCGTCAATTAGAATGGAAGCGCACCTTAGCACTGACTTGTTCACTTTTAGGTTATATTGAGAATGCATCCATAAGGGCATGTCAATCTTTAAGGGTATCATAGTATTCGCTCCATATACCATGGTGAATAAAGTTCCTTGGTAGTTGAATGAGGGTGGTATAATATGACCATAATATTTCATGGAGTAATTATTCCCAAAACCCTTTGGCATCCTCCAATTCCTTCTTGATCCTTTTAAAGATCACCTGGTTTGTTGGCTTTACTTGTCCATTGGCCTATGGATGGACGACAAATACAAACTTTGTTTTTAGTCCCAATTCGCGACAAAAAATAGTAATTGTGGTACTGGAAAACTGAATTTCATTTACTGATATGGTGACGCCTAATAGCTCGAAGCTACACATAATTTTTTTTCCCGTTGAAGAGTTAAATTCTTTTTGCTGTAATTTTGGCGACAACCTCTGCTTCTATCCACTTCGTGAAGTTGTCAACTCCTACGACCAAAAATTTCAATTTTTCATGTGATATAGTGAATGGAACCAAAATGTTTACACCCCACAGATAAAAATGCCAAGGACATGTCATAGAGTGATGAAGCTCAGCTAAGGTGTGGTGTAGATCGGCGTATCTCTAGAATCAATCATATTTATTGACAAAATTCATGTTATCTTCATCAAGTTGGGCCAATAGTATTCTGTCCTCGATAGATAATAGGAAAGGGTTCGGTGCAAATATGATTATCGCATGCTCATTGATTAACCTTCACGATGAATAAGGTGGTTTGTGCTCCCCTAGGCATCGTGGCATATGGGAGGCTTTCTCATATTGTAGAGTTTTTCCACTAAAAGGGTGTATTTATAAGCTTGTTTCTTAACCTTCTTCACTTCGATCTCCTTGTGGGAAGGTTTGTCCTTCTACATATATTGTAGTATAGGTGACATTCAAGTTGTGTCAGAGGTGGCTTCCAAGGAGTAGATCTCGTCCACTTCAATGTTGGGGCGGCAAAAGTATTTGTATTAATGTTATATTGTACCCATTTGTCTTCATGTTTGTGAGTTTGAACAAAAGGTATGATCTGAAATTGTGCTCCCTAGGTATGTACTTTACTTTAAAGGACTCGTAGGGTGTTGACAAATCTTACACCTTATGGTGATATTTTATGAGTTGGGAGTCCTTTTCTTGGTACTCCTCAACGACTTAGTTGGCTACTAGCTAGGAATCTCTATTATTTTAGTCTTGAAGCACCTATTTCTAAGGAGGGGACCATACAAACTATGAGGGCTTCGTACTCGACCTCGTTGTTGATGGCCCTGAATTCAAATTTTAAAACTAGCTCAATCAATATGTTACCTGGTCTAGGGGTGGCAAACCAGCATGCCCGCCCCGTTTAGGACCGTCCCGCAAAAGTTCGCAAAAAAAAATGGGGCGGGACAGTCAAAGATAAGGATGTGGACCTAAAGCATATGCCATCCCTGCAAAAAAGTGAGGGCGGGGCGGGGAAAACCTGCGGGCATTTCACTATTTAAATCCAAAAGTTGATGATGAAGTTCTGTAGTTTGTTATCCCACATCGAATTTTCAATGGTAATATCAAGTGTTTATAAAACATTTTTTCACACAAACAACAAATCTTGATAATTGGGCTATTATAGAGAACATGGGCTCTAGCCCAAATATTTTATATTCAAAATTTTAAACATTTAATAATTAAATGTAATAATAAATAATAATTTTGCCACCTCATCTGTCATGTCTTGTTGTCGCCACCTCAATTGCCACGTAGATGCCACGTCCCTCATTTTTAACGCCATTTGCCAATATTTGACGGGAAAAAACTATTTTAATTTCGTTAAACAACATAAGGAATCAAATTAAGACTTTTAAAAGAAAGATGATCAAAATGGACCCAAAAATATAGGTAAGGACTAAAAATATGATATTAAACCTACACTAATTATATATTATAAAGAGAATATTCGAATTAATTATACATAATTAATTTAGTATTATACAATTCGTAAATGATTAATAAAATAGATAGAAATATTTTCTTATAAAAATAATCTATACATGGGTTTGAACTTTGAATGGTTAGTTAGACTAATATATATATATATATATATATATATATATATATATATATATATATATATATATATATATATATATATATATATATATATATATATATATATATATATATATATATATATATATTCCTTGCTCCTCTTACCAAGATTTAAGTGATCTAGTCTTACGTGGATTGAGTTTCGATCCAGTGTAGAATATATACAAATGTCATGTTTTCATATGTTTCGTTTAGTTTAAAACATGAAGAACATTTTTATTTTTGTGTGGAAGTGCAGTGGAGATGCCAGATTGATTGCTATATTTTATATTACAATGGACATAAAAAATAACAGAGAAAACAAGTCTGTCCAAACCCCACATATAAAAGTATAAAAAACTTTCTTGACCGAACAAAACCTAAACATATTCTGGTGCCATAGAGTAATGGTAAAGAAGATGCAGTGGCATTTCATAGATATTACCATTTGGTTGTCAAATTTTAAATCAATAGGATAAAGTATATGCTTTGATATGTTCTTTATTGCAAAAGGGGTTGGATTTGGCATATCATGACAATACCTCCATTTCATAAAATGTCGAACAGCAACATGTGAGTTGGGTGGTCACAAATATGGGTATCAAGCTTTTTGATATTTAGCTAGGTCCACTTTCTTTTCAATGTCTATTTTTTTTTTTTCTTTTAAGTTATAAATTTCTGTCTTTATTATAAAGAGTTGAAATAAAATAAGTTTAAATATAATTTTGATCCTTTTCTTTCTTTTTTTATTAAATTTATTCTTCAAACATTAAACTTTTTATACAAAAAAAAATTGGTCCCTTATCCTCAATGGCATATCCAAAAATTTATTTCGGTGGAGGCTACAAAGTAGTATATATATTTTAAATAAAGAAAAATATATATACTAACTTTAATTAAATATTGCAGGGGACTTGTCTCTCCTCTCTTGTTTGTGCTTGTGATGAAATATCTCCATATAGTGTTGCAAAGCCTTGACAATAATCCTAACTTAAATTATCACCTCAAATGTAATAAGTGAAAGATCATTAACATTTGTTTTGCATATGATATCCTAATATTTACTATAAGAGACATTGGATCTATCCAGCTGATTATGAACAAGATGAGAGAGTTTTCTGAAACCACAAGTTTATGTGTTATTTTCTGAAACCACAAGTTTATGTGTTAGTAATATTGCTAAAAGTAAGATCTTTCTGAGTGGTGTTGAAAGACATAACATGAGGTTGATTCAACAAGAGATAGGTTTTTACTTTGGCACAATATGTCTTTCAAATACCTTGGTGTTCCCTTGGATAACAAGAAGTTATCCATCAACAAATGCCAACCTCTGATTGACAAAATACTGGTCAAGTTTAATCACTGGACTACTAGAATGTTATCTTATGCAGGTAGATACCAATTGATTAAAAGTGTCATCTTCTCCATAGCAAACTACTGGATGCATGTCTTTCCTCTTCCCAAGAAGGTGATCAATCACATTGAGAGTTTGTGCAAAAACTTTCTTTGGACTGGCAAGGAGAATCCCAGCAGGAAATCACACATTGCTTGGAGCAAAATATGTGGCCCTGTGGAAGTTGGAGGTCTCAACATGATATCTTTGAATGAGTGGAACAAGGCAACAATTGTGAAAATGCGTTAGAACATTTACACAAAGAAAATATAAGATGTGGATAAAGTGGGTTCACCATTATTATATGAAGAAGATCTACTGTCATCATTATATCCATGTTGGTCATCGTTCTTGGATCATAAAGGCTATCTTCAAACATAGAGATCGATTGATGACCTCAAATGGGTGGAAATCATTTCATGCTAGTGGGAAATATAAAACTCATCAGGTGTACCAACTTTGCAGGGGTGAGAAAATGAAGGTTGGTTGGAGGAAACTGTTCATGGGAAATATAGTTAGACCGTGTGCCGTTTTTATATTGTGGATTAATTGTCTAGAGAGACTTCCAACTAAAGATAGAATGAACAAAGTTGGAACCATGAATGATGGGATTTGTATGTATTGTGGTTGTCAGGAGAGTTGCAGTCATTTGTTTTTTGATTGCTCTATAACCAAGAGCGTTTGGAGTCAGGTGCTGCAGTGGATTGACATAAGCCACACCCCTGGAAACTGGGTGCAGGAGAGGGACTGGATTAGCAAGGTTGTGCAAAAGAAGGGGTGTAAAACCAAGTTATTGAAGATGGCTATTGCTGAAACAATTTACAGAATTTGGACGATTCGAAACAAGTTGATTTTTCAAGAGAACACTCGAGAGACTTTATGTAGTGTTGACATTATTGATACAATCCTAGTGCGTGTCAATACGGATAGGAAGCTAGCAACATATTGTAATAGAAGATAGGTTTTTTGTTGTCATTTTGTTGCTGTCAGTTTTGTAGTCTTTTTGGGCCTGGATCTTCGGATCCACTTGGGTGTAATCTGTTTTTGGTAATATAATATTCTTTATTCCAAAAAAAAATTAAATATTTAATACTTTGTTTTTTCCCAAATAAGGTATAAAGTAAGAAAACTAACTAACTAAATTAATGTTGAGGGACATTATGGATCAGAATGATACTCTTAAGCATTTTAATTTTTGCAAGTTTCAAGTTTGGAAAATGTAGATTGATATACATTATTTTTTAACACATCTCATATGTTTCTTATGTATCACGCGAAATTTCATTTTTTTTTAATTTTCGGATATACATATTCATACGCACCAAAAGGTCAGTTAACGTTAAGATATTTCAGAGATGCATCTCCAGAATACTTTAGAGGTTAAGTCACGTCAGACT